>JARQOD010000002.1:37944904-37958358 GCA_033576555.1 Oophaga sylvatica
GATCTGGCGCCTCCCATCTTCTTGCGATGCCGCCCGCCTGCTTGCTTCACAGGCTCCCCAGCATCACGCTCCTGCGCAGGTGTACTGATCTGCCCTGTCGAGGGCAGAGCAAATTCTTGCAGTGCGCAGGCGCTGGGTCTCTCTGACCTTTCCTGGCGCCTGTGCATCAGTACTTTGCTCTGCCCTCAACAGAGCAGAGAAGTATGCCTGCGCAGGAGCGCGATGCAGGGGAGCCATGAAGCAAGCAGGCATCGCAAGTAGATAGGAGGCACCGGACCTGGACCTGCAACACCCATAGGACCGGACCGGCCCCTGGGTGAGTATAATAAAACTTATTTTTCTTATCTTTCAGGTCGGGTCGGGGGCTTATCTACAGCATTATAGAATGATGTAGCTAAGCCCTGAAAGGCAGTGGCCATATCTTATATCGACCAAAAGTGATGACAAGTTCGCTTAAAGTGAAGAATTTTAAAATGGTGGTTTCCAACTTCATTTATGACCAGAGCGATGACAACCAAGGACGGACATATTATTGGTGCAACGTATGTGGCCACACAGGGACCCAAGAGGTAAGTGGGTCCACTTTCACCTTTAAATCAGCAAGCAGGTTCTGTCACAGACATAAAGAGGGGCCCATATACTGTTCTTGCACAAGGACCCTTTACCGTTTGTATCCATCACTGGTAACAAAAAAGTGTCTCCTTTACCGAAGATCACATGCTTTATCATTGGATGATTTAGGAGTTAGTGATCGTATTCCTGTAGTCTCATGTGGGGAAGAGCAGTTTAAGGTTACTATCTCTGGTGGTCTATTGTGGTAAAGGGCTTCAACCAAAAAGAACCCTGTCCCCATGTTTTAAAAAAAATTAATTGAGCAATACTTACCCTCCCAGGTTCAGTGTTGAGTCTCCTTCACTGCCTGTGTTGCCGGTTTATGCCTGCAATACTGATGTCATGTTGCCACCGCTGCAGCCAATCAGTGAGGTCAGTGACTCTGCTTGAGACGATGCCATGAGCTGCACAGAGCAACAAACTGAAGCTGGAGGACTGATGTTTCCTGACACCAGAAAACCCCTTTAACAGTAATATCTGGTACAATATTTGAAAGTCATGGCTTAATATCTAATATCATTATGTTGGGTTATACAGTAGGTTAACCATCATGTGGTCTGATATAGGGAGGTCCGTTCTGTCTCCGTGTTTGTTATTGCTATAGATACTACAGTAGTGTTACGCATCATGGCGGGGGATTTACTGGTGGTAAGGTAACGCGCTGACTTCACAGCATGGAAGAAAAAAAATTAAATATCTCCACTTTTGCATTAAAACATTTATGATAGCAGAGGATAAAAAAAATGTAGCAATGTTAATAAAGCGACTTCTTCTGCAGTTTAAGAAGCGCAATCCAGCAAATCTCCAGCGGCACTTATCTCAACTTCACAGCCTCAAGAAATGGAAGATTAACCTTCTCCATGGCTGAGTGGGATAATATTCAAATTCAAATTCAAATTCAAATTCAAAGAAGCTTTATTGGCAGGACTAAATACACATTAGTTTTGCCAAAGCAAGTGTACAAAAGGGAATAGGGATAGGGATGTTGGGTAGGGACGGATCTAGGGTAGGGTTGTGGAAGTCCATGGCTTAGGGAGGGGTGATGGGGGCGCAGATCCGGGATGGGGGCTATAGAAGTCCATGGCATAGGGATGTTGGGTAGGGGCAGATCCGGGGTGGAGGCTATAGAAGTCCATGGCCTATCATAGTTCTCTTTCTCGCAGTCTATGACATTCGCTCACATACCGCGCTGCTATCTCCGCTGCTCTCTCTTCTTCCCCCAGCAAGATATATGTTTTCTCTTCCTCCTTCATGGTGATGAAATCCGGGAAGAGATGTGAGAGTCTCCTGAAGTGAGTGTCCCTCACTGCTGAGTATTTGGAGCAGTGTAGCAGGAAGTGGGTTTCGTCCTCTATGGCCTCCTGGTCACAGTGTTGGCATAGTCTTTCCTCCCTGGGCTTGTAGCTCTGCCTGTGTCGGCCGGATTCGATGGCCAGACTGTGGGCACTGAGTCTATACCGGCTCAGGATCTGGCGGTCTCTGGGGTCCGGGAGTTTCTCCAGGTATGGGGCCAGACTGTAGTCTCTCTGTAGACTCCGGTACATGGTCAGTTTCTGGGAGCTGATGATGTCGTTCTTCCAGTCACTGACATACCTCTCCTGGCCTTCGTCTACCATCTTCCTGATTTCGGCTTTTGTCAGGTTGTTGTGATTGGTGTTCTGGTCAGGTTGGGTTTGGGTGAGCTGTTCCAAGGGTCCTAGTTTTTCTGTTTCACCTACGTGTGTCAGGGCTTTATGGTGATGGGAGCTTGGATTGCTCCTATGTAGGTGAGCCCGGAATGACAGTGCCCTCTTTAGAACCGTTAGGTGTAGAGGGAATCTGCCCAGCTCGGCCCGGCAGGCACTGTTGGAGGTGCTCCGGTGGACTTGGAGAAGGTGCTTGCAGAATTCCAGGTGGAATATTTCTGTTGGGCTGGAATCCCACCTTGACCAGTCTGGGTAGGTGTGAGGACCCCAGACTTCACTGCCATACAGGAGGATTGGGGCGATGACAGAGTCGAAGATTTTTAACCAGACCCTCACTGGTGGCTTCAGATGGTAGAGTTTCCTTCGGATGCCATAGAAGGTTTTACATGCCTTGTCTTTCAGGGTCTCTATGGCTTGTTTGAAGCTTCCTGACCGGTGGATCTCTAGGCCCAGGTAGGTATATTTGTCTGTTCCTGTAAGGGCGCAGTTGTTGAGAACAAATGAAGGGTGCTGGTCTAATTTTCTCTTTCTCCTCTGGAACACCATGATGTTGGTTTTCTTTAGGTTGACCGGTAGTGCCCAGGTGGAGCTGAATTTCTCTAAGATTTTCAGGTTGTCTTGGAGGCCTTTCTCGGTTGGTGACAGAAGCAGCAGGTCATCTGCATACAGCAGGAATTTCACCTGGGTGTCGTGGAGGGTGGGACCTGGTGCTGTGGAAGATTCCAGAGCGGTAGCCAGCTCGTTGATGTAAATGTTGAAGAGCGTTGGACTTAGGCTGCAGCCTTGTCTGACTCCACGGCTCTGCTGGAAATAAGCCGTTCTTTTACCGTTCACACTCACACTGCAGAGGTTCTCGGTGTAGGAGCTTTTGATAACATCGTAGGTCTTTCCTCCTATTCCGCTCTCCAGCAGTTTCAGGAATAAGCCGGGTGCCACACCGAATCAAAGGCCTTTTTAAAGTCCACGAAACAGGCGTATATCTTCCCGTTCTTTGTATTGTGGACGTGTCTCTGAATGAGGCTGTGCAGGGTATAGATGTGGTCAGTGGTGCGGTGGTTTGGCATGAACCCTGCTTGGCTCTTGCTGAGGACGTTATGTTCGGTGAGGAAACTGAGGATCCTCTTGTTCAGGATGCTGTTGAACAGTTTCCCAGGTTGCTGCTGACACATATGCCTCTGTAGTTGGCTGGGTCATACCTGTCCCCATTCTTGTGGATGGGTGTGATGAGGCCTTGGTTCCAGGTACGAGGGAAGTAGCCAGCACTTAGCACAATATTGAAGAGTTTAACCATTGCAGCCTGTATTTCTGGTGGGCTGTACTTCAGCATTTCTGGTAGGATTCCATCCAGGCCACCGGCTTTTCTACATCTTATGGCAGAGATTCTCTCTGCTACTTCCTGTAATGTAATAGGTGTATCCACGGGGTTTTGGAAATTTTTTACTTTTTCCTCCATTGCTTTTAGTTTTGCCATTATGTTTTCCTGTTCTTGGTTTAGTTCTTCCTTTGGGATGTCTTTATAGAGGTCTTTGAAGTACTGGAGCCAGATGTTGCCATTTTGGATATGGATGTTGTTTTTCTTGTCTTTTGTGCCCATGTGGTTCCATAGTTCCCAGAAGGAATTGTCCCGAAGAGCATCCTGGAGTTGGCTGAGCTTGGTAGAGATGTAACTCTGCTTCTTCCTCCTGAGGATGGTTTTGTACTGTCTTTGTATGGTTTCATAGGCTTCCCTCAGACCAGGGTGGTTGGGGTCTCTATGTTTCTTGTTTGAAGCAGTTCTCAGGGTCTTCCGTACGGCTTTACATTCTCTGTCAAACCAACCATTGATCTGTTTTTCTTTTGGTCTCTTGTAGTCAACTTTTTTAAGGTCGGACAGTCTGGCCATTGCATAGAATATATTGTTGAGGTCTTTTGTAGCTTGACTCACTCCCTTTGGGTTAGGCTGGTACTCGTGGTTGTAGAAGTGGTGGAGCATCCGCTGTATTTCGGGTCTGCTGAGAGCCTCTTTATACTTTAGTGCCGACGTTTTGGACCATTTATAGGATGGAGGCCGGTTGAAGAGGCCGCTATGCTGTGGCTTTTGAGTGGGTGGTTTCTCTGTAGATTTCAAGTACAGAAGAAGTTGGCTGTGGTCTGACAGGTGCGTTTGTGGGGTGACTATGAAGGCGCTGATGTTTGCCCGGTTCATGTCTGTAATGGCATAATCTACTACACTCCTCCCTACATGGGAGTTTAGTGTATACCTCCCAAAAGAGTCTCCTTTGGTACGTCCATTAAGAATATGAAGTCCTAAACTTCTACATACGTTCAGGAGCTTTTTACCACTTTTGTTGACTGTACTGTCATAGCTGCTTCTCTCTGTGTGTACTGAGTCTTGGCCGTCATTCTCTGCTCCAAATATGTAGATGTTCCCATCCGTGGTCAGGAAGTCGTTTTCTCTCCCTGTTCTTGCGTTGAGGTCCCCAAAGATGAGAACTTTGCCCAGGGCCTGATAGTGGGCGGCTTCTCTTTGTAAGATCTCGAAGCTCTCTGGATTGAAGTAGGGGGACTCTGGCGGTGGTATATAGGTGGCGCAGAGGTGGACATCAGACTGAGAGGTGAGGATGGAGCTGCTGATCCTGATCCATATGTGGCTGCTTCCTCTCTTCACCGGTTTGATGTATTGGTGGAGCTCGTCTTTATACCAGATCAGTATTCCTCCTGAGCTTCGGCCCTGTTTGATGTTTTTATTTTTCAGGGCAGGGACAGAGATTTCCCTGTATCCGATGGGCGCCAGGGATTCGTTTTCGGCTCTGGTCCATGTTTCCAGGAGGATCTGGATGTCTATATTTTTCAGTCTTTGTATAAAGTCCGGGTCATTTGTTTTACATCCAAAGGTCGAGGTGTTGAGACCCTGAATATTCCAGCTGCTGATTGTAAGTGAAGTCATTTTTTTTTTTTTCTATATATCTTGTGTGTATATACCTTGTAATGAGTATGGCTGTGTAGGACAAACTGGATTTCTGACTGTTTTGTAGGTGTGCTTGGTTCCATCCAGTCACATTAGTTTCCTGCATAGTGCGCTGAGCAGGGTCTTTACCTCATCCATATCTCTGCTCTGCGTGTATCTGTGTGGATCGGTGGACCCCTCCATGGAGGTCTCCTCCTCTGATGGTCTGATTTTGGGTGAAGAGCTTTGTTTCCAGCTTCTGGAGATTGGATTGGGGTTTTCTGTATTTTTATTGTTAGGGGTCTTTCGTGTGATGTTGGTCACTGTTGAATCCAGGCCTGGGTCCTCTGGTTAGTACGATGTCTTTCAGCTCTTTGGCCAGGAGGCTGACCCCTTGTTTGTTGAGGTGCTTATTATCATATAGGTGATGGTGGTTTATGGAAAGGTGTTGTGCCAGGGTCACGTTTGGGACAGTCTTGACCTTTTCTGTCAGTTCCATATTGATGCTTTGGGTGGTTTGCCTGGATATGTCCTTTGTTGGAGCAGAGATGACAGAATGATTTTGCTGTCTGGGAATTTTAGTTTTGCCGTCTTTGCTAGTTGGGCCAGTTGTCCTGCGATCTGCTTGTGCTGGTCTGGCAGATTGTTTGTACCTGTGTGTATAATAATATGGTTTTGGGTTGGGTAAAAACGTGGATTATTGATGACCTCTGTCGCCTGTTCAATAGTTGCACAGTGGATTTTTCTGACCCGTTTTCCTGGGAATAGCCGTTGTGCATTTAGGTACTTCCCATTTGATGTCCATTATTAGGACGATATCCGGGCTTTGTGGTGTCGGGATGGGTTAAGTGGCTGATGGTGGGGGTCTGTGATGCTGGCTTTGCTGGTGGTTGGTTGGCTTCTTGCTGGCTCACTTTTCTTGGTTTCAGTATTATTCATATTATAGGTTATTGCTGTGTTGTTATTTGGGGTCTCCACATTCTGGTCAGTGGAGGCCATGTTTTCTGCACTCTGGTTTGTTTCCATTGCCCCTGCTGGTCAGACATTGAGGACTCGTGTTTTGAGTTCTGCTATCTCCTTTCTGAGCCTTTCATTGTCATTTTGTAATTCGCTCATTTCCTCTCTTATTTTCTGGAGGCTGAGTTGAACTCACATTTCAGCTTATTGATCTCATTTGTTGCTTGGTCATTTGCATTTCTATGTGAGTTTCTTTGAAGTTCTTCCTTAATTTGAGCCAAGTCTCCTTCTAATTGAGATAGACAGTCTCTGATGTTCTCAGGGGAGAGGTGTGAAGTGTTGGGGGTAGGGGCCCTGGAGGTCTTCTCTGTAGATATGTGAGCATTAGAAATGGCCTCTGCAAGTGTCTTTCTAAGGATTTTTGCCTGTTCACTGATTTCAATAAAAAGGTCATCGAACTGCTGCAGATTGTCCTTTTTCCCTTGCACCATGACGGTGCCAGTATTGTACAAAGTTATAGTGAGTGAGTGTGTGTCATCTTCTGCGTTGTTTTTAATTTTAATCTGCCGGCCAGTATTGGTGTTGCACTGAGATATTGTTTATAATGCTTGCACAGGGCGGTGTGCCAGGCTGAGAGATGGTCTGTGCGGAATACCACGTTGGTTCTCCTTTCGTCTTTAGTGTAATCAGAATATAGGGTTTCTGGATTCTCCCTCATTGCTTTTCTTTCTGATTTACTGCTCTTCTGCCCCTGTGGTGTCTCCATATCTGACCCCCTGGTGTGCTGTGTCTCCCAGCCATGTGCTTTGCCCATTTACTTCTAAATTTGTGCTTTCCATTTTTGTGGTTATATAGTAATTATAATCCTTATTTCTAAGAAATAGATTTGTAGGAAGTCTATAGATTGTTTTGGGGTTGCAGGATGGTCCTACCTTTGGATGCTCAGGTCTCTGGATGTCAGATGAATGCTGCCTGTGTGCAGTCTGTCCTCCAAGAGATTCTTGCTTTGTCCTTTAAGTCCTCTATTTCTTCCTCTTTCATAAAAATCCAAAGTCCAGCTCAGTCCAGGTCCCTTTTCTGTCCCGCGGAGTTGATTTTTTCCAGGTTTCGTCTTACAGTTGGCTCATTACAAGGTATAAAGTGATGGAAATTCAGGAGCTCATCTTCAATGCTTCTTACTCCTAGGAATGGTGGGCGGGATCTCGCCGGGGAAGGTGTCCTGATAATATCTATAAAAAATATTACAAGACATAAAACAGTATTATGGTAAAACTAGAGAGAACAGTTTTATGGATTGTGACCATTCATCTGGCTTAGATACACTGCTCTATAATAACCAGGGCTGGTCAACAGTCCATAAAACTGCTCTTTATAGTTTTACCATCTAACTAAATTATTCTATCCAATAAGTAAGGTAATAATATAAAAGTACCCCAACGGCTGTGATCATATTATGTGCTGCACAAGAACGGTGCAGGAACACACTAGTGTTCCTGGGGAACAGATTTCACAGGTTGAGGACCTACGTTGGAGGCTAGTCATTCACACATAGGTATTTTTTATTAGGATTTTGGAGAAAAATACACTCAAAAATCCAATATAAATATGCATTAATAAATTAATAGATGCAAAAGGAGCCCCGACCCAAGTTGAGTGCATTTACTGAACATACATTTCAGTAGGCCAACATTTCGGATTTTAAAATGATTTTTTCAAGCTGGTGTTATAAAGTATTCTAATTTACTTAAAAATGACTTTTGGGTTTTCATAGGCTGTAAGCCATAATCATCAACATTAACAGAAATAATCAAGTGAAATAGATCACTCTACAGTCATGGCTAAAAGTTTTGAGAATGACACAAATATTATATTTTCACATGATCTGCTGCCCTCTGGTTTTTATGTGTTTTGACAGATGTTTTTATCACAGACAGAAATATAATAATTGCAAACATATGAGTAACAAAAGCTTATATTGACAGTTAGAATGAGTTAATGCAGCAAGTCAATATTTGCAGTGTTGACCCTTCTTCTTCAGGACCTGTGCAATTCTCCCGGCATGCTCTCAATCAACTTCTGGACAAATCCTGACTGATAGCAGTCCATTCTTGCACAATCAATGCTTTCATTTTGTCAGAATTTTTAGTTTTTGTTTGTCCACCTGTCTCTTGATGATTGACCACAAGTTCTCAATGGGATAAAGATCTGGGGAGTTTCCAGGCCATGGACCCAAAAATCTCTATGTTTTGTTCCCTGAGCCCCTTTAGTTATCACCTTTGCTTTATGGCAAGGTGCTCCATCATGCTGGAAAAGGCATTGTGATTGCCAAACTGCTCTTGGAGGGTTGGGAGAAGTTGCTCTTGGAAGACATTCTGGTACCATTCTTTATTCATGGCTGTGTTTTTTAGCAAGACTGTGAGAGAGCCGATTCCCTTGGGCTGAAGCAACCCCACACATGAATGGTTTCAGGATGCTTAACGTTGGCATGAGACAAGAGGTGGTAGCGCTCACCTTGTCTTCTCCGAATGAGGCGTTTTCCTGATGTCCCAAACAATCGAAAAGGGATTCATCAGAGAAAATAACTTTACCCCAGTCCTCAGCAGTCCAACTGCCTGTACCTTTTGCAGAATATCAGTTGTCCATGATGTTGTTTCTGGAGAGAAGTGGCTACTTTGCTGCCTTCTTGAGACCAGGCCTTGCTCCAAGAGTCTCCGCCTCACAGTGCGTGAGATGCATTCACACCTGCCTGCTGCCATTCCTGAGCAGCTCTGCACTGCTGGTAGCCCGATCCTGCAGCTGAAACACTTTTAAGAGACGGTCTGGCGCTTGCTGGTCTTTCTTGGGCGCCCTGAAGCCTTTTTGGCAACAATGGAACCTCTCTCCTTGAAGTTCTTGATGATGCGTAGATTGTTGACTGAGGTGCAATCTTTCTAGCTGCGATACTCTTCCCTGTTAGGCCATTTTTGTGCATTGCAATGATGACTGCACGTGTTTCTTTAGAGATAACCATGGTTAACAGAAGAGAAACAATGATGCAGACCAGCCTCCTTTTAAAGTGTCCAGTGGTGTCATTCTTACTTAATCATGACACATTGATCTCCAGCCATGTCCTCATCAACACCCACACCTGTGTTAATGGAGCAATCACTGAAAAGAGGTTAGCTGGTCCTTTTTAAGGCAGGGTGCAATGATGTTGAAATGTGTTTTGGGGGATAAAGTTCATTTTCTAGCCAAATATTGACTATGCAAGTAATTGCTGTTAAGTGATCACTCTTTATAACATTATGGAGTATATTGCAAATTGCCATTAGAAAAAGTGAAGCAGTAGACTTTGTAAAAATAATATTTGTGTCATTCTCAAAACTTTATGGCCATGACTGATGTGTAATTACTCTAAATAATATATGAGTTTCACGTTTTGTATTGAAGAACTGTAATAAATTAACTTTTTGATAATATTCTTAATTTTGTGAGAATCACCTTTATAAGATGAAATGATCCCAAAAGGCCTAAAGTAAACATGACACATTTACTTTGTATTTTAGGCAAAAACTATATATATATATATATATATATATATATACACGCTCAAAAAAATAAAGGGAACACTTAACAACAGAATATAACTACCAGTAAATCAAACTTCTGCGAAATCAAACTGTCCACTTAGGAAGCAACACTGATTGACAATCAATTTCACATGCTGTTGTACAAATGGAATAGACAACGGATGGAAATTGTTGGCAATTATCAAGACACACTCAATAAAGGAGTGGTTCTGCAGGTGGGGACCACAGACCACATCACAGTACCAATGCTTTTTGGCTGATGTTTTGGTCACTTTTGAAAGTTGGTTGTGCTTTCACACTTGTGGTAGCATGAGACGGACTCTAAAACCCACACAAGGGCTCAGGTAGTGCAGCTCATCCAGGATGGTACATCAATGCGAGTTATTGGCAAGGTTTGCTGTGTCTGTCAGCGTAGTGTCCAGAGCTGGAGGCGCTACCAGGAGACAGGCCAGTACACTAGGAGACGCTGAGGGGCCGTAGGACGGCAACAACTCAGCAGCAGGACCGCTAGCTCGACTTTGGCAAGGAGGAACAGGGGAGCCCTGCAAAATGACCTCCACAGGCCACAAATGTGCATGTGTCTGCACAAATGGTTAGAAACCGACTCCATGAGGATGGTCTGAGTGCCCAATGTCCACAGATGGGGGTTGTGCCACATCCCAACACCGTGCAGGACGCTTGGCATTTGACACAGAACACCAGGATTGGCAATTCGCCACTGGCGCCCTGTGCTCTTCACAGATGAAAGTAGGTCCACACTGAGCACATGTGACAGACGTGACAGAGTCGGCGACGCCGTGGAGAGCGTCTGCTGCCTGCAACATCCTTCAGCAGATGGTTTGGCAGTGGGTCAGAAAAGGTGTGGGTTGGGGTGGATTTCTTTTGGAGGGCGCACAGCCCCCCATGGCTCGCCAGAGGTCCTGATGCCATTACGTACTGAGATGAAAACCTCAGACCTCTTTTGTGACCATATGCTGGTGCGGTTGGCCCGGGTTCCCTAATGCAGGACAGCCAGACCCATGTGACGGAGTGTGTCAGCATTCCTGCAAATGAAGGATTGAACTCGTTCCAGATGAACCCCAAATTTAGCACATCTGGGAACATGTCTCACTCCACCCCAAATCATTGCACCACAACTGTCAAGTCTGTACCAAAAAACAGCAGCCAGGGTTCTTCAAGCATCAAAATCAAAATGTGGAGGTCACAAAGAAGGAAAAGCTATAAGAAGAAAAAAAAAGCATTTTCAATTGCTTTTCCCTTCGAAATGTAATTAAGAAATGGCAGTTAACAGGAACAATGGAAGTCAAGATAAGGTTTGGAAGACCAAGTAAATTTCAGTGACAATGCTATAGGATTGCCGAAGGGCAAACAGAATACTGCTTGGAACAAAAGCCCCCCGAAAGATGTAGCAGACTTGCATTGTTTGTACTGTTCAGAGATACCACACAAATATGGCTTATGAAATGTCATCAGAAACCTCTTCCTGCGTACTTACCCTAAAATTCAGCATCAGAAGTAGCAAAAGAACATCTAAACAAGCCTGATACATTTTGGAAACAAGTCGTGGACCGATGAGGTTAAAATAGAACTGTTTGGCCATAATGACAAAGGATAATGGAGAAAAAGGGACAGAATTTCAGGAAAAGAACACTCGCCACTCTTAAGCTGGGGGGTGGATCGATCATGTTTGGGGTTGTGTTGCATCCAATGGACAGGTAACATTTCAAGTAGAGGGAAAATGGATGCAATGAAATTTCAACAAATTCTTGATGCAAAAATAACACCACTGTAAAAAAAAAGTGAAGTTGAAATGAGGATGGCTTTACAATGGTAATGTCTAAACACACATCAAAATCCAAAGTATAAGGTCAATGGGTACGGGAAAATGTATTTTTTGCTGTCAGTTGCAAACAGAACCTCCTCCACATGGGGAGTGAAATTATGTAATAGATAAATAAATGTATTTCGCGTATGAAACAACCACAAAGCAAAGTACTGATCCAAACACATACCTGAATTCTTCAAACTGTTTCCCCCACAGATGGTGATGTAGTGTGGTCTTTTTGACAAATAATGCTCAGTGGTGGTGCCAATTTGAGGGCTGAATCAATAAAAGAAAGGTTAATAAATTTCTAATACAAATGGTAATATAACTTAATAAGAGCTCCCTGCCGTTGGATATAAATAAGTTCAGGAAAAATTAGCCAGTAAAATTAAATTGGTTCCTGTATGACCCCTAAAAATGTGCCTTTATTTAATAAAACCAAGATGTCAATAATTATTCTTGATCGGGGAATGAGATCAAGTAGTCATAATAAAGTTTCTAATGGAAATTACGCAAAAGATTTTACAATAAGATAAACGTGCAAATGAGCTAGGGGTTAAGTGCATACATAAGATTAACCACTTCCAAGTGCAGAAAGTGCTTAACTAAAGGGGCGCTGGGGTTTAATACCCCGATTGAGAGTGGTAGATATACTCCGAAAAAGGCCTTTGTGCTAATTGGGGTTTGAGTATATATGTGTACACCCTTCCTTATGATTCCAAGCTGCGGGTTGTTATTAAGCAGTGTACCTAAGGGTCAATTGGACTTAGCTCTAGATTTAGAGAAGCGTGGGCGGGATCCCGGATCTGTGCAGTAGTTGGGAGCTAGTACATTGACCCTTAGGATACATGCTTTTAACAACCCGGCAGCTGGAAATTATAAGGACGGGGGTTACACATTATACTCAAACCCCAATTGAGCACAAAAGAACCTTTTTCGAAGAACTACCACTCTGCAATTGGGTATTAAACGCCTCAGGCACTTAGTTAAGCACTTTCTGCACTTTGGGGAAATGGTTAATACTTATGTATGCACTTAACCCCTATGCTCATTTGCAAGTTTATGTAATATTGCACAATTTTTGTGTAATTTGCACATATGAAACTTTATTATGTACTACTTGCATTCATTCTCCCTCAGAGAATAATCTATTAGACATCTATGTTTTTATTAATAAAGGCACATTTTGAGGTGGTCAGACAGGAACCCATTTATGATTTTACTGGACTTAATTTTACCTGCAACATTATTTAACCAACGGCAGGGAGCTCTATCATTAATTATATATACCATTTGTATTAGAAATGATTATGTGGCCCCTGAGGGTCCAGTCGCCACAGAGATGCTGCATCGCACCAGCGGTGTGACACGACCCAGGTAAGGAGGAAGCACCCCATTGAACTCCCACCACCCCATACAACATACACTATGCTGGCGAGCAAGGTGGACCCTCGGGGGATGGTCTACCAGGCTGGTTAGAACAGGGGAGCAGTGTTGGGTGGAGTTAGGCAGACTTAGGTGCGTGTTAGTCTTTAGTTTAGTTTGTGTAGGCAGTCAGTGAGTGGGTATGGATTTCCTGCTGCTCCCTGAGTCCACCCCAGGGAGCCTTGCTGTGAAGTGAAAGGGTCCAGGGCGGGGACAGCAGTCGGCTGTCCCCCATCCTGAAAAGGAGGACCCACGAACATCGGGGGACCGGTCCCTAGACTAGTGGGAAAGTTCAGCCCACTAGTAAAACCGAAACAGTGGTCACTTCCTGGGCCACAGCCACCATAATTCACCCGGGGGAAGCTTAGGGGTCAAGACTCCAGAGCCTCGTTTGGGTTGGTCTGGTAAACCCTGGTCGGTTGGTAATGAAAGGGCCAATACTCCTCGTCCGAGGG
>JARQOD010000002.1:37958458-38005489 GCA_033576555.1 Oophaga sylvatica
AATAATATAAAAGTACCCCAACGGCTGTGATCATATTATGTGCTGCACAAGAACGGTGCAGGAACACACTAGTGTTCCTGGGAACAGATTTCACAGGTTGAGGACCTACGTTGGAGGCTAGTCATTCACACATAGGTATTTTTATTAGGATTTTGGAGAAAAATACACTCAAAAATCCAATATAAATATGCATTAATAAATTAATAGATGCAAAAGGAGCCCCGACCAAGTTGAGTGCATTTACTGAACATACATTTCAGTAGGCCAACATTTCGGATTTTAAAATGATTTTTTCAAGCTGGTGTTATAAAGTATTCTAATTTACTTAAATAATGACTTTTGGGTTTTCATAGGCTGTAAGCCATAATCATCAACATTAACAGAAATAATCAAGTGAAATAGATCACTCTACAGTCATGGCTAAAAGTTTTGAGAATGACACAAATATTATATTTTCACATGATCTGCTGCCCTCTGGTTTTTATGTGTGTTTGACAGATGTTTTTATCACAGACAGAAATATAATAATTGCAAACATATGAGTAACAAAAGCTTATATTGACAGTTAGAATGAGTTAATGCAGCAAGTCAATATTTGCAGTGTTGACCCTTCTTCTTCAGGACCTGTGCAATTCTCCCTGGCATGCTCTCAATCAACTTCTGGACCAAATCCTGACTGATAGCAGTCCATTCTTGCACAATCAATGCTTTCATTTTGTCAGAATTTTTAGGTTTTTGTTTGTCCACCTGTCTCTTGATGATTGACCACAAGTTCTCAATGGATTAAGATCTGGGGAGTTTCCAGGCCATGGACCCAAAATCTCTATGTTTTGTTCCCTGAGCCATTTAGTTATCACCTTTGCTTTATGGCAAGGTGCTCCATCATGCTGGAAAAGGCATTGTTGATTGCCAAACTGCTCTTGGAGGGTTGGGAGAAGTTGCTCTTGGAAGACATTCTGGTACCATTCTTTATTCATGGCTGTGTTTTTAGGCAAGACTGTGAGAGAGCCGATTCCCTTGGCTGAGAAGCAACCCCACACATGAATGGTTTCAGGATGCTTAACAGTTGGCATGAGACAAGACTGGTGGTAGCGCTCACCTTGTCTTCTCCGAATGAGGCGTTTTCCTGATGTCCCAAACAATCGAAAAGGGGATTCATCAGAGAAAATAACTTTACCCCAGTCCTCAGCAGTCCACTGCCTGTACCTTTTGCAGAATATCAGTCTGTCCATGATGTTGTTTCTGGAGAGAAGTGGCTACTTTGCTGCCCTTCTTGAGACCAGGCCTTGCTCCAAGAGTCTCCGCCTCACAGTGCGTGCAGATGCATTCACACCTGCCTGCTGCCATTCCTGAGCAAGCTCTGCACTGCTGGTAGCCCGATCCTGCAGCTGAAACACTTTTAAGAGACGGTCCTGGCGCTTGCTGGTCTTTCTTGGGCGCCCTGAAGCCTTTTTGGCAACAATGGAACCTCTCTCCTTGAAGTTCTTGATGATGCGATAGATTGTTGACTGAGGTGCAATCTTTCTAGCTGCGATACTCTTCCCTGTTAGGCCATTTTTGTGCATTGCAATGATGACTGCACGTGTTTCTTTAGAGATAACCATGGTTAACAGAAGAGAAACAATGATGCCAAGCACCAGCCTCCTTTTAAAGTGTCCAGTGGTGTCATTCTTACTTAATCATGACACATTGATCTCCAGCCATGTCCTCATCAACACCCACACCTGTGTTAATGGAGCAATCACTGAAAAGAGGTTAGCTGGTCCTTTTAAGGCAGGGCTGCAATGATGTTGAAATGTGTTTTGGGGGATAAAGTTCATTTTCTAGCCAAATATTGACTATGCAAGTAATTGCTGTTAAGCTGATCACTCTTTATAACATTATGGAGTATATGCAAATTGCCATTAGAAAAAGTGAAGCAGTAGACTTTGTAAAAATTAATATTTGTGTCATTCTCAAAACTTTTGGCCATGACTGTATGTGTAATTACTCTAAATAATATATGAGTTTCACGTTTTGTATTGAAGAACTGTAATAAATTAACTTTTTGATTATATTCTAATTTTGTGAGAATCACCTTTATAAGATGAAATGATCCCTAAAAGGCCTAAAGTTAAACATGACACATTTACTTTGTATTTTAGGCAAAAACTATATATATATATATATATATATATATATACACTGCTCAAAAAAATAAGGGAACACTTAAACAACAGAATATAACTACCAGTAAATCAAACTTCTGCGAAATCAAACTGTCCACTTAGGAAGCAACACTGATTGACAATCAATTTCACATGCTGTTGTACAAATGGAATAGACAACGGATGGAAATTGTTGGCAATTATCAAGACACACTCAATAAAGGAGTGGTTCTGCAGGTGGGGACCACAGACCACATCACAGTACCAATGCTTTTTGGCTGATGTTTTGGTCACTTTTGAAAGTTGGTTGTGCTTTCACACTTGTGGTAGCATGAGACGGACTCTAAAACCCACACAAGTGGCTCAGGTAGTGCAGCTCATCCAGGATGGTACATCAATGCGAGTTATGGCAAGGTTTGCTGTGTCTGTCAGCGTAGTGTCCAGAGGCTGGAGGCGCTACCAGGAGACAGGCCAGTACACTAGGAGACGCTGAGGGGGCCGTAGGACGGCAACAACTCAGCAGCAGGACCGCTAGCTCCGACTTTGTGCAAGGAGGAACAGGAGGAGCCCTGCAAAATGACCTCCAGCAGGCCACAAATGTGCATGTGTCTGCACAAATGGTTAGAAACCGACTCCATGAGGATGGTCTGAGTGCCCAATGTCCACAGATGGGGTTGTGCCCACATCCCAACACCGTGCAGGACGCTTGGCATTTGACACAGAACACCAGGATTGGCAAATTCGCCACTGGCGCCCTGTGCTCTTCACAGATGAAAGTAGGTCCACACTGAGCACATGTGACAGACGTGACAGAGTCTGGCGACGCCGTGGAGAGCGATCTGCTGCCTGCAACATCCTTCAGCATGACTGGTTTGGCAGTGGGTCAGTAATGGTGTGGGTGGGGTGGCATTTCTTTGGAGGGCCGCACAGCCCTCCATGTGCTCGCCAGAGGTAGCCTGACTGCCATTACGTACTGAGATGAAATCCTCAGACCTCTTGTGTGACCATATGCTGGTGCGGTTGGCCCTGGGTTCCTCCTAATGCAGGACAATGCCAGACCTCATGTGACTGGAGTGTGTCAGCAGTTCCTGCAAGATGAAGGCATTGAAGCTCGTTCCCCAGACCTGAATCCAATTGAGCACATCTGGGACATCATGTCTCACTCCATCCACCAACATCACGTTGCACCACAGACTGTCAAGTCTGTACCAAAAAACAGCAGCCATGGGTTCTTCTAAGCATCAAAATCAAAATGGTGGAGGCTCACAAAGAAGGAAAAGGCTATAAGAAGATAACAAAGCATTTTCAAGTTGCCTTTTCCTCAGTTCGAAATGTAATTAAGAAATGGCAGTTAACAGGAACAATGGAAGTCAAGATAAGGTTTGGAAGACCAAGCTAAATTTCAGTGACAACTGCATATAGGATTGCCAGAAGGGCAAATCAGAACTACTGCTTGGCAACAAAAGCCCTTCAGAAAGATGTAGCAGACTCTGCATTGTTGTACTGTTCAGAGATACCAGCACAAATATGGCCTTCATGAAATAGTCATCAGAAGAAGACCTCTCCTGCGTACTTACCCTAAAATTCAGCATCAGAAGTATGCAAAAGAACATCTAAACAAGCCTGATACATTTTGGAAACAAGTCCTGTGGACCGATGAGGTTAAAATAGAACTGTTTGGCCATAATGATCAAAGGTATGTATGGAGAAAAAAGGGCACAGAATTTCAGGAAAAGAACATCTCGCCACTCATTAAGCATGGGGATGGATCGATCATGTTTGGGGTTGTGTTGCATCCAATGGCACAGGTAACATTTCACAGGTAGAGGGAAGAATGGATGCAATGAAATTTCAACAAATTCTTGATGCAAACATAACACCATCTGTAAAAAAAAGCTGAAGTTGAAATGAGGATGGCTTCTACAAATGGATAATGATACTAAACACACATCAAAATCCACAGTATAAGGTCAATGGGTAGCGGCGCAAATGTATTTGTGCTTGATCAGTTGCAAGTACAGAAACCTCCTACCACATGGAGGATGTGAGAATTATGTAAATAGATAAATAAATGTACTCGCGCTATGAAACAACCACAAAGCATAGAGTACTGATCCAGCAACACATACCTAGAATTCTTCAAACTGATTCCCACAGATGGTGATGTAGTGATGGTCTTTTTGACAAATGAATGCTCAGTGGTGGTGCCAACTTGAGGAGCTGAATCAATGAAAGAATAGGTATAATCAATTTCTAATACAAATGGTATATATAACTTAATGATAGAGCTCCCTGCCGTTGGATATAAATAATGTTGCAGGTAAATTAAGTCCAGTAAAATCATAAATTGGTTCCTGTATGACCACCTCAAAATGTGCCTTTATTAATAATAAACCATAGATGTCTAATAGATTATTCTCTGATCGGGAGAATGAGATGCAAGTAGTACATAATAAAGTTTCTATATGTGCAAATTACGCAAAAGATTGTACAATATTAGCATAAACTGTGCAAATGAGCATAGGGGTTAAGTGCACTACATAAGTATTAACCACTTCCAAAGTGCAGAAAGTGCTTAACTAAGGTGCGCTGAGGCGTTTAATACCCAGATTGCAGAGTGGTAGATATACTCTCGAAAAAGGTCCTTTTGTGCTCAATTGGGGGTTTGAGTATATATGTGTACACCCTGTACCTTATGATTCCAAGCTGCCGGATTGTTATAAAGCAGTGTATCCTAAGGGTCAATATGGTACTTAGCTCTAGATAGTAGAGAAGCGCTGACGGGATCCGGATCTGTGCAGTAGTTCTGGAGAGCTAAGTACCATATTGACCCTTAGGATACACTGCTTTATAACAATCCCGGCAGCTTGGAATCATAAGGTACAGGGTGTACACATATATACTCAAACCCCCAATTGAGCACAAAAGAACCTTTTTCGAGAGTATATCTACCACTCTGCAATCTGGGTATTAAACGCCTCAGCGCACCTTAGTTAAGCACTTTCTGCACTTTGGAAGTGGTTAATACTTATGTAGTGCACTTAACCCCTATGCTCATTTGCACAGTTTATGCTAATATTGCACAATCTTTTGTGTAATTTGCACATATAGAAACTTTATTATGTACTACTTGCATCTCATTCTCCCGATCAGAGAATAATCTATTAGACATCTATGGTTTATTATTAATAAAGGCACATTTTGAGGTGGTCAGACAGGAACCTATTTATGATTTTACTGGACTTAATTTTACCTGCAACATTATTTATATCCAACGGCAGGGAGCTCTATCATTAAGTTATATATACCATTTGTATTAGAAATTGATTATGTGGCGCCCTGAGGGTCCAGTCGCCACAGAGATGCTGCATCGCACCCAGCGGTGTGACACCTGACTCTCAGGTAAGGAGGAAGCACCCCATTGACTCCCACCACCTGCATACAACATACACTATGCTGGCTGAGCACAGGTGGACCCTCCGGGAGGATGGTCTGACTCAGGCTGGTTAGAACAGGGTGTAGCTAGTGTTGGGTGGAGCTTAGGCAGCACTTAGGCTGCGTGTTAGTCTTTAGTTTCAGTTTGTGTCAGGCAGTCAGTGAGTGGGTACTGGACTGTCCTGCTGCTCCTCTGAGTCCACCTCAGGGAGCCTTGCTGTGAGAGTGAAAGGGTCCAGGGCGAGACAGCAGTCGAGCTGTGCCCCCATCCTGAAAAAGGAAGGACCAGGCGAACATCGGGGACCGGTCCCTAGACTAGTGGGAAAGTTCAGCTCCACTAGTAACACCGACAACAGTGGTCACTTCACTGGGCCACTAGCCACCATAATCTCACCGGGAGGAAGCTTAGGGGTCAAGTACGTCCAGAGCCTTCGTATTGGGTTGGTCTGGTAAACCACTGGTCTGGTCTGGTAACTGAAAGGGCCCAATACTCCCTCGTCCGAGGGCTCTGTGGTGGCGGGGTGCATGGAAGATTAGAGTAGCACCAAGAGAAGAAGCCGGAAAGGAACATACTGAAAGGGAAGTCTTTGGAAGTGTGACCAACTTACCTGAGGGTTGCTGGACCACTCTCTTGGAGGACACAGCGCCCGGCTGGCATCTGTATGGTACCAGCAGACTGTGAGTAAAACCTTGAAACTGCAACCGAACTGTTTCCCTGATTATTCCAGCGATGCACACTCCCCTCTGCTACATCCTCCTGTACCATTGCTTTATCTTACCTTAACCTGCCCTGGGAGGACACAGTCTCACCTGTAGGAGACTTTACACCAAGCTGCACAACACCATCCCTCCCAGAGTACCTGCACAGCAGCGCTGGCCACCCTGACCAGGTACTACAGGTGGCGTCACGAATCAACATACGAACACTAATCCCCTGTATATTCCCCCCTTTTGGTGAGCGCCCAGGGCCACGGACCGAGCCGTGGCTGCCCGTGACATCCCCCATAGAAGTCGACGGGCTCGGTACGACTCATAATTTGGCGTCACGAACAGGATTCTGAAGCTCGTGATAAGCGAGTCCTGTGTGCCTAATCTGAACTGTTTTTGTGCTGGAGAAATTGCTGAAAGTGTCAGAGACTTTATTTGCCACCATTTACCACCATTTGCCGCCATATTCGCGCCATGAGGCGCTTGTGTAGAAGGAGGGCGTGACTTCGTGGCATGAGCTCATGCTGTGGCGCGAAAATAATGGCCGCCCAGCCCAAGTGTTACTGCAACGTTCGATCATGCCCCACAGCCAAGGAGATCCGCCTCCTCATCCTCCTTAGTGGGAGGAAGAGAACAAGAAAGCTGCGCCCCTATACTACAGAGTGGGACCCTCCAGAGGGAGACATGAGATGTGACCAGGAGAAGATGGCGTCAGGAGGCGAGCTGCTGTGGGGAGGGATGGAGGAGCTTACCCTCTCCCCCATGAGGAAGAGATACCCATCACTGAGCCAACTGCAGGGCCCGAACCCGACGGGCATAAAAATTTTGTATGTTTCTTATGTAACATCTTTACTCTGTTACAGCCCGGGAGTGCTGTGTTTAACAAGGGGGGAATGTGGCGCCCTGTGGGTCCAGTCGCCACAGAGATGCTGCATCGTACCCAGCGGTGTAACACCTGACTCTCAGGTAAGGAGGAAGCATCCCATTGACTCCCACCACCTGCATCCAACATACACTATGCTGGCTGAGCACAGGCGGACTCTTCGGGAGGATGGTCTGACTCAGGCTGGTTAGAACAGGGTGTAGCTAGTGTTGGGTGGAGCTTAGGCAGCACTTAGGCTGCATTTTAGTCTTTAGTTTCAGTTTGTGTCAGGCAGTCAGTGTGTGGGTACTGGACTGTCCTGCTGCTCCTCTGAGTCCACCTCAGGGAGCCTTGCTGTGAGAGTGAAAGGGTCCAGGGCGAGACAGCAGTCGAGCTGTGCCCCCATCCTGAAGAAGGAAGGACCAGGCGAACATCAGGGACCGGTCCCTAGACTAGTAGGAAAGTTCAGCTCCACTAGTAACACCGACAACAGTGGCCACCATAATCTCACCGGGAGGAAGCTTAGGGGTCAACTACGTCCAGAGCCTTCGTACTAGGTTGGTCTGGTAAACCACTGGTCTGGTCTGGTAACTGAAAGGGCCCAATACTCCCTCGTCTGAGGGTTCTGTGGTGGTGGGGTGCATGGAAGATTAGAGTAGCACCAAGAGAAGAAGCCGGAAAGGAACATACTGAAAGAGGAGTCTTTGGAAGTGTGACCAACTTACCTGAGGGTTGCTGGACCACTCTCTTGAAGGACACAGCGCCCGGCTGGCATCTGTATGGTACCAACAGACTGTGAGTAAAACCTTGAAACTGCAACAGAACTGTTTCCCTGATTATTCCAGCGACGCACACTCCCCTCTGCTACATCCTCCTGCACCATTGCTTTATCTTACCTCAACCTGCCCTGGGAGGACACAGTCTCACGTGTAGGAGACTTTACACCAAGCTGCACAACACCATCCCTCCCAGAGGACCTGCACAGCAGCACTGGTCACCCTGACCAGGTACTACAGGTGGCGTCACGAATCAACATACGAACACTAATCCCCTGTATATTCCCCCTTTTTGGTGAGCGCCCAGAGCCATGGACCGAGCCGTGGCTGCCCGTGACATCCCCCATAGAAGTCGACGGGCTTGGTGCCGAGTACCCCACGGCCCTGGCGGGCGACTCAATTATACCTATTCTTTCATTGATTCAGCTCCTCAAGTTGGCACCACCACTGATCATTCATTTGTCAAAAAGACCATCACTACATCACCATCTGAGGGAATCAGTTTGAAGAATTCTAGGTATGTGTTGCTGGATCAGTACTGTATGCTTTGTGGTTGTTTCATAGCACGAGTACATTTATTTATCTATTTACAAAATCCACAATAGACTACCTCAAAAGGTGCAAGCTGAAGGTTCTGTAATGGCCCTCACAGTCCAGTGATTAAACATCATTGAAAATCTGTGGCTAGGACTCAAAATAGCAGTGCATGCAGGACAAGACAGGAATCTCACAGAACTGGAAGAATTTTCCAAGGAAGAATGGACCAAAATCCCTCAAACAAGAATTGAAAGACTCTTGCCTGGCTACAAAAAGCGTTTGTAAGCTGTGATACTTGCAAAAGAGGTTGATGCTAGGTACTAATCATGCAGGGTGCCCAAACTTTTGCATAGGTCCATTTTCTTTTTGTAATTTTTAAAATGTAAAAAATGACAATAAATATATATTTTTTGCCTTCAATACAAAGGAAATGTGTCATCTTTAACTTTAGACCTTTTAGATATAATTTCATCTTCAACCTGCTTAACTGTTCACAATAATAGTAATTTGACCAGGGGTGCCAAAACTTTTACATGCCACTGAATACATATGTATATCTTTTTCTATATGGATTCATAGCTCCAAGTATACATGATAGATTGTAACTTTATTCTGCATTATCTTGTCAGAATTGTGTACAATATACATTTTTGCCCACGTCTACTTCCCACAAGGTTTATCCTTTGCCATCATTTTCCCCTTTGTCATATTTTGTACTACAACAGTTTTATTCAATTATTAATACAATTGTATTTTATAGCTTTGTTTACTCCTTTTTCTCTTCATTTATTTATTTATTATTTTTTTTACTTTAAATTATAGCTAGTGAAAGGTGCCCAAGAAACAAGCATGTTACTACTTTTAACCGCTTCAGTGTTTCTGAACACTGAAAAGGTTAAAAGAAGTGAACGATGTGCACAACAATGTCGTTTTTACATGGACCTGCATTATGTTCCCTGCAAGATGTCATGTGCCCATACCTTTAAAGGGAATCTGTTAGCTTAAAATGACTGTTCAAACTAAGCACAATCACTCGGCGCACGCTTGGTGTATCCAAACAGTTCAGTGCATCTTCCCACCTAAACGAAGGAAGAAAAAAAAACATTTGTTTTCGCAAATACATAGTGCAATAAACATTTATAACTTTTGGACGCAAGAAATATTGTGCTAAAGCATTTATAAATTCCCTCCACTGAGCTAGAGTCTAAGGAGTAATGTCTTTCCTTACGGAGAGTGACATGCCTGATATGCCAGTGTAAGGAGACTTATAGGCCATGCAATACTCATCTATTAAATTAAATATGCAAATTGCCTCTTCAGAGAGGAAGTGGACAGTAACTCTAGAGCCAATTACTTTAATTAGCAATCCTAAACGCCAATATTGACCATTTAATGAGTATTGCCACATGACTAATGATAAAAGCCATACCAGATAATCTAATTGTGGACACATGTATCAGGCTGTTTACCACTCCACAGTGCAAAGTAAAAGACATGATTTAGCTAGATGAGAGACCTCCGACTGTGGTCTAAGGGGTAACATCTCTTCCTGTTGAGAGTAACATGCCTGACATGCCAGTGTAAGGAACTTATTGGCCATACAATGTTTCTCTGGCAAATTAAATATGCAAATTGCCTGTTCAAAGAGGAAGTGGACTGGAACTGTAGTGCCACCTAGTGGAATTAGCAATCCTATATTCACCCTGAAGCCTTGCCATACTGAGCTACAATTCTGAATTATTTTGCAGCTACTCTAGCTATTTTTTTTAATGTAATCTATGAGATGATGCGGAGCAGCTCGTCTCATCTCTCGCCTGTCCTACATAGCCGTTGATCTGAAGGCACACTGTGTAGTGCCTTATTCCACCCGTAGTGGAACTGTGAAGACATTGAACATTTACTGCCAAGGTCCCGCACAGCTGATCGCTAGAGATCGCACCATGGAGGACACTTTGTGACAACAGAAGCTTCTAACAAGTTGGAATTGTCCAAATCAAAAATACTTGTGAAAGCTTTCTTATCGAAGCCAATTTTGCCAAGAGGAAGTTGCTCACTTTCCCCACGGTGCCCCCTACAGGGATTTTCTACAGCTAATTAAACGACTGGATGGCCAAGTCAACTCAATAAAGAAATCTTCAAGTTAGCTGTTTTCTGACCAAGCCCATAAAGGTCTTTGGAGGCTCAATAGGGTGTCTGGACAGAAATTGTCCAATCATTCAGTCATGTGTATTTTCCATGCTTGGACTGGCTCATCTATTTTTGGCTTATCTCTAAGTTCAAATTCTTGTGTATATTTTTGTAGTAATCTGCACCCTCATTAATCACAGATAACTTCATATTGGTTCAGTTACTATATAAATCCGTTATTCATTTGACAGACTAAGCATGAAGTGATGCTCTACATGCAGATTACATAGCGATAGCTGGATGTTCTCCGGCTATTATCGTTACACTCAATATTATATTTGACACTGGTAGGACAGCCAGATAAGACAGATATAAATAGTGACAAACACATCTGACGGGCTGAGATAGCAGTGGTTTACACTATCTACAAAGAAATGTCATTCTGTACCTAGACTCTCATCAGGTGATGGCTGGCTCCAAGATCTTTTGAGGAGAAGAAAGGTTTTTTTTTTCTTTTCATTTTATTACAAAATTTCAAAAATGAAATAGAAAATTAGCAACGTTTCTGCCACGTAGAGTCTTTGTCAAGTCAAGGAAAAAAAAAGTCTCCATTACAGAAGCAGACATCCAACAGCAGGTCAAGAACATGAAGAGCTGGACAACACCTGGCCCAGACATGATCCACACCTACTTGTAAGCGGGTGACTAGGTACGTCATGTGCCTCCCCACCTTGATTGCGGTATACATGTACAAGCAATGTTATATATGTAATGTGTGTTGTATACTGTGATGTCAAAGTAACATGTATGATAATGTGGCGTATTTGTTGGGCCTAGATTTAGGGATAGTATGGAGGTTTGCATAGGATAATAGTGGGGGATATGTAGTGTTTGGGACACTAGAGGGCACTATAGAATTAGAAAGTAAAATGTTAGGTATAGACATAGGAGATCTAGATGTAAGATAAGATAGGAGTTGGTTTTAGCCAGAATAGAGAAGGTTAAGTAGTTAGACCAATAGGGTAGTTAGTGGGAGGAGTTAGCTGGGAAGTATAGCTTCCAGGGGAGTTGTCCTGAGGAAGTTATGAGTGGTGCAAGCTTTGCAGAGAAGTTTTGACTGTTCTGCTTTACGTCACTTGTCTTACCTATTGCATTTTTTCTGTGCTGTGTTGTGTATAAATATGTGATTCTTCAGATTTTGTATTAGTCTTTGCCTGATGAAGAGACCTGAGTAGTCTGGAAAGCTTGCAATTTGTTACCATCTTTTCAGTTAGCCATTAAAAGGTATCAACCACAGAGGACTCTCAACTCTAAATATTTTTCAGAGAAGGAGAAGACATTAGAAACTGGGAGAGGAGCTCTGAGTGATGAAGAACGGTGAGACACAGGTGGTTCCAGGCAGCTTGAAAGGATCAGTGGCTAAGCTGTGGTTTAACTTCTGTGACATCCGGGACCTATGGTCTGAACAGGCTGGTCACAGGCAGCCTGATTTTTCACCCATAATGGGGAAAGTGGACAGGGAGCACTCAGTGTCAGCTAGCTGGACTGGCCAGGAAACTGCGGGATTGGATGCCATAGTGTCTGAGGCCATATTGGCTCAGGGAGAGCTCAGAAGGAGAAATTCTTATGTCTTCTGTGGACTGTTGGACTTTAACTGTTATGAAGCTGCAAGAGTTAAGTACAGTTTATTTAAAAATGCACTTGGACTATGAGAATTTGTGTGTGCTTCTAAAGAACGTAGGACTTCAGCAACCTGAAAAGAACTCAGCCCTATAGGTGGGTGAAATACACCACATGCACACCACACCACAACATGGACATCCTGATTTTACAGTAGCGGAGCGTCAGGGTATGGAAGAGTTAAAGCCCCTCACCACAACTGACACCTTGGCCCCCCGTTGCATTTTGGCTAAAGAAAGTAACAGCGGTATATGAACGCATGGCAAAGTAGATGAACCAACTACCACCACCCAGCTTGGCTAATACAAGGAAAAACAGTGCTGATCATGAAGGATCCTCACAAAGGAAGAGTTCCATCAAACTACCGCCCAAAAACCTGCCTTACAACAACATGGAAACTTCTGTCAGGCATGGCATCATAGCCTCCAAGCTACAGAACCATATGTACCAGTACATGAATCCAGCTCAGAAAGGCATTGGGACTAACACCAGAGGCTCTAAGCACCAGCTCCTAGTAGATAGAGCAGTCGCTCAAGACTCAAGATCCAGACAGACCAATCTCAGCACAGCCTGGATTGACTATAGGAAAGCTTATGACTCAATGCCACACACATGGATCTGTGAATGCTTGCCTCTCTACAAGGTCAACAGGAAATTAAGAACCTTCCTCAGAAACTCAATGGAGCTATGTAGAACATTAGAAGTCAACTCAAGACAACTAGCACAAGTGACCATCAAATGCAGCATATACCAAGGTGATGCATTGTCCCCATTGCTGTTTTGCATGGGCTTGAACCCCCTCAGTCAGATAATTACAGAGTCTGGCTATTGATACAAGTTCAAGAGTGGAAGGACCATCAGCCACCTCCTCTACATGGATGATATCAAGCTGTATGTGAAAAGTGAATGAGACATCAATTCACTGATCCACCTGACAAGGATCTACAGCAAAGACTTCGGGATGTCCTTCGGACTGGAGAATTGTGGCCGGTTGGTAATAAAGGCAAGGTAGTCAAGACTGATGGAGTGGAATTACCAGCAGGACACATAGCAGATGTACAGACATGCTACAAGTACCTTGGCATCCCACAGGGATATGGTAAACATGATGAGGAGGCAAGGAAAGCAGCAACATCCAAATACCATCAAAGGGTAAGACAGGTCCTGAAGATCCAGCTCAATGGGAAGAATAAAATCCATGCCATCAATACGTATGCCCTGCCAGTTATCAGATACCCTGCTGACATAGTGTGCTGGCCAAAAGAAGAGAAGGAAGCGGCAGATGTGAAGACATGAAAGCTCTTCACAATGCATGGAGGTCTTTACCCTGAGTCTAATACCCAAAGATTGTATACCAATAGAAAGGAGGGTGGTCGAGGCTTGATAAGCATCCAAGTCGCCATCACGGATGAAACAAGGAGTATCCAGGAATACATCAGAAAAATTGCACCAAAAGATGAGATGTTGAGAGAAAGCCTAAAGGTACTGCCACACTAAACAATCCCGCTAGCGATCACGATAACGACGCATACTAATGCGATCGCTAGCGGGATTGTTTCTATATCGCTAAATGCGGCCACATTTAGCGATATAGTTAACGACGCTATCGCCGTTAGCGATCTTCTTAACCACTTTAGCGGTACAAAAGTACCGCTAAATCGCTAAGAAAAGGTGCCACACAGCGATAAGATACTTACCCAGCGGGAGCGCCGACGAGAAAATAGGGTCCGGAACGATTCCAGCGACGAGCGAGATCACAGCAGGAAGCTCGTCGCTGGAAGCTGCCGCACTGAACAATATCGCTAACGGGATCGCTAAATAGTGACGTTTTTTAGCGATCCCGTTAGCGATATTGTTTAGTGTGGCATACCCTTAAGGCAGCAACAACAACAGATCTGGAAGGAAGAACAGGAACATGAAGCGCCATGGCAAGATAAGCGTCTGCATGGGATGTACCACCGACAGATAATGGAGGTGACTGACATGGAGAAATCCTACCAATGGCTGGAGAAAGCTGGACTCCGAGACAGCACAGAGGCACTAATCATAGCGACACAAGAGCAAGCACTAAGTACCAGATCCATAGAAGCAGGAATATACCACATAAGACAAGGTGCAGACTATGCAAAGAAACCCCAGAAACAGTCCAACACATAGTGGAAGGATGCAAAATGCAAGCAGGAACAGCGTATACTGAATGCCAAAATCAAGTAGCGGGAATTGTATGCAGGAACATCTGCACAGCATATGGGCTAAGTCCCCTTAAGTCCAGGTGGGAGACCCCAGAGAAAGTGGTGGAGAATGAAAGGGCTAACATCCCGTGGGGCTAAGATCCAGATGGATAAGCAGGTGTTGGCTAACCAACCAGACATTGTGATAGTAGACAAGGATCAGAAGACAGCAATGATAATAGATGTGGCAGTGCCAAGTGACAGCAACATCAGAAAGAAGGAATATGAGAAACTGGAGACATACCAGGGCCTCAAAGGAGAACTGGAGAAGATGTGGAAGGTGAAGGCAACAGTGAGTCCAGTGGCGATAGGAGCACTTGGAGCAGTGACCCCTAAGTTGAGAAAATGGCTACAACAGATCCCAGGATCAACATCTGAACTCTCTGTCCAGAAAAGAGCAATCCTGGGAACAACTAAGATCCTGCGCAGAACCCTCAAACTCCCAGGCCTCTGGTAGAGGACCAGAGAATGAGAAAGGACAAAAAGACCACCCCCATTGGGGGTGAGAAGGAAGTTTTTATGCGCCCTCGATTCTGATATATATCACCCAATCTGGTATATGTCTCTTATCCTGGGCCCAATCCTGATATATATATATCCTCCATCCTGGTATATATGTTCCCCATTCTGTCACTGTTCTTTAATGTATAGAAAAAAATAAACCATTATGCTCACCAGGGGCATACATACAATTCATGGGGCTCATAGTAAAAGTATAATGCACCCCCCATAGACCTCCATATATGCATCCCATAGTCCATGTAATATACTGCATAGCCCATAGACATCCATGAAGTAAAATGCACAGCCCATAGTCTGCCATATAAGTATAATGCACAGCCCATATCCTTCATATAATATAAAGCACAGCCCATACTGCTCCATATAATATAATGCACCTCATAGTACTCCATATGGTATAATGCACCCCATAGTCCTCCAAAATATATAATGCATCCTCCATAATCCTCCATACAGTATAATGTGCCCCCCATAGTCCTCCATACAGTATAATGCATATCCCATAGTCATCAACGTAGTATAATGCACAGCCCATAGTCATCCATATAGTATAATGCACTCCACAGTCATCCATAAAGTATAATGCACAGCCATAGTATATAGTATAATGCGCTCCACAGTCATCCATATAGTATAATGCACCCTACAGTCATCCACAAAGTATAATGCACCCCATAGTCATCCATGTACTTGCATGAACACTGATTAAAAAATAAATACTCACCTTCCATTCGTTCACCGCTGTGCGGCGTCCTCTTGTGAAGCCGGCAGCTGACTTCGGCATGTGATTGGAGCTTATGACGTTACTGCCATCATGTGCATGCCAACGTCAGCTACTGGCCTCTGATTGGCCAGCAGCATGTGTTGCCTGTAGGACCCGATATGTACACTTCGAGGATGTCACATCCAGCTAAAGTTTCTGCTGGCATCGGTGGGCCCCTGACCTGCCGTGCCGCTTTTTGACTTGACGGGGCTATGTTTTTGGTGTGGCAGGTGTGTAAAGAAGCACTGTTGGCTGAATCTAACATAGAGTGTATTAATTAGTTTGGTTGTTGTTTACCCAGTAAGTATTTTGTCAATATGTGTTTACCAGTGGGTTGTTCCATCTCTTGTTATTATTTTGAACATTTTAGCACCTTTTTTGCAGTGGCTGCTTATGAAGCTGGCATCCAATTGGTGCTGCACTGGTTGATTTTCTGTTTAATAGTTTATCAGTATTTTCTCAGTACAATGTCTGCGGAAAAGACAGTATGTCCTATGACTAGACTGTCTTTTCTGGCAATTAAACTGGATGTGGAAGTATTTTGTTTTGTTTGCTGGAGGACCAACTGGCCAGGTTACTGACATACATTGATCAGGTTATCAGTAGTGTTGAGCGATACTGCTCGATATCTAAAAATATCGTATCGGAATGGTATCGCCGATATCACTAAATATCGGCGATATCCGATTCCGATTGCGGAAGTCCAATGTAAGTCTATGGGAACAAAATATCGAAATTAAAAAAAAACATTCTTGCCTTGTAAACACTAAATATACACACATAGAATACATATATATATATATACATGTCATTGTGACATAATATATATATACATATATGTATAGTTTATACACTTCTACATAGTAAAATATCCTCTGATTCAATTGCCGGGTAAAGCCGGCTTCTGTGAAAAGACAGAAGCACCCGACATGAAATGACACTTGGTGTACATAGGGTTAACCATGTCTTTTCATGTCGTTTGCAATCTGATTTGCACAAACAATTACATCAGTCTATGTGTGCAAAATTTCACACCTGTAGGGGTTAATTAAAGGTGTAAATTAGTTGTAAAAAAACGGACTTTTTTGCTACGAATTTACACCTTTAATTAACCCCTACAGGTGTGAAATTTTGCACACTTAAGGGTATGCCACACTGAACAATATCGCTAACGGGATCGCTAAAAAACGTCACTATTTAGCGATCCCGTTAGCGATGTTGTTCAGTGCGGCATCTGCCAGCGACGAGCTTCCTGCTGTGATCTCGCTCGTCGCTGGAATCGTTCCGGACCCTATTTTCTCGTCGGCGCTCCCGCTGGGTAAGTATATATCGCTAGTGTGGCACCTTTTCTTAGCGATTTAGCAGTACTTTTGTACCGCTAAAGTCGTTAAGAAGATCGCTAACGGCGATAGCGTCGTTAACTATATCGCTAAATGTGGCCGCACTTAGCGATAAAGAAACAATCCCGCTAGCGATCGCATTAGTATGCGTCGTTATCGTGATCGCTAGCGGGATTGTTTAGTGTGGCAGTACCTTTACACTCATGTAATTGTTTGTGCAAATCAGATATCAAAGTACATGAAAAGACATGGTTAACTCTATGTAAACCAAGTGTCATTTCATGTCGGGTTCTGCATTTTCACAAAAGCCGGCAATTGAATTAGCGGCTATTATACTATGTAGAAGTGTATGAACTATAAATATAAATATAATATATATATATATATATATGTGTCACAAATTTAATGACATGTATATGTAACACCTGCACATGGAACTGTCAGAGCAGCTACTGGTATACTGGGATTTACAGACACTAAGAAGAGTTTTGCAGCTGCTGTTAAACAGGGACCTTCAGACATTAATGGTTTTTTCCCTGAGCTGCGGGGGACTACAATTCCCATGGACCCTTGTTTCAGTCAGATGACACAGCTTGGAGGGATAGGAGGGAGGAGGAACTTGGGGGAGGGAGCTGGAGAGGAAGTGAAAGAAAGTGAGAGAGTGGATGGTTCATGTAAAAGATGGAGCGCTGTGGACTTGTATTCCTCTAAAGAGCGGAGCGTTCCAGTCCCCTCTGATATACCTGCGAATCTGGAGAGAGCGCAGCCCGGTCATCAGGTGAAGCAAGCAACATTAAGGACTCGGAGAGTTCTACCGGCACTCCCACCGTATAAAGGCCTGAATCCTGCCGCCCCCAGTTGGGGTCCAGGGAAAACTACCACCGGTGGAGACGCACCGTGAGTGCCCCTTTTCGAGACTTGTGGTTCAACCAGCCCGTTACAGTGAGTTCACTACGCCCCAGACTATTTACCTTCGTGAGCATCTAAGTGCACCAACGGTTATAGATTTGCGCGCCAACATCCGCGGCAACTGGGCCCCAACATTTGGACTGGGTTAATACAAGAAAAGGGGAACCCTGCTACGTTATATTTGCAGGGTTGGGGAAGGAATTAGGTTGTGATGTGTATATGATTTTTATAGAGCACCGTTACCTGTATTGCATGTTGTTTCTTTAAATACACTTCATTTCTGCTGCATATCCATAAACCAGTTAAACTGTTTTACTCCTGTTTTGGGTGAGTGTGTACTGAGCTATAGGCAGGGGTTTCCCGAATCAGTCCCTGGCAGAAGATAACAGTCCTTCTGCAGTCCTAGAGAGAGCTCCAATCAAGATTCGGGTGGAGGCACTGCGCCCTAAAGAGGTGAGACCCCCCATAACACCCAGCGTACCGTGGTAGCCCTGAAGGGGTGTTACAGTGGAGGCACTGCTGAGATTCGAACTAACACAGGAGTATTTACTATGGAGACTTTAACAGAGCGAGAAGTATATTTGTGGTGTGAAGAGATGGATGTTACAGCTAGACAAAGCTTTGCAGTGAGTGGTGAGCTCTGTGATGCATCTGATGAAGAGATACTGAAAATAGTTAACCGACTCACTGAACTTGCCCACCCTGAAGTGGTCGACCGCAGAAAGGAAAAGGGGGGACAGTTACCCATAGCCCTGATCTCAACCGGGCAGATCTTGAGGAAAGATTACTTCCCATCCATGATAGCCGTGTCCCCAGAGTATGGTCGACAATGGAAGATCACTTGGCCTAATGAGTCCGAAGTTGAGACCCGGCAACAGGAATCAACCACTCAGTCTAGGAAGACTAGTATACGTCCGCCCTCTACTCCCCTTAGAACCAGTCCTGAAGAGACAGCGGCCCCTGTTGATGTGCTTATGACAGCTATGGAAAAGTTAGTCAGTCAGTTTGCAAAGATGCAGCCAGAAGGGAACTACCGTCGTTTAAGAACCTTCTCGGGTGCCCTCCCCACCCCTGCTGGAGAAGAAGAATATGATACTTGGAGGGATGTCACTTTACTGTGCTTAGAAGAGTGGCAGTGCACTGATGCCGTGAAGAAGCAGAGAATAGTAGAAAGTTTGAAGGGTACTGCTATGGAAGTGGTGCAGGCTGCTTGGCGGAGCAAGCCACTAGCAACTTATCAAGATTATATGAGTGCTTTAGAAGATGCTTTTGGATCCCCTGAAGATGCTACTGATCTACTCTATAAACTTCGTACCACCTACCAACAACCAGATGAGAAGATGTCCGACTATCTATACCGATTGGATAAGATGGTTCATAGAATAGTATCTAAAGGTGGAGTCAGCCCTAAAGAAGTTGATCAGTGTCGTCTGGACCAAGTACTCAGAGGAGCTCTCACTCATGATCCAATTGCTCAGCGGATGAGGTCTTGTGATAAAGAGAAGATTCCTGGTTCTTTTCATGAGTTGCTTAAGGAAGTTCGCAAGGAAGAGGTTATTTTGGCCGCAAGAGAGAAGACCTCCCCTCGGGTGACTACTGTTGCCTTGAAGCCAGCAGCCGACTGCCGAGAGAGGGAACTGCTGAAAGTCATCGAGAAACAGGGGGAGCAGATTACTCAATTGTTAAGTGCTCAGGCCAAGACAATACAGCGGTTACAAAGTGCTGCAGAGGTAGCCGAGAAGCAGACCCTGGCTTCAGGAAGAGAGAATGATGACCTGTGTAGAGTGGAAAGTAGGAAACCAGAAGGGTGCTTTGTCTGTGGGAGTCCGGGCCATATAGCTCGTCAGTGTCCAAAGAGGTGGAGCTCAAAGAACTCTTCACATTCTCCCCACCTCCCTCCGAGGCAGTCGGGAAACGGGAAAGGGGGCCAGTAGAACCCCATACTGAGCCCCATCAGCAACTAAGACCAACTCTACCTCTCCATCCAATAGTGCCTCATCGAAAACACTGCCTGAAGGGTTAGTGGGACCAGCCCCGCATGTCCCCGCATATATCAATGGTAAATCTTGTTCAGTATTGCTGGATAGCGGATCTCAAGTGTCCATCATTTTTGAAGGATGGTATAAGAGATATTTATCCAATGTGCCTCTGAAACCGCTGTCTGGACTCGTGGTGTGGGGACTGAGTGAACACAGCTATCCCTACCGAGGATACGTGTCCGTGACACTACGATTCCCAGAGACTGTTGTTGGAGTGGATAAAGAGATACCCATTATAGCACTAATCTGCCCGGAGGCAGAGGCAGATGAGAGACCCACACCTGTCATAGTGGGAACAAATGCCAACATTTTCCGTACGTTAGCTCAGTGGTGTCGTGAAGCTGGGGGAGAAAAGTACTCGCAGACCCTATCCATCCACCCAGTCTGTCTGGAAGCCTATGTGAGGACGGAGGAGGAGAAGAGGGAACTGCAGCCTGAAAGCTTTGACCCTTGTTTTGAAGGAAGTGAGCTGAAAGGAGAAGAGAGGAGGCTAGTCATCGACGGCATGATGATGCGGGGGGCGGCTTTCTCCTTGGGTGAATGGGACATGGGCCTCGCCCAAGGAGTAGAGCATCGCATTCGGTTGAAAGATCAAAAGCCTTTCCGAGAGAGATCCCGAAGATTGGCCCCGGCGGATATCGAAGATGTTAGGCAGCATCTACGCGGTATGTTAGACACAGGAGTCATCATAGAGTCTAGTAGCCCATATGCTTCCCCCATTGTGATTGCTCGAAAAAAAAAATGGAGCTATTCGGATGTGTGTGGATTATCGTACTTTGAACAAACGTACGGTTCCTGACCAGTACACTGTGCCCCGAATTGATGAAGCTTTAGATTGCCTGCAAGGGAGCCAATGGTTTTCTGTGTTAGATCTCCGGAGTGGTTACTATCAGATACCCATGTCAAAGGAAGATCAAGAGAAGACCGCTTTTATCTGCCCCATTGGGTTCTTCGAGTTTCAAAGACTGCCTCAAGGACTGACAGGTGCTCCGGCCACTTTTCAGAGATGTATGGACAAAGTAGTGGGGACATGCACTTACGTGAGGTCTTGGTTTATCTCGATGATCTTATTGTTTTTGGGAAGACTCTGGAAGAACACAACCAGCGGTTGTTCAAGGTGCTGGATCGGTTGAAGGAGGCTGGGTTGAAGTTGTCCCTTGATAAGTGCCGGATTTGCCAGACGACTGTGAAATATGTGGGGCACATAGTCAGCAGAGAAGGAATTTCCACCGACCCCGCCAAAGTGGAGGCTGTGGTAAACTGTCCTAAGCCCACCAAGCTGGGGGAGCTTAGGTCCTTTTTAGGATTCTGTGGATACTACCGAAGATTTGTACCCCAGTACTCTCGGATTGCGAAGCCATTAACTGCTCTTACCCAGGGGTATCCCCCTTCCGGCGGGACAGCCCGCCCCTCAAGGTCAGGGAAAAGAGACTACTTCCGAGTTAATGAACCTTTTGGGGAAAGATGGACACCCTTATGCGACGAGGCATTCGAGAAACTGAAGTCATGTTTGACCCAAACTCCAGTGATGGCCTATGCAGACGCCAGTAAACCATATGTGTTACATATAGATGCTTCTCTCGACGGACTAGGAGGGATTCTCTATCAGGACCATGATGGCTGTCTACGTCCCGTTTACTACATTAGTCGAGGATTGACTCCCAGTGAACGCAACTACCCAGCTCACAAACTGGAGTTTCTGGCTCTGAAATGGGCTGTAGTGGACATGCTGCATGACTACCTCTATGGGTACGCTTCGTGGTTCATACCGACAACAATCCATTAACCTACGTGAGAACCACAGCAAAACTGGATGCCACGGGTACCGGTGGCTTGCCGCACTCTCTCTGTATGATTTCAGCTTAAAATATCGACCAGGGATCAGTAACATTGATGCAGACACACTCTCTCGCCTGCCTAGTGAACCTTTAAATGAGGAAGAAGAAGGAGGATGGATAGAGGTCCCTGCCCCTGAGGTGAAGACTCTGTGCCATAGACATCGAACTGATGCCCTCACTCTGCAGTGCTGTGCTAAATTCTTAGGAGCATCTAGCGAAGCGCTCCCGTTGTCGTACTGTCGAGTGACAAATGTAACCCCAGACTCTCTCCCTCAACTGACTCATAATCAAGTCAGGACGGCGCAGCAGGAGGATCAGTCAGTGGGGGTAGTTCGATGGTGGGTGAAGAGGGGCTGGAGGCCCGAAAAGAATGCATTAAGAACAGAGGAGTCTGTCCTGCTGACTTGGCAGCTAGAGTCGCTAGTAGTAAAAAATGGGCTACTATACCGAGAGACAAGGGGCCAGAAAGGAGGAGTCCGCAGGCAGCTGGTGTTACCCACCCGGTTTCGGAAGATGGTCATGAAGTCTCTGCATGATGACCATGGACATCTTGGCATCGAAAAGACTACGAGTCTCGTGGCCGACCGATTCTATTGGCCTCGCATGGAAGCGGATATTGAAGAATACTGCAAATCATGCTCCCGGTGTGTGTTGAGAAAAACCTTGCCTTTGAGAACAGCCCCCCTTGTGAACATTACCAGTGATGGCCCACTTGAACTAGTGTGCATTGATTTCCTCTCCATCGAGCCTGATGAAAGCAATGTCAGTAATGTGTTAGTGGTCACTGACCATTTCACCCGATATGCCCAGGCCTACCCCACTAAAGATCAAAGGGCAATTACTGTGGCAAAAACATTATGGGAGAAGTTCTTTGTACATTACGGGCTGCCTGCCCGCATCCATACCGATCAAGGAAGAGATTTCGAAAGTAGACTAATCAAGGAGCTATGCGCTCTCTGTGGGATCAAGAAATCCAGAACCACGCCATATCACCCCCAAGGGGATCCTCAACCTAAGAGATTCAACCGTACCCTTCTGAACATGTTAGGCACTTTAGATCCCAGGAAGAAGGGACACTGGAGCAGGCATGTGAGCCAGTTGGTTCATGCCTACAATTGCACCACAAATGAGTCAACTGGATATTCTCCTTATTTCCTCATGTTTGGAAGAAAAGCCCGACTACCCGTGGATATTAGTTTTGGGACATCCATTGACCGTTCTAATGGGAAGACCTACTTAAAATATGTGTCCCAGCTAAAAGAAGATTTGACAAAAGCTTACAAATTGGCAGAGCAGGCCTCTGGTCGGTCAGGGAAGCGCAATAAGACTCGCTACGACTGTAGGGTTCGAGAACAAGTTTTACTACCTGGAGACAGAGTTCTTATTAAGCTTTTGGGCCTTCCTGGGAAGCACAAGCTTGCTGATCGGTGGTGTCCTGACCCTTACGTGGTGATGGAGAAGTTGCCCGGTGTTCCGGCCTACAGAGTGAAGCCCGAAAAAGGGGTGGAGCTGTTAAAACCTATCATCGACATCATCTGTTGCCTGTGGGAAAAAACATCCCTTTACCCCCATTGCCAACTCAAGGAGGTCATACAACTCTTCAGTGCAATAGGAGAAGTCCAAGGTGTAAAAACCCACCCCAGACTGGAGTTGCCTCAGGAGGATGTGACAGCGAGTCTGGGGATGAATGGGGACCTGACTGTCAATGGAGCTACAGGTGGATCGAGGACCCATGCCCCATGGGCGTAGACCCTGAAAACCAGACCCCTGAAGTAGAAACAAAGAAAAGGGACATTTGTCAGGAGGCGAGTGCACCCCACCCACAATTGGAGGAAAGTTCAGAAGAGGGACATTTATTGAATGAAGAGATTCACCTGGTGGAGCCCGTTCTTGAGAGACAAGAGTCGGGGACTGAGGAGGTGGGCCCCTCGGTACACACTCGTCCCAAGCGGGACATTAGGCCACCCATGATGTTGACTTATGACAGAATGGGACATACCACTGAGGTCCCCAGGTTGATACACCCAAATTCAAATTCTGTTTGGCCTTATTTCTCGGTATCTTCCATGTGTCCAGGAGGTGGTTTGTATGCATGTAAATTTGGTGTTAGTCAGGATGCCTTAACCCCCATTCATGTTTCAGGTGGTGAGTCCTCATGTCATGATGGGACACTTTCAATGACTCACCAGGGGAGAATGTAACACCTGCACATGGAACTGTCAGAGCAGCTACTGGTATACTGGGATTTACAGACACTAAGAAGAGTTTTGCAGCTGCTGTTAAACAGGGACCTTCAGACATTAATGGTTTTTTCCCTGAGCTGCGGGGACTACAATTCCCATGGACCCTTGTTTCAGTCAGATGACACAGCTTGGAGGGATAGGAGGGAGGAGGAACTTGGGGGAGGGAGCTGGAGAGGAAGTGAAAGAAAGTGAGAGAGTGGATGGTTCATGTAGAAGATGGAGCGCTGTGGACTTGTATTCCTCTAAAGAGCGGAGCGTTCCAGTCCCCTCTGATATACCTGCGAATCTGGAGAGAGCGCAGCCCGGTCATCAGGTGAAGCAAGCAACATTAAGGACTCGGAGAGTTCTACCGGCACTCCCACCGTATAAAGGCCTGAATCCTGCCGCCCCCAGTTGGGGTCCAGGGAAAACTACCACCGGTGGAGACGCACCGTGAGTGCCCCTTTTCGAGACTTGTGGTTCAACCAGCCCGTTACAGTGAGTACACTACGCCCCAGACTATTTACCTTCGTGAGCATCTAAGTGCACCAACGGTTATAGATTTGCGCGCCAACATCCGCGGCAACTGGGCCCCAACGTTTGGACTGGGTTAATACAAGAAAAGGGGAACCCTGCTACGTTATATTTGCAGGGTTGGGGAAGGAATTAGGTTGTGATGTGTATATGATTTTTATAGAGCACCGTTACCTGTATTGCATGTTGTTTCTTTAAATACACTTCATTTCTGCTGCATATCCATAAACCAGTTAAACTGTTTTACTCCTGTTTTGGGTGAGTGTGTACTGAGCTATAGGCAGGGTTTCCCGAATCAGTCCCTGGCAGAAGATAACAGTCCTTCTGCAGTCCTAGAGAGAGCTCCAATCAAGATTCGGGTGGAGGCACTGCGCCCTAAAGAGGTGAGACCCCCCATAACACCCAGCGTACCGTGGTAGCCCTGAAGGGGTGTTACATATATATATATATGAGGTGTAAAATTGCTGAAAAAAATGCGTGGGCTCCCGCCCTATTTTCGCAACCAGACAGACAAAGCCAGTGAGTGGGGCAGATAGTAATAGCCCAGAGAGGGACCATTATTTTTGGCCCCCCCCCGGCTACTAACATCTGCCCCCAGACACCCCAGAAAGGGCAAATCTCTAATTAGATTTGCCCTTTCTGGCACTTTGCCCGTCTATTCCCATTGCCCTGTAGCGGTGGCGAATGGGTTAATAAGGGGTTAAAATGACCTTGCAATTGAAAGGTCACTTTAAGCCAGGTTAATAAGTGAGAGCTGTCAATTAGACAACTATCAATTATTAATCCTATTGTATGAAAGAAAAATCAAACACACACACTTTAATAAAAAAGAAGTTTAATGAAATAATCACACAGTTTTTGACCATATTTTATTTTCCTGCTAAAACCATTTCCTGTAATAAAAATAAAATAATAAAGCAAAATTATTCTTACCAATCCGATGCACAGTCAGGTCCCACGGTGTAATCCTTCAGAAAGGGTTAATGTTTACTGCAGGGACCGCAGCTAATGCTGCAGCCTCACAGTAAACCCCCAAATGAATGAGTTCCTCTCCTGGCTGACAGGAGAGGAAGTGGAAAGCTTAATTGATTGCTTTCCACTTTCACTTCAGGTCAGCCAGGGACACAATCAGTGACGTCAGAGGGAACTGGTTAACAAAAATAGGGGATCCCCTCGAAAAAAATTGGCGTGGGGTCCCCCCTATTTTTGTTAACCAGCCAGATGAAGCAGACTGCTGAGGCCTGGATTTTCAGGCTGTTAAGGAGCCAAGATCCATGGACCTTGCCAGCCTGATAATACCAGGCCACAACAGTCTGCATATCTTGGCTGATTAACAAAAATAGGGGATCCCCTCGAAAAAAATTGGCGTGGGGTCCCCCTTATTTTTGTTAACCAGCCAGATGAAGCAGACCGCTGAGGCCTGGATTTTCAGGCTGTTAAGGAGCCAATATCCATGGACCTTGCAAGCCTGATAATACCAGGCCACAGCAGTCTGCATATCTTGGCTGATTAACAAAAATAGGGGATCCCCTCGAAAAAAAAAACGGCGTAGGGGTCCCCCTATTTTTGTTAACCAGCCAAGTAAAATGCAGACTGCTGCGGCCTGGTATTAAAAGACTGTCAAGGCCCATGGATTTTGGCCCTCAACAGCCTGATAATACCAGGCTACAGCAGCCCCACATTTGGCGCATCAAAAGATGTGCCAATTGTGGCACTTTACCCGGCTCTTCCCACTTGCCCTGTAGCGGTGGCAAGCGGGGTAATAAGGGGTTAATGTCACCGTTGATTGCACGGTGACAATAAGCCCGGTTAATAATGGAGAGGCGTCAATAAGACACCGATCCATTATTAATCCCAAAGTTATTAAATGCATAAAAAAAAGACAAAGCAAGAAAAAAGTATTTTAATGAAATAAAAGAGACAACACAGTTTTCATTTCTTTTATTATACTCTCATTCCTGCGACGCCATCGATCTCCTGTAAAAAAAGAAAAAAAACAAACCAACAGTATACCACCTGTCCGACGCAGTCCATAGTAACGACTGTCCCACGACGATCCAGCTCTGCTACATCGGAATGACAGGCAGAGCCTAACATCCCGACGCAGCACAGCTGATTACCTGCTTCCCCGGCGGTGACGTCATCGGACTGCTTTACGGCCGGGATTACCCAGCAGTCACTGCAGTTATCGCGAGAAACTGCATGTGACCGCCGGGGAGAAGAGGATGGCGGCCATGAAGCAGTCCAGGCCGTGACCGCCGGAGATCTTCTGCCAGGTAAGTGCCGCTGACTCCTGACAGACCCGACCGATGGACACTGACAGTGACAGACCTGACCGACGGACACAGACAGTGACAGTGACAAATCCGATTCCGGTATGACGAAAATATCGAAAAGAATTATCGAAAGGCCGATAGAGCTAATATCGGCCGATAGCCGATATTTGCATTATCGTATCGCTCAACACTAGTTATCAGCTCTAGGAAAGTTACTTTGCATCAGTTGCCAGTGTTGTTGGGTTTGTTGGTATTCACCTTCAAAGTTATTCCGATGGGTAGAGTTTTTTCAAGTCATTTGCCCTTAGTCATGAAGGGTATACATCAGCTGTACCCTTTTATACAGGTAACAATGCAGATGAGATAGGCAAATTTTTATTTAGTCTTTTAATGGTATGGTGTTTTAAGTGGAGGAGATTTCGCGAGAGGACTTGAGTTTGTTCACTGATGCGGCTGGTGGGATAATTTCAAGGCAATTTTGGCTGATAAATGGTGCATTGACCAGAGGACAAGTCACTGCAAGGGACCTGGTGTGACCATATGACGCTGCCTACTAAGGTGCAGAAATGCTTTTTGATTTTACCAAATTTCTTTGTTACATATTGTCACATGTTAGGGTCTGCGGAACGCACCAAATATATGTTGTAGAGAGGTGCGTTCGCAGCCCGGGGTCCACCGTGCAGGTGGAGCCCGCTGCTAGTAAAATGATGCAAGAAGTGAACTCTGTTATCCCGCAGAGTCGCCAAAATAAACGCCGTAACGCGCTGTGGCAATATGTGCGAACTCTGTTATTTCACAGAGCCGCTAGAAGGAGTGCCGCAGCGCTATATGGCGATGTGTGCGAACTCACTTAACACCACTGAGTCGCAAAATAAACACGCTAGGGCGCTGTCTAGCGTTGAAAGCGAACCCTGTTACGTCACAGAGCCGCTGAGACAAACTTCTGTATCCTGTCAGGCTCTCAGGTACACAGTTGACTGCTAAGCGAACATAGAACGTGATCATGCGCTAATGTCCTCGCGGGAGACACCCGCAATCTATGGCGTCTGAATGCCAGGCCCTGAATACGGCAATCAAACTCCTCACCGGTTATGCCGGTAATCTAGGGCATCTAGGACACCGACCCTGACCAGCTAGCATACCAAACTCCTCACCGATTAAGTCGGTATTCTAGGGGCTTATTTCAGCCGGGCCCTAACCACACACGCATGACCACACTGGCGCTAAGCATATAACGATTGATATTAGCGCATTAGCGCATGGCGGCCCAGCCATGACACCCTTTTATAGTAACAGCTACAGGACCTGCCAGAAACAAGGACCAATGAGAAACTGTTCCAAAACACATGTAGTTTCAGGACCTTCCTGGCGGACCAATAGGAGCTGCTGCAGTACCTGAACATGTGACCCCTGATCTCCAATGAGAGATCTTACCCTGGGCATGCTCAGAAGGGGAAATGCAGGACTTCGTCCCAAAGACATCTGCTCCAGCACTGGCTATAACACACATCATGCACAGCATATATATATATTTTTCTTTATTTCCTATTTGTGACGATCCTCCCGAAAATGTCTACCTCTATGGTCTCCATGATGATGGCTGCGGCGATGCGCGCATGCGCCCTGCTCCACGCTGATTCCGCCCTCTTCACGGCCGTCTAGGTTGCCTCGTGCGCATACTGATGACGTCACGAGGCGATTTTTGCCTGCATGCGAGCGATGCATTGACTGCCGGGGAGAGGGAGGTACTTCCAGCTGCGTGTGACGCTGGGAACATGTGCGCCCTATTACACCGACATTATCTGGATTTTACCACATATAAAAAGCCCTGGGGTTATGACATGGTGAGTCCCCTTTTGAGAAAGCACTGCCGCGAAACGCGCGTCAGGGGGTCTGCTCTTGGGAGATGCACAGACTCAGCCAAACAATATGGGTAAGCTAGATTTATGATATGCACTATGCACCTTGAATGTGGCCATTGATTTACATATAGAGATCTGTTGGACTGATTTCTTTTTATATATTGATGTGATGGCTTCATGTTTATATGATATACCCTGGCTATTTATCAGTCTGTTGCTGTCTCTCTGAGGCTAAGTGCACACGATCAGGAATAATTGCGTTTTTTTTCGCGGTTTTTCCGCGGTTTTCCGCGGTAAAAACGCGATAAAAACGCAAGCATTAAGCATCCTATACATGTTAATTGATTCCGCATGTTTTGGCCACATGTTGCGTTTTTTTCCGCGAAAAAAACGCTTCGCGGAAAAAATAGCAACATGTTCATTAATTTAGCGTAACCGCGGTGATTCCGCCGCCATAGGAATGCATTGAACCGCTTACTTTCCGCATGTGGCTATGCCCACCATGCGCAATGTAAGCGGTTCATGTGCGATGGTACCCAGGGTCTGGAGGAGAGGAGACTCTCCTCCAGGCCCTGGGTACCATATCCCTGGTAAAACAATAATTAAAATAAAAAATAATGATATTCTCACCTTCCGGCGGCCCCCGCAGCCTTCCCGCGGCCCCGCAGCCTTCCCGCCTTCAGCGACGCTCCCGCAACTTCCGGTCCCAAGAGTCCTTTGCGAGAATCACCCAGATGGCATAGCGGTCTCGCGAGATGCTACGTCATCGGTGTGATTTGTCGCAAAGCACTCCTGGGACCGGAGTTGCCGGGAGCGTCGCTGAAGGCGGGAAGGCTGCGGGGGCCGCCGGAAGGTGAGAATGTCATTATTTATTATTTTTTTTATTATTTTTACATTAGATCTTTTTACTATTGATGCGACATAGGCGGCATCAATAGTAAAAAGTTGGTCACACTTGTCAAACACTATGTGTGACTCGTGTGACCAACCTGTCAATCAGTTTTCCAAGCGATGCTACAGATCGCTAGGAAAACGCTAGCATTCTGCAAGCTAATTACGCTTGCAAAACGCTATTATTCTGGCGGGAATCAGCATACAAAAAACGTGCGTATTTCCTGCGGGAGAAGTGCGGGATTGCCGCGGAAATTTCCGCGGCAATTCCGCAACGTGTGAACTTAGCCTTACCGACAGCTTATCATCGTCACACCTCAATGTTCATTCGGGCCTTTATTGTTGGCATTTTTGTAATGTTGTAATAAAGATTGAGATATTTTTTGAGATATGGTATATGCTCCTTTCTTTCTTGTTTAACACTGACTATAATAGCAGATCCAGGAGAGGCAGCAGCAAGTCTCTGCACAGTACTGGAATGGGCAAGATGCTGGGACTGATGTCTCTGCTGAGCAGGCTCCACTGTGGTTGGAGAAGAATGGGGGACCGCAGCGGGACTGGTTTGAGACTCCCCTTGTGCAGCAGTGGGAACTTGAACCCTAACAGACATGACAAAGCATTTTATTATTTTAGACAGATGACATGTGGATAGAGGAGGAGAAGAAAGTGACGGACAGCCTTTGACAGGTTTTCTTTGCATCGCTAGAGAGCCCATTTACCACCTTATTACTGATCTCTGGAAGTTGGTCTTTTTCCAGACAGTTCTCTCAATGAATTTCTGGCTTTCTTTGGTGTGCTATATATGGGGGAGATGGTTACACATACCAAGTCCAAGAAGCTGGGATCGATCACTAATGATGTGTTATGGGCACATAGCACAGTTATAATTTGCATTAGGAGATCAAAACAGATATTTTTGGTAGTTGGCTCTCAGTTGGGGCATTATATTACACGTTCTGTTTGGTTTGCTTAGGGAAGGAATACACTGCCTTAAAAACAATGAGGGAGAGTCATCAAAGCTTTTTCATGAGATTGCTGTGGAAAAAAAGCTTTGAAAAGTCACAATTTTCCTTTGCACAACACAAGGTTGCGCAAAAAAAGCGACTTCTGGCATTTTCTCAACATTTTCACCCCAGCTCCAACAAAGTGGGCAGAGGTAGGGGCATGACGGGATGTGGCAATCCCTGATCATCAAATTCATGATGGAGGTTGGAGTAAGATTTGTGATGAGGCGCACTATGAGCCTCACCTGATTCAGAAGCATTCGCTACAACACACCCGCTCATCACGCCCAGCGAGACAATCATGCCCAATATCAATGCTTCATAAAGATGGTTACCTGCTTACTAGACATCAATTTAGTGCTGTTTTATATGTTGGGCGGAAGGTGCTGGGTGAAGAGGCTTCAGAGTTTGGATCCACTTCTTCATGATTGGTGCAGCAACTATTGTTGACACTTGTGTACTAAGAGAAGAGGGTATTAAAAAACTGAAGAGATGGTGTTTGGTATTTTTCCTGGTCTAATGTTAGCGCAGACTTGCTTACAGATTAGTATATGTTGTGCTGTACATCTTCTAGGGTTAGCTATTGAAAGAAGGACCAAAGGATATGGTGTGGTAAAGCAACCCAATCAGTGATATCAGAATAGTAAATAACACTGACAAAAAAGATGTGCACCAAAGGAATAGTTTATTAATTTACATAACATGACATATAACACAGAGACATAAATATGTAATTTTAATGTTCTTAAAAATAAATAAAATAAAATGCGAGAACCCCACAGATTATAAACGCTGGCTGATAAATCCACTAATATAGGGCTCAAAATATAACCAGGTAATTAATAACACACCAAATAATCAGCCTGGCCAAATAAATATGTGACAGTGACACTAACAAAAAATAATAAATAGTAAGGAGAAAAATAGCATACAAAAAAAGAGAAAAAGTGCTGCAATAATCAATATATAAATGTGACCAACAATGTGCAACAATGTGCAATCATGAAACCCAAATATATCAAAACCATGCGTCACTAAATATCGTGCAGGTGCCCAGTATGCAAAAAAACAGAACCCAAATAAGTGTATGGCATACGGCATGAAATTGGAATACCTGGGAGCAAACCAAGCCAGCAGTGGGGAGTCTCCAAGAACGCGCCCCGACGCGCGTTTCGGAATTAAATCCTTTGTCAGGGGGATAGGATAATTAAATACCACGGACTATATATAGTAAGCAAAAATCGGGCACAGGTAATTAGGGCACATGCGCACCCAGCGTGAACCGGAAGACACGTAGCATCGGGCGTCACGTGACTCAACACTGCCGGGTCATTCCCGACATGCTGATGACGTAAAGACGCCGTCGCCACGACACGGTCCAGCTGGACAGGTATGCGCACACCCCCGCTGCTGCACAAGGGGAGTCACGATATTTAGTGACGCATGGTTTTGATATATTTGGGTTTTATGATTGCACATTGTTGCACATTGTTGGTCACATTTATATATTGATTATTGCAGCACTTTTTCTCTTTTTTTTGTATGCTATTTTTCTCCTTACTATTTATTATTTTTTGTTAGTGTCACTGTCACATATTTATTTGGCCAGGCTGATTATTTGGTGTGTTATTAATTACCTGGTTATATTTTGAGCCCTATATTAGTGGATTTATCAGCCAGCGTTTATAATCTGTGGGGTTCTCGCATTTTATTTTATTTATTTTTAAGAACATTAAAATTACATATTTATGTCTCTGTGTTATATGTCATGTTATGTAAATTAATAAACTATTCCTTTGGTGCACATCTTTTTTGTCAGTGTTATTTACTATTCTGATATCACTGATTGGGTTGCTTTACCACACCATATCCTTTGGTCCTTCTTTCAGTATCTGGATGGTCTGCCATCCATGTGTTAGGAATTTTGGTATATTCTTTTATTATTCCTTTTTGGCAATATTGTTTTTATATATTTATTATATAATATTAATGCCATTATTCCTATCGTAGGGTTAGCTATTGTAGTATTGTTGCTGTCTCCAATAGAGTTGTTTTCACCATTGGCCATTCGTTTATTCACTGGGCTGACAGAAGAGCTGGCATCTGGCCAGGCAGTTTACAGATAAAACGATTTTATAACCAGGCATCAAAAGGGCAAGACATTTTGAGTGCTCAAAATATATTCTGTACATTTTACTCAATGGTGTAGTGGTGAGGGACTTGGAAGGGGACAATGGAGATTTGCGGTTGCAGGATGGAGTTCACCTCAATCCAATTGAGCTTGAAATATTTTTGTCAGGCCTGTAAGATGGGTTAGAGAAAGCAGCAATTCTTTTGAGTAAGGTTGGTCAAAAGACACTGGGGGTTCACTGCTTTCTCCATGGTGTAGTTGTTGCACACCTGGAGGTATGGTTTTGTCACCAGTGCCTGCTGTTTCCCACCTGTGGCCCTTCGGAAGAGGGAACATCTTCAAAGTTAAAGTTTATCCGTGGTCATCAGATGCTTATCAAGTGAGTTATGTGGATGAAATAAAGCTGTGGCCAATCCCCTCGACCCAACCGAATTGTGGAGCTTGGTTTGCTCATATCAGAGTGTCATGGTTTCATGGCTACCATGTAGCCCTTTGATGTGGAAGAAGATAAGGTTTTCATGCAGTCCTGTTTGTGCAGAATTTCCATAAAGTTATGGATGGTTTGCTACAGGACATAGCATTATATTACCGTATAATGAGCATTATTACTACATTTGCAGCATAGTTATGACATATGGTTGCTTTTTTACATGCCAGATTAGAAAAATTTCGAAAACCACAGGTGTCAGACTTTTACTGTAATGTAGGAATAACCCGTAGACATGAGAAATCTGAAAAGACTCTCAATTTATAGCTTAAATGTGTGCAATATGCACAGTGTGGCTGAAGATTTATGGAGAAGTAAGATGATTTTGTCATTACGTTAATATAAGCCCTTTTGAAGCATTCTTAATCTTCTTTGCCTTGGCTGCTGCTGCCTGGCATGGGTTGCTATGGTTTTATGGTAATGACTAATATTTCTTAGTCTGTATTATACATGAAATAGCTGATCTTAAAGCATTCATCTGTTAGGTAAAGAGAATAGATGAGCGAACCTTTCAAGGTTCGGTTTGGTGAACGTCCCAATGATCGCCTAACACGTTCGCCGAACATACCCTGCAAAACCAAAACGCGTAGACAAAACCTTCGTTGCAGCAAAAATGCTTCCAAAACAGCTCAAGATAGAGGCAGAAACCAGGAAAAGTGCCATCAATTGACCCAGAGTATAAATCGTATAATTGTGCAGCATGGATGCATGGGACAGGGCCTAGGACAGGGCTTGGACCAGCATTTCTAGCTTAAACATTGATCAGTAACAGGTGGATGAGTGACAGGTGTAAGTGTGGTGCTCTAAGAGGCATGCCAAATTCAGGCAACACACATGAAGGAGACCCAACTTGGAGTGCAAATATTTCCAAAAACTAGGGTCAGACACCCGGAAAAGAGACATCAATTGACCCATGGTAGAAATTTGATAATGGCAAGGCAGCAGTCAGCCATGGGCCATGTATGAGGTATCAGGGTGTTGGCCAGCATTTAGAGCATTGAAACTTCAATTCTAAGAAGAGGTGGGTGAAGGACTGGTGTAAGCCTTCTTTGCTGTGAGCCCTGATACCTCATGCAACAGTTGAAGCTGGATTTTTGCTCAGCCACACTCAGGTGGTACAAATATCAGCTTGGTAGACCACAAATGTTATAAAAATGTAAGCATAGTAACACAGGTATTTGACTGAAAATAAGTGCAGCCCTGCTGATTTGTGAGCCCTATTGATACAGTCAACACAGATTATGAAGACCCAACTTGGAGTCCAAAAATTTTAAAAAAATATTGCCACACACCACTAAAATGGCATGAATTTTACCAGAGTAGGAACGGTATAATAGGCCTCTGACACCCCTTCCACAACAGACAACCCACCAGATGGAGACCCAAGTTTCAGTCTCCACATTTCCAAAAAATGTTTGTAACATCAATCGCAGTAGCAAGAGAAGCCACGACAAAGGTGTCACAGACTGCAATAACACTAAAAATGACACCATCGCTTAGTCTGTCCAGTCTGTGACTGTGGTGCAAAAGTCATAGGAGATCCATGACGAGTTCATCATGATGAAGTTACGCAGTCTACACTTTCAGGGGACAGCTGGATGCACTTATCCATCAGGACATAACTAGCAGCGCTGAAGACATGCTCTGAGAGAACGCTGACAGATGAGCTCAGGCCACTCTTCCATTTTTGTAGACCAAAATGTAAAGGAGTCCAAAATCCCTCTGACGGCATTCATATTGAGCTCAAGATGCTCCTGTATCATCCTCTCCAGTTGTTCACAACATGTCAGAGTTGTACTCTGTTCTGCTGGTGCATGAGCTGGCCTAAAAATGTGTGAAACAACTCACAAAAGTTGCTTATGTCACTTACGCTGCTGCTAATGTTTTTGCGTTGACGACTCAACGTTCCTGGAGTTGGAAGCCTATAATTGCGATGCACACTGTGTGCCTCACTGCTGTCTTGGGAAAGACCACTCTTAAGATTGTCTACAAGTGTGTTTTGACACTGCAGCATAAGCACATCTCTGTCCGGGGGAAGCATCTGGCAAAATTTACTCTTGTAATGTGGATCTAACAGAGTGGAAACCCAGTAGTCAGCATTATTTCTAACCCTAAGCATCATGTTGCAGTTAGTGCAGCAAGAAGGCGCTCATGTGTCGGGTGCTTCAATGAGTTCCAAGTCCATGGTGTGTTGGTGGCGAGGTAACATGCAAGCATGCTTCCTCCGTTCCCTCCCGCTAATCACAGACACCTGAGAGGGGATCATTATCTCTTCATTTCCTGACTTTTGCACAACCATTACCTCTTCCTCCTCCATTTGTTCCTCAACTCTTGCACCTTCACTAACAGTTTGTCTGGTATCAGGAGCCCCCCTCGATCACTTTAATTCACCATCCCATGGCACCCGCCTGTGTGATGACAGTCCACAATTTAGAGATAATGCTATCCGTTCCGCATCCTCCTTTGCTTCCACCTCTTCCTCTGGGACCACCACCTCCTCCCGCAGACTATTCAAAGTTGTCTTCAGCATGTAGATGAACCGAATAGGGATGCTGATGACGGCATCATCAACGCTAACCATCTTAGTAGCGATTTCAAATCAGTGCAGAAGGGTGCAAAGGTCCTTCATCTGTGCCCACTCCGCAAGCGTGATTTCCACCACGTACGTAATGCGTTGGCCCAGGCTATGCAAAAAGACATACTGCACCAGGGCGCATCGCTGCTGCCACAGTTGCTGCAACATGTGCAGAGTGGAATTCAACCGTGTTGGCACATTGCATATCAAACGGTTAACCGGTAGGCCGAAAGACCCCTGTAGTGATGGAAGTCGATGACCTGCAGGGTTCGAACAGCGGAAGTGAGCACACAGCAATTGTGCTTTCTGCAGCAGCGCATCCATGCCGGGATAGTGATGGTGAAATTGCTGTACCACCAGGTTGAGGACGTGAGCCATGCAAGGCATGTGTGTGAGGCTGCCCAGGCATAGGGCCGCCACTAGGTTCGCACTGTTATCCGACACGGCTTTCCTTTGCTCCAGGTTCAGTGGAGACAGCCATTGCACAAACTTGGCCTGGATAGATGTCCACAATTCTTGACCTGTGTGACTGCAGTCACCTAGGCATATTCATTTAAACACTGCCTTATTGTGGTGAGCCCTGGCTACGCAGTGAAGAGGTGGGGGGGATTCTTTCTGCACCTTTGGAATGTGTGTCTGTTTAAGGGAGAGGTTGAGGTTGCAGGTGGATGCTGTAGAGGAGGTGGAGGTGCCAGAAGCAGTGGAGGAAGTGTTAGATGGAGAGGTTTCTCCAGCAAGCCTTGGGGGATTCCAAGACTTGCCTGCCTTTACCCAGAGCCAGCAGAATCACCCAGCCAGCGAGATGTAATGCCAGTGCCCATGTTTGCTCGTCCAGGTGTCAGTGGTGAAATGCACCCTGGCAGACATAGATTTTTTTAAGGAACGGGTGATCTTGTCTGCGACATGCTGATGTAGTGCAGGCACAGCTGTGACAGCCATCAGCTTTCAGAAACGATCTCTATTTACCAGGTGGAAAGGCAGCATTTCCATGGCCAAAGATTTGACATGGTGGAGTTCAAGCTCTTACATTCTTTTACATGACCCCAACTATGGGACCGAGGGCTGGCTGCTGTGCTGAGAGAAGGTAGAGAAGGGTGAACATGACAAACTGCTGGACTGTGAATGAGGTGCAGGCTGAGACATTATGATGGACTGAGATAGATGTGGTGTGCTCAAAGAAATAAAACAGCAGTCATCTCCACTTCTGTAACAGCTGACGGGCTCTCACTCACCCCGATTGTAGGGGGTAAACAAGTGGAAATTCTGCGGCCGGAGACCTGTGGGAGAACACTTGCGATGGTGACTGAGGAGGAAGAAGCCGCAGATGCGGTTGGTGGGGCGGCCAGTTGTTGGGGAGGCCCTCTAGTCAGCATTTTAGCACCGTGAAATTCCAAAATTAAGTTATGTTGTCCAATTTTTGCCTCTACTGAGTCGTTTTTTGCAAAGTTGGCAGATAACGTGTGTTGGGTCATCCTTTGCAGTCTCATAAAAGGCCCAGGCTAGGCAATCCTTTCTGCCCCTGCGCACTGCACACTGGCAACCTCTGCTGGCCACAGTCAGAGTTGTGACTGAGCATGCAGTGCTTGTTTTGGTTGCATCACTCCGTGTCTATTCGGGTAGCTGCAACATAACCTCCTCATCTTCCTTCACCTCCTCTGCTGAGCTACTCAGCTGCATGCCTCTGGGTTCACACCACGTGGAATCGACAACTTCATCGCCATCCTATCTGTTCTCCCACTCCTCGTCCTCAGAGTCACACTCCTCCTCTTTCTGCCCTGACAGCACAGTACAGTCTGTGTGCGCCTCAGATATATTGAGCATCGGTGCAGACACTTTCCTCTGATTCTGTGAATCTTTGAAGACCTCTGATGCCCATGGAATAGAATACGTGAACAGCTCTGTAGACTCGCCCATCTGTGGTCCCCACAGTCAGTTGGGTGGTTGAAAAGTTGTGACGTGGGGGAAAACAAGGGTAATTAGGGTGCCAGCTCTGAGGATTGTACTATGTGTGGTGTTAAGAGGAGGAAGAGGAGGAGAGGCCACTTGATGCCCAGCTTGCCATCCACTGGAGCACATGCTCTTTCTGGCCCTCATCTACAAGGCTGTGCGGTTGAAAAAGAAAGGGAGTCGAGTTGCCCATCCAGTAACACATGTTGTCAGTTGTTTTGGATAGGATGAGCCAGTGTATGGTCACTAGAGCTTTCAGTAACATTAGCACCTAACCCACATACACGTTGAACACGAAGCGTAGTCACCTTCCACCACGACGTCGCTTTTTCCCACTCATGTTGGATGTACCCTTCAACTCTCTTAACCAACTGTTTCACAACACTAGGCCCAGGCCTGTCAGCCACCTCTCTTGAAATTAACAATCACTATTTACTTTCTGAGATAGTGTGCCTGCACAACAATTTTAGCCCTAACAATTTTGATTAGGAAATGTGGACAACTGCCTGCACCCTAATATTAGTCCTAACGATTTTGATTGGGAAATGGGGCCTCCTACCTGCAACCCAATATAAGACCAAACGATTTAATTAGGAAATGGGGCCTGGTGCATATACACCAATATTAGCCTTAACGATTTGGAACAGGAAATGGGCCTGGTGCCTGCAACCCAGAATTAGCACAAACAATTTTGATTAGGAAATGGAGCCTCCTGCCTGCATCCCAATATTAGCACAATTTTACTTGGTAAATGGGGCATGGTAAATACACATCAATATAAGTCCAAACTATTTTAATTAGGAAATGGAGCCTCCTGCCTTCACCCCAGTATTATCGCAAACTATTTTGAGTAGGAAATGGTGCCTGGTGCCTGCATCCCAATATTAGCCTTAATGATTTTGATTAGGAAATGGGGCCTCCTGTGTGCAACCCAATATTAGCACAAAAAATTTGGCTTAGGAAATGGGGCCTGGGTGCCTGCACCCCAATATTAGCCCAAACAATTTTGATTAGTAAACGTGACTTCTTTAGTCCTGACTGCAACACAGTATTAGCCCAAATGATTTGGATTCGGAAATGTGGCCTTGTGTCTGCACCCCAATATTAGCCCTAATGATTTTGATTAGGAAATGTGGCCTCCTGCCTGCACCCCAATATTAGCCCAAACGATTTTACTTAGGAAATGGGGCCGTCTGGTGTATACACACCAATATTAGCACAAACGATTTGGAATAGGAAATGGGGCCTGATGCATACACACCAATATTAGCACAAATTGTTTGGAATAGGAAATGGAGCCTGGTGCCTGCACCCTAATATCAGCCCTAACAATTTTGATTAGGAAATGGGGCCTGCTGCCTGTACTCCAATATTAACCCAAACGATTTTACTTAGGAAATGGTGCCTGGTGCATACACACCGATATTAGCCCTAATAATTTGGAATAGGAAATGGAGCCTGGTGACTGCAACCTAATATTATCCCTAACAATTTTGATTAAGAAATAGGGCCTCCTGCCTGCACCACAATATTAGCCCTAACAATTTTGATTAGGAAATTGGGCCTCCTGCCTACACCCAAATATTAGCCAAAATGATTTTACTTAGGAAATGGGGCCTGGTGCATACACACCAATATTAGTCCCAACTAATTGGATTAGGAAATGGGGCCTGGTGCCTGCACCTTAATATTAGCCCAAAAGATTTTAATTAGTAAATGTGACCTCCTGAGTCCTGACTGAAACACAGTATTAGGCCAAATTATTTGGATTAGGAAAGATGGACTGCTCAACACTAATAGCACAAACTAGTTTGAAGCTGGAAGATCGATTTCACACAGGACAGGATCCTATCTAACTATATGACAACTTGCAGCACCTGCAGGAGCAGCCTCTCTGTGCTGTTACACTCACAAAATGGTGCTAGCAAAACAACATCCGCTTTTTATATGGAGATGGACATGTGACTTCAGCAGCCAATGTCAGAAGCACTTGTGTCTGGACGTTGGGGATGTTTTCTGTGCCTGGATTGGCTGCCGGAATGTACACAAATTAAGTTAATACAAAAAAAAATGACACTTCGCCTCTCCTCTGACCTATACCCACCCACTCCCCTCATAAAATACGTCCCCCGCTCATCACACAGCACTGCTATCCTAGCCAAAGTCATAACTAGAGCATTAGTGGAAACTTGATCATTTACTGAACTGTGCCAGAACTTTGCCGACTTTGAGGGACAATTTCGGAAATCCGAACACAAATCCGAATGAGCTACGTTCATGCTGAATTTGAGATTGGCAAACGTTTTCCGAACAAGTCCGCTCATCTCTAGTAAAGTGGAAAGAAAAGAGCTGTGCATCGGGCAGGCCGTAGGGCTTTTGTATAGGTCTATACCTGGAGTTTTTACTTCAGAAATGGGATCTTGCCAGTTCCACCTGGTTCTCTTGAAACAGTTGTTTAAAGTGTTTTCCCCATTCATCTTTTTATATCAACACAAACAAATGCTTGATAAAAATATCAAATTCAGCTGGCAGTGATCCCACGTGGGTCCGGTGCTGTGTCTCTGATGACTGTGTATAGGCTGCAGCGGTGACATCACGTTGACAGACGATGTAGACAGCACGAGCCACTAAGCTCAGTGATAGGCTGCAGTGCTGTCGATGTGACGTCACCACTGCAGCCAATACACAATCATAGACGAATCAGCGGAGACACAGCTCTAGAACCAGGGAGACTGATTTTATTATATTTATCATGACAAGCATAATTTTTTTTAGCATAAAGATGAAAGAGAAAAACCACTATAAAATAATGTCCAATTGAGGGATCTGGAGAAAGACGGGATTCCAGAACCAGCCCTCTGTGCCCTCAATTATGTCTCCATACTTAGATGCAGATATAATTGATTTAATCAATATCTGGTCAGAATCAAACCGGCATCAACCGAAGTCCGAAATTCTACATGTTGCGACACTTCCTTCAGGATATATCTTTCTGCAGAAGCCAGGCCTGGCCAATAGTATCCAGGTCTGCATCGCTGTTGGACAGCCTGAGACTGGAGATTGGTATTAGGAGAGTGGAGGACTAGGGTATATTATAATTTATTTCTGGAGGCACACTTTATTTTAAAGTATTTTTAGGGGCACAGTGCAATATATTATAATTTATTTATAGATGCAAATTGCCTTTTCACAAGGAAGAGGAGTTGATCTTTGGAGTCGCCTATTGGAAGTAGGAATCCTGAAAGTCAATATCGACCTTTTAACAAGGTCTTGAAATATTACTTAAAATATGAAGTCAAACCAGAAACTTCATTTGCAGACACATGTTTCTGGGTGTTGCCTCTCCTCAGAGCAAAACAAGAGATCTGATTAATTTATAGAGCTTGGTAATTATTATTATTATGTCTTTCAGGAGACACACTGTGTGTTATAATTCATTTTAAAGGGCACTGTGTATAAGTGATTTTAGGGGGTCACAGGGTTATTATTATTATTATTTACTATTATAGCACCATTTATTCCATGCGCTTTACATGTGGAAAGGGGTATGCATAATAAAAAAGCAAGTACAATAATCATAAACAATGCAAGTCACCTACTGGTACAGGTATAATACAGGTGTAGTATAATTTGTTTTTCTAGTGGTGCAGTGAATAACTATTTATTTTGGACAACGGTCTGGCAGAGGAGGCACAGCTTGTGACATTACTTATAGGGCATGGTAAGTGAAGCTAATAATTACAGGAGGCATAATGTTCGTCAGTTTACAAATCATTCTCCTACACTGTAGGATGAGTGAAGAGTAGAGATGGGTGAACCCAAACAGTAAAGTTTGACATTCGTACCGAGCACCTGCTGTTCAGGCACGGACTTCACCAGAAAATCCATGTTACTACTGTTTGGGTTCGGCACCCTGACCACCGGTGTGTTTCTCGCTCTGTCATGTGCAAAATTATTACCGCTGGTCAGACAGCCGTGGTTCCCACACAGCTGCGATAGGAGGTAAAAAGATTACCTCCCGTCACTGTTGTCGGCTGATGGGACTACTATTTCCATCAGTCCACGCCTGCTGCCGCTAATAACAGTGAGAACACGCGGCGGCTGATGGGAGTATAAATAAACAATTGAAAAAAAAAACGGACGTGGGTTCTCCTGTATTTTTGATAACTAGTCAGGTAACACTGACAGCTGCTGGCAGCAACTCTCAGCTGTCAGTTTTAGCAAGGCTGGTTATAAAGAATAGAGGGAACCCACACCAAGTTTTTTTTTTAGTAGTCCCATCAGCCTACGCCAGAGACCATAGGTAAACTTTTTACCTTCGATCATAGCTTCGGGTTCACAATGCGCCTTTTCTGGGCAGCTGTGGGCTGCTACTTTTAGGCTTGGAGGGCAATACCCATGGCCCCTTACCAGCCTGAGAATACCAGTCCCCAGCTGTCAGCTTCAGCTTGGCTGATTGTCAAAAAATTATTATTTAAATAATTTAAAAAAAACGGCATGTGTATCACTCTATTCTTGATAACCAACCAATTTTTTATTTAGAAAGCAGGCAGTTGCTGATAAACACTCCAATCAGCCGTGCCTGCTCTCACTGTTATTAGCGGCAGCAGGCATAGGCTGATGGGAGTAGTAGTCCCGTAAGTCTACGCCAGTGACCGAAAGTAAACTTTCTACCTCTGATCGCAGCTGCGGGCTCACTCTGTAAGAATCGCAGCTGTCTGATTGGCGGTAATAATTTTACTGCCGATCAGAGGTAGTGTCTGCTGCGCTGTCATGCACATGACAGCGTGGCAAACACTGGATGTTTGGGCCCCCCATTCAAGTGAATGGGGTTCTGGTTCGGGTCCGGGTACTGTTCTGGAACTTTTTTTTTAACTGTTCAGCCGAACCGGCAGGACCCGAACATCCAGATGAAGAGATGTTTCAGAGGTGAAACATAGCTGAAAGAAGTCATGAAGGTCTGGAAAAAGATAGAGAAGAAAAGGAAGGACAGCAACTGTGTTTCATTAGTGATGTTTTCACTTGCGAGGTTGGCAGCATATTGCCCTGTGAAACAGTAACTCTCAGCATGTCCTTACAAATTTTAAGCTCAGACTTGGAACTGCAATCTAAAATGGTAGAAAAGTCTACAGTATGAGTTAAACTGATGGTGTATTTAAATATTAGGGCAAAAATAATTTCTGGAGCTTGCTGCACCTCAGCCAAGTTGGGAAGCTTTTACTCGATTTTGATGATGATGTAGTTTTTATTTTTTCTTTAGCAATATGTCTACCATAGTAACACAGCCTAGGGTTGCCGACTATCCATAAGACTCCAAGCAATTGCCATGCAAATCGGCCGGTTCAACGCTGCAAATTGTCTAGAAGCAGGACAGGTTGTGGCAGAGAGAGACCTATAATGGCACAGATGGATAGCTACTTTAACTTGACCTGGCTTGGAGCCCTCAAGTAAAGGCTGACCACAATTTAAGACCACTCCAAATAAGCATTGGACCCTCGCTTTAAGCCATGACCGCCTATAGGACCACACTATGGCTCTTCATTTGTCAGTTTAGCTCATAACATGATTTAACATCTGCTTTTAATTATATGTTGTATTACTTTATATTACTATATGTCAGAGATTTTCTCAGGCAAGTAATAGAGATTGACAGACGCTACATTTTAATTTATCTTCTATTCTCATTTATGTTAATACTTGCTCCATCGCTGGGAATTAAGTAACAGGGAATCTCGCCATTGCTGTCATGGGTAATTAGTTCTTTTCATAAATTAAATGGTAGTGTTATTGCATTTCCACTTGATGAACATACTGTATGTTCAGGTTAAAAGGAGGGAGACATGTGAGCAATAATTTTCCTTCATTAGATACAAAGCAATGAATGGTATCAGGAATGTTTCAGGAGAATGACTGCAGATGAAGCAACGGAAGTCACTTGTACAGTTTTCTAATATTAAAAATTTGCAAAATCTTTGCAACATTTTGCCCTTACAATTTACCATACAGAACATCTTTCTTAAAAGTGGATGGGAAATATCAAAAGCCTGTGAACAACCTGCTCGTGATAAATTCACTTCATCGAATGCCAGAAATCTGGTGCACAGTATACCTAAAATCAGCTCAGAGCTAGGCTAAAATTTTGCTTTTTGGGTGTCCAAAAATGCACCAAGTTTATTGAGAGGCGCACACCTATTTCTAAATTTTGTATGACTTGCTTCAGTAGGATTGATAATTTCCCTCTTACTGTGTATTGCGAGTTGATGATATTTTCAGAAGAAGCATTGCAGCATTGGTGACTGCAGCGCAGGGTTACTAACCACCTCGAAAATTCCTGGAAAGTCTGTAAAAATTGGCCACGTTTGTTATCTGTCCGTAAAATTTTTTTCGAGGCATCTATGAAATGGTTTAAGCTGGAAAAACTGGTGACTATAATTAATATCATTTTACAATTGACAGTGAATGAAGTCAATGTCTGGGCTGAAGAGAAACAGAATAACATCTAAAGGGAACCTGTCAGCAGATTTTCATAATATAACTAAAACCACTACTTTATGATGAACGGTACAGGTCTTTGCCTAGTCCCTCCTCTCTCCAATCTTGATGGCCTATGTCATCCACATAGCGCGGTAAATCTTGCACTACCGGCTTATGCGCATTACTAGACTTTGCTTCAACTGCGCAGGCGCGAGATTTGGAGTGCTGTGTGGATAAAATAGGAAAGTGTCATCCACATCAAGCAAGGCAGGAGGATGTGACTGCGGGAATAGAGGAGGTGCCAAGCAAATACCTGTAACTCTCATCATACCGCACCGCTTAGCATACGACACGGAAGATTTATAAAAGGGATTTCTTGGCTATGCAGAGAAGTTGAGGGCTTATATACAGACTTCTAGACTGCAGACCAAGAGGGGTTAAAGCTGGTGGCTTTAGATTCCTTTAAAAGCTCAATGACTGATTATGGTTTTTCCAAAGTGTCTGTAAAAAAAAGTTGGCTATCCGAGATTTTATGATAAGCTGTCGAGAAAAAATCAAACATCAAGTTGGGAATCCTTCTGCAGAGATGACCACTGCATCCCAGTGCAGCCGTCGTAGGGAATCCTGGCAGAAATATGGAGGAGAAGCGGAGGATCATAGGTCAGTAGATGCTTTTATTTTTAGAGAACACTGGGCTCGTTTGTAAAATTAAAAAGGGATAAACGACTCATTCAAATTTTTTTAAAATACCTATATTGAGTGGCGTATGTGAGTTTTTAGTAAATATACCCATCTCCAATATCCTATCCCAATATGTAGTAGGTGTAATAATATTAATATTAGCAAATCCCTCCAATTAGAAATGTAGTATACTTCTGATTCACTATATCTCTTTCCTCATGTTCAGGCATTGCAGGACCTTAGGTATCCAAGGTTATGACCACTAGCAACTAGTAACTGACTGTCACTATATCAGTCGTCGTAACCATGGATACCAAGGTCCTGCAATGCTTGCACATAAGGAAAGAGACGTAATGAATCAGAAAAACTATACTATATTTCTAATTGAGCCATCAAAAAAATAACCCACATTTTTAAAGCACAAAAACTGAAACATACATAATCACATCAAGAAAGAACCAGTATACAGTGCTGTATTAAAATAATTTACTTTATTAACAACCATATAGTGGAATGTAAACAGTATAAAATAATTCAACAAACCAAAATAGAAATAGAAAAAATATATACAACAAGGTCACTACCAACCAAAATTTAAAACTGGGGTTAAGACCACAAAAATTTATTAGACCTGCAGGCCAAGTATATAATGCCCATATAGTAATAATATAGCCCAGCAGCCTAAAATAGCATGATTAGTCTGCGCCTACAACAATGTGCCTAATCGGCTGTGAAAGAGTTAATTAGAGGTTTATACACCGTGCCCTTTAGGATCGGTATAGTAAAACAACCTCTGATTAAAGTGCCTAGTAGGCGCTAACATCAATATGCCTTAACGCAGGGGTCCCCAACCGCCGGTCTGCGGCCCACCACCGGGACGTAGCAGTTCTGATGCGGGCCGCGGAGCCACGGCACAGAACGCTGGACCCACATGGAGCCGGCGGCTGTAGCGCTGTAGTGACAGCTACAGTCGCCGGCTCCATCATCGATACTCACCTTCCGCCGCTGTGATCCCTGTCCCGGCCGTGGCAGCTTCATCCAGCGCTGAGCGGTGACGTAGTACCGCTCATTAAGGGCATGAATATGGAGCGAGGCCACTCCCATAGGCGTGACATCCATATTCATGCCCTTAATGAGCGGTATTACATCACCGCTGCGCACAGGAGGAAGCGGCCGGCGCCGACAGGGATGCTGGGAAGTTCAGCGACGGAGCGAGGAGGGTAAGTATGACAGGGATGACGGGGGAGCCCAGGAGAGGGTGGGAGAGGAGCCTTGTATACAAGGGAGGGTGCGGAGCCATAGTGGGAGCGGAGCCTTGTATACAGGGTGGGAGAGGAGCCATGTATATAGGGTGGGAGAGGAGCCATGTATATAGGGTGGGAGCGGAGCCATGTATATAGGGTGGGAGAGGAGCCATGTATATAGGGTGGGAGAGGAGCCATATATATAGGGTGGGAGAGGAGCCATGTATATAGGGTGGGAGCGGAGCCATGTATATAGGGTGGGAGAGGAGCCATGTATATAGGGTGGGAGGGGAGCCATGTATATAGGGTGGGAGAGGAGCCATGTATATAGGGTAGGAGCGGAGCCATGTATATAGGGTGGGAGCGGAGCCATGTATATAGGGTGGGAGAGGAGCCATGTATATAGGGTGGGAGAGGAGCCATGTATATAGGGTGGGAGCGGAGCCATGTATATAGGTGGGAGAGGAGCCATGTATATAGGGTGGGGGAGGAGCCATGTATATAGGTGGGTGGGAGCGGTGGAGCCATGTATATAGGGTGGGAGCGGAGCCATGTATATAGGGTGGGAGAGGAGCCTTGTATACAGGGAGGGTGCAGAGCCATGTATAAGAGGGTGGGAGCGGAGCCATGTATACAAGTGTGGGAGCAGAGCCATAGTGGGAGCGGAGCCATGTATAAGAGGGTGGGAGCGGAGCCTTGTATACAGGGAGGGTGCAGAGCGATGTATAAGAGGGTGGGAGCGGAGCCTTGTATACAGGGAGGGTGCAGAGCCATGTATAAGAGGGTGGG
>JARQOD010000002.1:38005589-38045012 GCA_033576555.1 Oophaga sylvatica
TTTAAGCCTAGGTTCATTGGACCTTATAAGATCATGGAGATTATTAATCCTGTTTCTTTTCGTTTGCTTCTTCCAGGGACATTTAAGATCCATAACGTGTTCCACAAGTCCTTGTTGAAGAGGTTTGTTGAGCCAGTGGTTCCTGCTGCTGTGCCTCCTGACCCTGTTTTGGTTGAGGGCAATCTGGAGTATGTGGTTGAGAAAATATTGGATTCTCATTTTTCTAGACGGAAACTCCAGTATTTGGTTAAATGGAGAGGTTATGGTCAGGAAGACAATTCTTGGGTGTTTGCTTCGGACATCCATGCTAGGAGACTTATCCGTGCGTATCATAGAACTCATCCTGACCGACCTGGTTGCTCAAATGAGGGTTCGGTGACCCCTCCTCAAGGGGGGGGTACTGTTGTGAATGGGTTTGAAATGAGTTCTGAGCAGAGGCTCCTCTGGTGGTTACAAGCGGTGCTAGTGAAGATTATGAGGACTGGGAATCAGGTGTTACTGACTGGTCTTATATAAGGGAGTCATTTTCCCATCAGGGTTGCCGGTGATCAATTGTTCTGGTCTGAATCCTTCATTCCAGTTTCCCTTGTAGCCTGCTGTGTCGTGTCTGCATCTCCTGCTAACAGATAAGACTTTTGCTTCTTTTGTGTTTTTGCTATATTTTTGCATTTTGTCCTGCACTTCTTTGGGGGCCTTCAGGGTCCCCTCCGGGGGCTTCTGCCCTCTCAGTTTAGTTCAGCCACTGAGTTTTGTTCTTTTGCTTTTTCCAGTTTTTTCAGTGGCTGCTGTTTTGATTTTGTTACACCAGAGAACTAATTTAGGTGGTAGAGGTCGTGTGATCTCAGGTGTCTAACCGCCATTACATGTTTGGGGGCTTTCTATTATCTTTGGGGTTCTGCTCCGGGGCAGATAGCTTTCCTATTTCTATCTTTAGGTGTAGTTAGTTTCTCAGGCTGTGACGAGGCGTCTAGGACCAACGTAGGAACGCTCCACGGCTGCCTCTAGTTGTGGTGGTTAGTCAGGGTACTGCAATCTCATAGATTCCAACTGCTCTGGTGTATTGCCTTTTTTTTTACCTGCACTCCTCAGCTACCGAAACATAACACCCATAGGTACAATGCATTGCAATGCCAGAGCATTGCAATGCATTGTAACTGCAATAAAAAGTAAAAAAAGTGAAAGTCCCATAAAGGGACAAGTTAAAAAAAATCATTTTTTTAAAAAAATTGTAAAAAAAATATTAAAAAATAATTTTAAAAAATCCCCTAAAAAATACACATTTTTATGTAATAAAAAAAATAAAAAACAAAAAACATACACATGTTAGGTATCACCACGTCCGTAAAAATCCCATCTATAAAAGCGTAACCCTAGTTAACCCCTTTAGTGAAAGCCGTAAAAAAAAAACACAAAAAAGTAGTAAATTACACTTTTTCCAAGCGGTATCACTATACCGCTTGGAAAAAGTGCAATAACACGCGATCAAAAAGTCAGATATAAATAATCATGGTACCGCTGAAAACGTCATCTTGTCCCGCAAAAAACAAGCCACTATATAGCATCATCAGCGAAAAAATAAAAAAGTTATAGCTCGCGGAATAAACTGATGCAAAAATAATTATTTTTTCTATAAAATTTTTTATTGTGTAAAAAACGCCAAAACATAAAAAAAATATATAAATTAGGAATCGCCGTAACCGTAGTGACCCGAAGAATAAAGCTGCTTTATCAATTTTACCACACACGGAACGGAGGAAAAAAAAAAACAATTCCTGAATTGCTGGTTTTTGTTCATTCTGATTCCACAAAAATCGGAATAGGAAACGATCAAAAAACGTTATGTGCCTGAATATGGTACCAATAAAAACGTCAGCTCGTCCCGCAAAAAATAAGCCCATAGATAACTCTGTCGGCCGAAATATGGAAAAATTATAGCTCTCAAAATACGGCGATGCAAAAATTTCTTACAAAAAATTATTCCAGAAAAAAGCATCTTTTAGTGTGTGACAGAAGCTAAACATGAAAAAAGGGTGTAAATCTGGTATCGCTGTAATCGCACAGATCCGAGGAATAAAGTCGCCTAATCACTAATATCGCACGAGGAACGGCGCAAAAAAGAAAACCAATTCTTCACCTTTTGTGGATTTGTTTATTGTGCCTCCCAAAGATCGCAGTAAGGCGATCACAGTGGTTCCCCCCCACATATGGGGTATCAGCGTACTCAGGACAAAATGCACAATAGCTTTTGGGGCCTATTTCTCCTGTTACCCTTAGAAAAATAAAAATTTGGGGCAAAAAGATTATTTTTGTGGAAAAAAATATGATATTTTTATTTTCACGGCTCTACATTATAAACTTCTGTGAAGCACTTGGGGGTTCAAAGTGCTCACCACACATCTAGATAAGTTCCTTGGGGGGTATAGTTTCCAAAATGGAGTCACTTGTGGGGGGTTTCTACTGTTTAGGCACATCAGGGGCTCTCCAAACGTGACATGACACCCGCAGACCATTCATCAAAGTCTGCATTTAAAAACGGTGCTCCTTCCCTTCCGAGCTCTGCCATACGTCAAAATAGTGGTTCCCCCCACATATGGGATATCAGCGTACTCAGGACAAATTGCACAATAGCTTTTGGGGTCCTATTTCTCCTGTTACCCTTATAAAAATAAAAATTTGGGAGCAAAAAGATTATTTTTGTGGAAAAAAATATGATATTTTTATTTTCACGGCTCTACGTTATAAACTTCTGTGAAGCACTTGGGGGTTCAAAGTGCTCACTACACATCTAGATAAGCTCCTTGGGGGGTCTAGTTTCCAAAATGGAGTCACTTGTGGGGGGTTTCTACTGTTTAGGCACATCAGGGGCTTTCCAAATGTGACATGACACCCGCAGACCATTCCATCAAAATCTGCATTTGAAAAAGGCGCTCCTTCCCTTTCCAGCTCTGCCATGCGTCAAAATAGTGGTTCCCCCCCACATATGGGATATCAGCGTACTCAGGACAAATTGCACAATAGCTTTTGGGGTCCTATTTCTCCTGTTACCCTTATAAAAATAAAAATTTGGGGGCAAAAGATTATTTTTGTGGAAAAAAATATGATATTTTTATTTTCACGGCTCTACTTATAAACTTCTGTGAAGCACTTGGGGGTTCAAAGTGCTCACCACACATCTAGATAAGTTCCTTGGGGGGTCTAGTTTCCAAAATGGAGTCACTTATGGGGGGTTTCTACTGTTTAGGCACATCAGGGGCTTTCCAAACGTGACATGACACCCGCAGACCATTCCATCAAAATCTGCATTTGAAAAAGGCGCTCCTTCCCTTTCCAGCTCTGCCATGCGTCAAAATAGTGGTTTACCCCCACATATGGGTATCAGCGTACTCAGGACAAATTGCACAATAACTTTTCGGGTCCTGTTACCCTTTGGAAAATAACAATTGGGGGTGGAAAGATCATTTTTGTGGAAAAGATATGATTTTTTAATTTTACTGCTCTACGTTATAACCTTCTGTGAAGCCCTTGGGGGTTCAAAGCTTTCACCACACATCTAGATAAGTTCCTTGGGGGTCTAGTTTCCAAAATGGGGTCACTTGTGGGGGGTTTCCACTGTTTAGGCACACAGGGACTCTCCAAATGCGACATGGCGTCCAATCTCAATTCCAGCCAAAAAAGTCAAATGGCGCTGCTTCCCTTCCAAGCTCTGCCATGCGCCCAAATAGTGGTTTACCCCCACATATGGGGTATAAGCGTACTCAGGACAAATTGCACAATAACTTTTGGGGTCCTTTTACCCTTTGGAAAATAAAAATTGGGGGTGGAAAGATCATTTTAGTGGAAAAGATATGATTTTTTAATTTTACAGCTCTACGTTATAACCTTCTGTGAAGCCCTTGGGGGTTCAAAGCTCTCACCACACATCTAGATAAGTTCCTTGGGGGGTCTAGTTTCCAAAATGGGGTTACTTGTGGGGGGTTTCCACTGTTTAGGCACACAGGGGCTCTCCAAATACGACATGGCGTCCAATCTCAATTCCAGCCAAAAAAGTCAAATGGCGCTGCTTCCCTTCCGAGCTCTGCCATGCACCCAAATAGTGGTTTACCCCCACATATGGGGTATCAGCGTACTCAGGACTAATTGCACAATAACTTTTGGGGTCCTTTTATCCTTTGGAAAATAAAAATTGGGATGAAAAGATCATTTTTGTGGAAAAAATATGATTTTTTAATTTTACGGCTCTACGTTATAACCTTCTGTGAAGCCCTTGGGGGTTCAAAGCTCTCACTACACATCTAGATAAGTTCCTTGGGGGGTCTAGTTTCCAAAATGGGGTTACTTGTGGGGGGTTTCCACTGTTTAGGCACACAGGGGCTCTCCAAATGCGACATGGCGTCCAATCTCAATTCCAGCCAAAAAAGTCAAATGGCGCTGCTTCCCTTCCGAGCTCTGCCATGCACCCAAATAGTGGTTTACCCCCACATATAGGGTATCAGTGTACTCAGGACTAATTGCACAATAACTTTTGGGGTCCTTTTATCCTTTGGAAAATAAAAATTGGGATGAAAAGATCATTTTTGTGGAAAAAATATGATTTTTTAATTTTACGGCTCTACGTTATAACCTTCTGTGAAGCCCTTGGGGGTTCAAAGCTCTCACTACACATTTAGATAAGTTACTTGGGGGGTCTAGTTTCCAAAATGGGGTCACTTGTGGGGGTTTCCACTGTTTAGGCACACAGGGACTCTCCAAATGCGACATGGCGTCCAATCTCAATTTCAGCCAAAAAGTCAAATGGCGCTGCTTCCCTTCCGAGCTCTGCCATGCGGCCAAATAGTGGTTTACCCCCACACATGGGGTATCGCTGTACTCAGGAGAAATTGTACAACAAATATTGTGGTTCATTTTCTACTGATACCCTTGACAAAATGTTAAAAAATTGTGTCGAAAGAAAAATTTTGGGAAAAAAAGTTAAATGTTAATTTTTTCCTTCCACATTGCTTCAATTCTTGTGAAGTACCTAAAGGGTTAATAAACTTTTGAATGTGGCTTTGAACACGTTGAGGGGTGCAGTTTTTAGAATGGTGTCACTTTTGGGTATTTTCTGTCATATTGACCCCTCAAATTCACTTCAAATGTGAGGTGGTCCCTAAAAAAAATGGTTTTGTAAATTTTGTTGGAAAAATGAGAAATTGCTGGTCAACTTTTAACACTTATAACTTCCTAACAAAAAAAAATTTTGGTTCCAAAATTGTGCTGATGTAAAGTAGACATGTGGGAAATGTTATTTCGTAACTAATTTTTGTGACATATCTCTCTGATTTAATGGCATAAAAATTAAAAGTTTGAAAATTGCAAAATTTTCAAACTTTTTGCCATATTTCCGTTTTTTTCATAAATAAACGCAAGTTATATTGAAGAAATTTTACCACTATCATGAAGTACAATATGTCTCGAGAAAACAATCTCAGAATCGCCAAGATCCGTTGAAGCGTTCCAGAGTTATAACCTCATAAAGAGACAGTGGTCAGAATTGTAAAAATTGGCCTGGTCTTTAACCTACAAAATGGCTTGGTCTTTAAGGGGTTAAGATGGCTGGACCATCATTGTAAATGCACCATTGTATATAAACACCTATACTTTGTATCTCCCCCACCTCATTGTACATTGTAAGCTGTCACGAGCAGGGGCGACTTATTTAGCTTAAATTATTGTATTGTTAACGTTGTTACTTATGACTTGTGTTCTTAAACTGCAAAACTGTAAAGCGATGCGTAATATGATGGCGCTATATAAATTAATATTATTATTATTAGGATTCCTCTGAGCTGCTCCCATTACCTTCCTGTTCCTCACGCCATGTTGGGTCTTGGACCTCATCATCTCCACTACCCTCTTCCAACACCTGCTGTTGGGTGGTCTGGCCAGCACCATGCTCAACAGAAACTGGCACCTGGGTCTCATCATCATCAGATGCGTTCTGCGGTGTGCTGACCATCGGCACTGTCTCACCCGCCTCTTCAGATTCAGAGAGACACAGCTGTTGCGCATCACTGCATACTCCCTCTTCACATCACAGAATGCTGCTTGGCTGGGCCCCTGTTTGCAAGCCAATAGATTCTGAGAACAGAAGCAGACACTCAGCTGGCTACTGTACAGAACTCTCTGACTGCCTGGGCAATTTGCCAGGCGGTGAAGAGACAGATGGTTGCTCAACAGTGCTGTGGTCCTGAGAGGAGGTGGAAGCAATTGAAGTCGATGCATTGGCTGACATCCAAACAACAACGGCTTCAATTTGTTCTTCCCGCAGCAGGGGGGAACTCCGAGCTCCTACAAAAGTGCGCATAAAGGAACGCTCACGGGGAAAACTGGTGGATGCTGTGTCACTGGGGGCCGCAGTAGCCACAGAATCCCCACGTCCTCTCCCTGAAGAAACTCCACGGCCACGACCACGTGCCTTACTCCCTGCCTTCTTCATCTTGGTAGATTGATAAAGAAAGTCTGAAAAGTTATAAGGTCTAAGTGTGGTTATTCCGCAGAGACTGCAGTGAACACTGCACACAACTGTTCACTACCCAACGCGTCTCAGCAGGAAGGCAGTCTGTGCGTCAAAACAAAGGCGCATGCATACATCCATGTACCCTGTTTATAAAGCTATATAAAAAAAAATTATGTAGTAGTGACGCACACTTTATTGAGGTACAGTATTACATCGCCATTCACCATCTGTGGCTATGCAGTCTCATCTATATATACCTTATCTATCCGTTGTCATGCTTGCAAGTCGACAGTCAGCCATAAATAGCAATTTTCACTATGCACTATGCACTTTTTAAAGGTTATGTTTGTTAATAAAAATGATTATTGCCACATATTATCAGTATTACATGATGGAAATTGTATAATTTTGTATAAACTGTTTAGTGACATTATTCAGCAAATGGAACATTTTAGTAATATCACAGATAACTTGTAATGCTGATGATGTTTTGAAGTCAGACATTCATTGTCTATACAATAAAAATGGTGTACATACTGTTACTTATCCATCATTAATGGATTCAGATATGTACTTGTATGCTTTTATGTACAACCGTATAGCAGATTCCTTAACTAATTTATTTTGTGGTTTGCATTGCTGTTCAACATGTTAATGTATGTGTTTATGTTTGTCAATTCTTTATTTATCTAGATATTAGTTTAAATGAAATCATCATCTTATGGTAGTAAAGGTTATCTTTCTCTTGTTTGAAGTATAGACATTTAAAATTGACAGGTAACAAGGAAATTACTTGATCTAGTATTTAAACATCCTCCTTGACCCTGGACTCCAACACCGCCAGTTGTTGCTCGGAAGTGCTGTTAGCACAGTCAACACTTGCTCCTGTGTTACTGGGGTTCAGTAATGTCAGCTGTTCCCCTGCTGTGTGTATGTCAAAAAGTCCTGCTGCCTCCACCCTGTTGTCTTCTAATCCCTGGGCTCCAACACTGCCAGTTGTTGCTCGGAAGTGCTGTTAGCACAGTCAACACTTGCTCCTGTGTTACTGGGGTTCAGTAATGTCAGCTGGTCCTCGGTTGTGCCATTGGCTCTTTTCCTTCTGCTGCCCCTCCGGGTTCCAGTACCGTCAGCTGGTTCTCCGCAGTGCCTTTGGCCTAGGTGCCTCCATCTCGGTATCCGAGTTCCAGCAACGTCTGCTGGTCCTTGGTAGTGCTTTGGAGCACAGGTACCTCCTGCTTAGTAACCGTGTCCCTGTAACGTCAGCTGGTCCTTGGTTGTGCCATTGGCTCTTTTCCTTCTGCTGCCCCTCCGGGTTCCAGTACCGTCAGCTGGTTCTCCGCAGTGCCTTTGTCCTAGGTGCCTCCATCTCGGTATCCGAGTTCCAGCAACATCTGCTGGTCCTTGGTAGTGCTATGGAGCACAGGTACCTCCTGCTTAGTAACCGTGTCCCTGTAACGTCAGCTGGTCCTCGGTTGTGCCATTGGCTCTTTTCCTTCTGCTGCCCCTCCGGGTTCCAGTACTGTCAGCTGGTTCTCCGCAGTGCCTTTGGCCTAGGTGCCTCCATCTCGGTATCCGAGTTCCAGCAACGTCTGCTGGTCCTTGGTAGTGCTTTGGAGCACAGGTACCTCCTGCTTAGTAACCGTGTCCCAGTAACGTCAGCTGGTCCTCGGTTGTGCCATTGGCTCTTTTCCTTCTGCTGCCCCTCCGGGTTCCAGTACCGTCAGCTGGTTCTCCGCAGTGCCTTTGGCCTAGGTGCCTCCATCTCGGTATCCGAGTTCCAGCAACATCTGCTGGTCCTTGGTAGTGCTATGGAGCACAGGTACCTCCTGCTTAGTAACCGTGTCCCTGTAACGTCAGCTGGTCCTCGGTTGTGCCATTGGCTCTTTTCCTTCTGCTGCCCCTCCGGGTTCCAGTACCGTCAGCTGGTTCTCCGCAGTGCCTTTGGCCTAGGTGCCTCCATCTCGGTATCCGAGTTCCAGCAATGTCTGCTGGTCCTTGGTAGTGCTTTGGAGCACAGGTACCTCCTGCTTAGTAACCGTGTCCCTGTAACGTCAGCTGGTCCTCGGTTGTGCCATTGGCTCTTTTCCTTCTGCTGCCCCTCCGGGTTCCAGTACCGTCAGCTGGTTCTCCGCAGTGCCTTTGGCCTAGGTGCCTCCATCTCGGTATCCGAGTTCCAGCAACGTCTGCTGGTCCTTGGTAGTGCTTTGGAGCACAGGTACCTCCTGCTTAGTAACCGTGTCCCAGTAACGTCAGCTGGTCCTCGGTTGTGCCATTGGCTCTTTTCCTTCTGCTGCCCCTCCGGGTTCCAGCACAGTCAGCTGGTCCTCGTTACTTGCATTGGCTCTTGTACCTTCTGCTACATTTACAAATTGAAGATTTTTTAAATGTTTTTTTGGGTAATCACTCTGGATCTCCAACAATGAAGACGACGACCCTGATGACCACCCCGAAGAAGATGACGACCACAAGGACGACGAGCATCAAGCCAACCAGCCTAAACACCATCACAAAGAAGAAATAAAAGATTACCCAACAGGACTAAGAAGGTTAAGACAAACTACAAGATACAGAACAAGAGACTTAAGAACAATAAGCAGAAGAACATGAAGTATAAGACCAAAATGAAGAGCAAAATATATGCTCTAAATTATAAGCAGAAGAAGACTAAGCAGTGTATGGGGGTGAGTCCGTTCCTCCTCGTGGTGCCCCTGGAAAATGCCTGCTGCTGCAGGCTAAACTGAACACGGACAAATACTGTTGTAATTTAAATCTTTTGTGACAGCAAGAACGGAAGGATGAAAAATTCATACTTTGACAGATTACAAGTACAGGAATCTCTGTCACAAATAAGAATATGATGAAGAAGATGAAGTACAATATGAAGAATAATAGTTGAATAAGAAGAATATGAGTAATGTTAACAAAAAGATGAATAGCAAGAAGTTTAAGAAGAAGATAAAGAAGGTGAAGATGAAGAATAATTTGATGAAAAGATGATGCTGCTGAAGATTATGAAGGAGAAAGTGTGTCTAAAGTTAAAAAGGTGAAGAGCATGGAAGTTGTGAAATATACATATTTGCCAAAATAGAAAAAAACGTTAACAACATTGTCAATTTCTTTGTCAATCCGAACATCTTTAAAAAAATATATATTTATGCTATTCCATTTGATTGGGTTAAACATCTATGCCTTTAATGTCTCCTCAACCTTCCCCAATACATTCTACATTACTCTTTGTTGTTTTCCTTCATGTACAATTAACCAACAAGGCAAGAATGGGGTTTTTTTAATTCCGATATTTTGCTCCCATAGACTTACATTGGATTTCCGGTATCGGTATCGGGTATCGCCGATATTTTTGGGGTATCGGCGATACCATTCCGATTCCGATACTTTTGGATATCGGAAAGTATCGCTGAACTCTAGTAATAACTAATGGTCACAAGATATCACTGTCTAGAATGTAGGTGAAAAGTGAAGTTTGCCCAGTAACACAGCAGGCATAGAGGCATTGTAGGGGTTAACAGCCAGCCCAGATTGGGGAGGGCGAACTGAGGGTTATTGCCAAGTTCAGGAAGTGACGAGTTAGTTGAAAGAAGTAGTAGCAGTCGCTGGTCAGAGGCTGCTAGGGACAACGTGGGCCTAATGCTCGGGGCAGTCGTTTGCCAGAGAACCCCCCACACGAGTCCCCTTGCCGGCCTGGGAACCTCGAGATAGATGTCGGGGCTAATTAGATGTCTAATTAGATTTGCCCTTTCTGGCACTTTGCCTGTCTATTCCCATTGCCCTGTAGCGGTGGCGAATGGGTTGATAAGGGGTTAAAATGACCTTGCAATTGAAAGGTCACTTTAAGCCAGGTTAATAATTGAGAGCTGTCAATTAGACAACTATCAATTATTAATCCTATTGTATGAAAGAAAAATCAAACACACACACTTTAATAAAAAAGAAGTTTAATGAAATAATCACACAGTTTTTGACCATATTTTATTTACCTGCTAAAACCATTTCCTGTAATAAAAATAAAATAATAAAGCAAAATTATTCTTACCAATCCGATGCACAGTCAGGTCCCACGGTGTAATCCTTCAGAAAGGGTTAATGTTTACTGCAGGGACCGCAGCTAATGCTGCAGCCTCACAGTAAACCCCCAAATGAATGAGTTCCTCTCCTGGCTGACAGGAGAGGAAGTGGAAAGCTTAATTGATTGCTTTCCACTTTCACTTCAGGTCAGCCAGGGACACCATCAGTGACGTCAGAGGGAACTGATTAACAAAAATAGGGGTTCCCTTCGAAAAAAAAATGGCGTGGGGTCCCCCCTATTTTTGTTAACCAGCCAGATGAAGCAGACCGCTGAGGCCTGGATTTTCAGGCTGTTAAGGAGCCAAGATCCATGGACCTTGCCAGCCTGATAATACCAGGCCACAGCAGTCTGCATATCTTGGCTGATTGAACAAAAATAGGGGATCCCCTCGAAAAAAAAATGGCCTGGGGTCCCCGCTATTTTTGTTAACCAGCCAGATGAAGCAGACCGCTGAGGCCTGGATTTTCAGGCTGTTAAGGAGCCAAGATCCATGGACCTTGCCAGCCTGATAATACCAGGCCACAGCAGTCTGCATATCTTGGCTGATTAACAAAAATAGGGGATCCCCTCGAAAAAAAAATGGCGTGGGGTCCCCCCTATTTTTGTTAACCAGCCAGATGAAGCAGACCGCTGAGGCCTGGTTTTTCAGGCTGGTAAGGATCCAATATCCATGGACCTTGCAAGCCTGATAATACCAGGCCACAGCAGTCTGCTTAGCTTGGCTGGTTAACAAAAATAGGGGATCCCCTCGAAAAAAAAACGGCGTGGGGATCCCCCCTATTTTTGTTAACCAGCCAAGTAAAATGCAGACTGCTGCGGCCTGGTATTAAAAGACTGTCAAGGCCCATGGATTTTGGCCCTCAACAGCCTGATAATACCAGGCTACAGCAGCCCCACATTTGGCGCATCAAAAGATGTGCCAATTGTGGCACTTTACCCGGCTCTTCCCACTTGCCCTGTAGCGGTGGCAAGCGGGGTAATAAGGGGTTAATGTCACCGTTGATTGCACGGTGACAATAAGCCTGGTTAATAATGGAGAGGTGTCAATAAGACACCGATCCATTATTAATCCCAAAGTTTTTAAATGTTTAAAAAAAAGACACAGCAAGAAAAAAGTCTTTTAATGAAATAAAAGAGACAACACAGTTTTCATTTTTTTTATTACTCTCTCATTCCTGCGACGCCATAGATCTCCTGTAAAAAAATAAAAAAAACAAACCAACAGTATACCACCTGTCCGACGCAGTCCATAGTAACGATTGTCCCACGACGATCCAGCTCTGCTACATCGGAATGACAGGCAGAGCCTGACATCCCGGCGCAGCACAGCTGCTTACCAGCTTCCCCGGCGGTGACGTCATCGGACTGCTTTACGGCCGCGATTACCCAGCAGTCACTGCAGTTATCGCGAGATACTGCATGTGACCGCCGGGGAGAAGAGGATGGCGGCCATTAAGCAGCCCGGGATGTGACCGCCGGAGATCTTCTGCCGGGTAAGTGCCGCTGACTCCTGACAGACCCGACCGACGGACACTGACAGTGACAGTGACAATCCCGATTCCGGTATCCGATATGACGAAAATATCGGAACTCGGAATCGGAATTCCGATACAGCCAATATCGGCCGATACACGATACTTGCGGTATCGGAATGCTCAACCCTAGACAGGAGTAATTTATAAAGGTGACTATGTAAGACATAATGCAGGTAACGAGTTGATTAGGAGCCTCTAACTGGTCTGTAGGAGCCAGAACTCTTAATGGTTGGTAGGGGATCAATTACTTATTTCTCACTGCAAAATGCAAATAAATTTATATAATTTATGCAATGTGAATTTTTGGTTTTTATTTTTGATATTCTATCTCTATGTTAAAATTAACCTACCTTTAAAATTATAGACTGTTCATGTCTTTGTCAGTGGGCAAACTTACAAAATCAGCAAGGGATCAAACACTGTAGATCAGAGGTCTCAAACTGCATTCCTCAAGGGCCACAAACAGGTCATGTTTTCAGGATTTCCTTGTATTGCACAGGAGATAATTTAATCACCTGCACAGATAATGATTCCATGACCTAGTGCAATGCTAAGGAAATCACACACTGTTTGCGGCCCTCGAGGAATGCAGTTTGAGACCCCTGCTGTAACTGGTGTTATTTTTGCATTAAGAATTTGTTGAAATTTCATTGAATCCATTCTTCCCTCTCCCTGTGAAATGTCCCCCGTGCCATTGGCTGCAGCACAACCCCATTGATCCAGCTCCATGCTTAATGGTTGGCAATATGTTCTTTTCCTGAAATTCTGTGCCCTTTTTTCTCCACATATACATTTGATCATTGTGGCCAAAGAGTTCTATTTTAATCTCATCGGTCCAAAGGACATGTTTCCAAAATGCATCAGACTTGTTTAGATGTTCTTTTGCATACTTCTGACACTGAATTTTATTGTTAGGACGCAGGAGAGGTTTTCTTCTGATGATTCTTCCATGAAGACCATATTTCTTTAGGTGTTTCTGAACAATAGGACAATGTACCACAACTCAAGAGTCTCCTAAATCTTTTTAAAGGTCTTTTGCAGTCAAGCGGGGTTCTGATTTTCCTCTCTAGCAATCCTATGAGTAGCTTTCACTGAAATTTTACTTGGTTTTCCAGATGTTATCTTCACTTACACTGTCCCTCTTAACTGCCATTTCTTAATTACATTTTGAATTGAGGAAAGGGCAACTTGAAAATGCTTTGCTATCTTCGTACAGCCTTCTCCTGCGTTGTAGGCCACCACCATTTTAATTTTCAGAGTGCTAGGCAGCTGCTTAGAAGAACCCATGGCTGCCGTTTTTGGCACAAGGTTAGAGGAGGCTTTGTTTTTATAAAGCTGGGAAATTTGCAAAACCTAACCTTTCCTAATGATGATAGTGCACAAACCATAACCCTAACAGGTTAACTAAGGTCTGAAACGTTAGTCAAACTTTATCTGAGCACTCAACTCTCCAAAGTTGAACAAACTTTTGCATCTATCCATTTTCCTCTTTGAAATTTTTAAAATGTACAAAACGACAATATTTCTCTAGTTACCTTCCACGACAGCATAGGGAGGTTGCCTCTTAGTCCTGATGGGGAACTGGAAACACAGAGAGGTTAAAAGGCCCTCACACCTACCAGTGTCTTTCCTGTTCCCCATGGGACAGGGAGAGGTTCTTTTCTGTGCTGCGATGGCCGGCAACCGTGGTACCTGATTCTACAGGCAGCGCCTGTATTGCTGGGCAGCGGTGGTCGCCTCGGGCCTCCTCCGTGCTGCTCCCGTCGTCCCTCCTGCAGGTAACCTCGGGACCCCCTCCCGGCCTACCCGTGCCCCCACGAGGGTAAAGCAGGCCAGGGACCCCGACCGGGGGCCTCCCGCAGCTCCCCGTCTTCTCCCCATCCGCGCGTACTCCTCGGCTTTCTGGAAGTGACGTCACTTCCGGTTCCTGTGTTCCAGGCTGGAACGCACAGGCACTTCCTGGATAGGACACGCGGCGCCCGCAGCGTCTGTTGCCGACACCTGGACCCAGAATGGGGAGGGGGAATCAATCGCTGGGGGCAGTGGCTAACACCATTAAAAGACTGCCTAGGAAGTCACCAGTCGCCACAGAGGTAAGACTATCCTACTGCTATGGACGGAGCTGCATGCCCTGTACCTGCGGAGCCCAGTGCTGCCCCTGCTGCAGTAAGTTGTATGCAGGGAGGGTGGTCCTCGGTAGTACTGTTTAGGGGCCCATTAGTGGACATTCAGGTAGCTAGAGTTGCCAAAAAGACCACACTGCCATTTCAGGATTCTTCTCAGCTGAAAGACCCAATGGACAGGAAAATTGAGAGTCTCCTGAAAAATCTTGGGAGACGTCCTCTGCCTTCTTAAAATCCAATATAGCTTCCACGTGTGTAGCTAGAGCCCTTTCCCGATGGTTGGAAGAACTAGAAACCCATATCTCCCAGGGGACCTCTAGAGCTGATCTACTAGACTCCCTACCCATACTACATAGAGCTACGAGGTTTTTAGCTGACACCTTTATGGAGTCTGTAAGGATCGCTGCCAGATCTCTGGTTCAATCAAATTCTGCCAGAAGAGCCCTCTGATTAAAGATGTGGAGTGGAGATATCACGTCAAAAACGAAATTGTGTGCAATACCATTTAAAGGCGAATACGTGTTTGGGCCCACTCTGGAAGATATTCTGGAAAAGGCAACAGACAGGAAAAAAGCTCTCCCAGAGCAAAGGTCTGGCAAGAAGAGTTTTTTTCTTGCCTCACAACCCCAGACTTCCCAATCAGGGGGTAAGGGTAAGACCTGGAGGTGGAGTTACGCCAAGGGTAGAGGGAAGAGCATTTTTTTTCCCCAACAACAACACCAAAATAAACAATAACCACGACCCGGTATGGGGGAGACTTTCGAATCACATTCATCAGTGGCGTACCATCACCAGTTGTCACTGGGTCCTGGACGTGATCAAGGACGGTCTAATGATAGAATTCGACTCCTCCTCTCCGAAAGGCGTAAAAGTCACCACACTACCATCTCTAAAAGATCAGAGATCATTATTAACAGGGCTAGAGAACCTGCTAGACTCGAAGGCGATCTCCCTGGTGCCAGAAGCAGAGCGAGGCCTAGGCCACTACTCCAGATTGTTCCTAGTGGAAAAATCGTCAGGTGGGACACGTATCATCATAAATTTGAAGGGGTTAAATCGACATGTGAAATATCGAAAATTCAAAATGGAGTCGATAAAGTCAGCTATCCCTTTGATCGGACCTCGCTTTGTTATGGCAACCGTCGATTTAAAAGACGCCTATTTTCATGTGCCGATCCATCCGAGGCACAGAAAATACCTCAAATTCGAGGTTCAAAGGGGCCGGCAAGTAGAACACTATCAGTTCGATGTCTTTCCGTTCGGTATCTCGTCAGCGCCGAGAGTTTTCTCCAAAATAATGGGGGAGGCTGTAGCCTTCATAAGGAGTCAGGGCGTCTGCATAGTGCCCTACCTGGACGATTTGTTGATAGTGGGCTCCAAAGCGGCAACCCTGGAATCTCATGCATCCCAAACCCTGGAAATCCTGAGATCTCTGGGATGGATTCCGAACCTACCGAAATCTCAATTGCTGCCCTCCTCAACCAGAAAATTTCTGGGGGTACTGCTCGACTCAGGAAAACAGGCATCCTTCCTCCCAGAAGATCACAGCCAAGCACTAATGGCGAAAGTCACATCATACAGGAGCATAAGATCCCCTACGATCAGGGAGAGCATGTCAGTCCTAGGCTCCATGACAGCCTGCATCCAGTCAGTCGCATGGGCTCAAGCCCATTCAAGAATTCTTCAGTCTCACATCCTGCGGAACTGGAATGGCCTGCCCAGTACCCTGTCAAAAAGAGTACACACTCCCGGTCATGTCAGAGCCTCACTTGTGTGGTGGCTAGATACCAAGAAACTTCGCAGGGGAGTGACCTGGTTTCAGGATCCGCTGGTATCAATAACAACAGATACCAGCAAGAGGGGCTGGGGAGCCATAATAGGTCATACTCCCCTGTAGGGTCTCTGGGACCAGGGCACCAGCAACAAGTCGTCCAACTTCAGAGAGTTGAAGGCAGTGGAAAAAGCCCTTCTGATGGCGGATCGCTGGATCAGAGGACAACATATCCGCATATACTCAGACAAAATGACGACGGTGGCTCATATAAAGCATCAGGGGAGTGCAAGATTCAACAGTCTGAAAGGCATTTCCAGTCGAATATGTTGTTGGGCAGAAAAACATCTACTTTCCCTAACAGCGGTCCATCTGAAAGGCATCTCCAATATCCAGGCGGACTTCCTGAGTCGCCAGGATATCCAGCCGAGAGAGTGGTGCCTGAAGAAACAAAGCTTCAACATGCTGGTAGACAGATGGGGCCTTCCAGAAGTAGATCTCTTTGCGGCAAGACAGAATGCACAAGTAGGACAATTCTTTTCCCTCAACCCCAGAGACAATTCTTTGGGGGTAGACGCCTTGGCCCAGGAATGGAACTTTCGCCTAGCCTATGCGTTTCCACCAGCCCCATAATGGCGCAGGTACTAAGGAAAATCTGGGAGAGTCGGACCCCTACCATTCTTGTGGCTCCACTTTGGCCAAGGAGAAGCTGGTTCAGCCTGATACTAGAGCTGCGGATAGACGGTCCTGTTCAGTTACCCGAGGAACACGACCTTCTTTCTCAGGGGCCCATAGTTATTACGATCATCAGAAGTGGAAGCTAGCTGCTTGGTTGCTGAAGCCTAGGTGCTGAGGGCCAAAGGACTATCAGAACCGGTAATCACTACACTACAAAGATCTAGGAAGCCGGTAACCAACGCTATATATAATAAAATCTGGAAGAGATTCTCATCATTTTGTCTTCCTGAACTGCCAGATCCACTTCACCCAAACATCGCTCAGATACTGGACTTTTTGCAAAGGGGCTTAGAAATAGGCCTTAGACCCAGTACGTTGAAGGTTCAGGTCTCTGCCCTGAGCTCAGTCTTCGATCAGGACCTAGCGGGCCAACGCTAGATCAGGAGGTTCATGGTCTCGGCCATCAGAATGAACCCAAAGAAACGATTGACATCCCCCTCATGGGACCTTAATCTGGTACTTCAAGGGCTCACAGGTCCACCCTTGGAACCATTGTCTTCCTGTTCTCCACAAATACTTGCTTACAAGACATCCTTCTTAGTCGCCATAACCACGGCAAGAAGAGTAGGAGAACTGCAAGCCCTATCGATAAGGGAACCCTATTTGCTAGTCAAAGAAGACTCCATAGTACTTCGCCTGGACCCTTCGTTCCTTCCAAAAGTGGTCTCTGATTTTCACCGCTCCCAGGAGATTATTTTACCATCCTTTTGCCAGAACCCGGCAAATTCAAAAGAGGGGAAGTTCCACACACTGGATGTCCGTCGCATTGTCCTACATTACCTGGAGCAATCCAGTACTTACAGAATTGACCCAAACCTATTTATACACCACTCGGGTCAAAATAAAGGAAGGAAAGTGGCGAAGAGTACTATCGCTAGCTGGATAAAAAGAGCTATATCAGAGGTATATCAGGCTCAAGATAAACTACCCCCAATAGGGGTTAAAGCCCACTCGACAAGATCTACATCAGTCTCCTGGGCAGAAAGAGCAGGCGCATATGTAGAGCAGATCTGCAGGGAAGCTACTTGGTCTTCCCTGCATACTTTCTCCAAACATTACAGATTAGACATATTGTCCAATAAGGACTTAGCCTTCGGCCGCAAAGTGCTGCAGGCAGTTATCCCACCCTAGTGCAGATTTAGCTGTTATTCCTCCCTATGCTGTCGTGGAAGGTAACTAGAGAAAATAGAATTAGACTTACCGGTTATTCGATTTCTAGAAACCTTCCATGACAGCGCTAATTTACACCTAATGGTCCTGGATAAAGTTCTTGGATTCAGAAGGTAACCGGTGCTATGGATCTCAGTTATAAGTCGCTGGTAGGTGGGAGGTGGGAGTGCCTTTTAACCTCTCTGTGTTTCCTGTTCCCCATCAGGACTAAGAGGCAACCTCCCTATGCTGTCGTGGAACGTTCCTAGAAACCGAATTACCGGTAAGTCTAATCACCGTAGGTATGTCCCACGGCTGCTTCTAGTTGTGCGGTTAGTTTAGGGGTCTGCAACCTTTTAGTTCCCAACCTCTCTGGTATTCTGCTGCTTGGCTGTTTTTTGCTCCTGTCCTCCTCAGCTACCAAGCTGACCTCACCAAGCAGGGCAGCAAAAAACCAAGAAAATCTAATCACAGAAAAAAGCAGAAAGTTACTTATCTGAATGTTCGCAGGAGACAGCAGAAAACCAGCTGACTTCCAAACTAGACCAGGAAGGGGAAACTAATCACCGGTAAGGATCATAGGAGGGCAGCTCACCTACATCAGCCCATTCCATCTCCCCTGATTGCCAAATCAAATTTTCAGGGCTTGCACGCTGTGCTAATTTGACCATCTGGCCAAGCTGTCCTGCAACTTTTTTGTTTTTTTAATACGTTTTTGGACTGCTACGGGCCTGCCAGATAACCGCAGCTGCAATGTTGATGCCTGCTGCGGACCCTCCTCCTCTTCTGAGCTATTGCCAGCAGCAAAAAATCTAACAGAACAAAATCCAAAATAAGGGCCTCAATTGACAAAAATCATATAAAATGTCCCATAGGCAATACTTTATTGATAAAATACCACAATGGGTTAAACACAAGAAGAAAAGTGAAGTGACACAAAACCAAAACAACAGTGGGTTACATTACCTTCTAAAACAGTTGGGTACAACTAGGTTGTCCCTAGAGTGATAACTAAGCTCACTCCTACATAGCCGCGGAGGTTGGTACCCTAGGGGGGAACGTTATGACGCCCCCGCTCCTCGATGACTGACCACCACCATCAGTACCAGCTGGCTCCCCCCACCCACGTCCGCGGCCTCTTCCACCATACTTCCTCATGTTGGGGAAAATGTAACAAAATACCAGCTGATATATGGTACTGTATGAGGAGCATACAGCTGTATATGGTGTATGGTAAAATTGAAATCTCAGTATATATTTCCTGAGTCACACACAGACGCTCACTCAGTATAGATTTGACCGTAATACAAAGAGCAGATATACGGTACTGTATCAGAAGCGTACAGCTGTATACGGTGTAGGGGAAAATTTAAATCTCCGAATATATTTCCGGAGTCACACAGCGACGCTCACTCAGTATGGATTTGACCGTAATACAAAGAGCAGAGAGACGGTACTGTATCAGAAGCAGACAGCTGTATACGGTGCAGTGAAAAATTTAAATCTCCGTATATATTTCTGGAGTCACACACAGACGCTCACCCAGTATGGATTTGACCGTAATACAAAGAGCAGATATACGGTACTGAATCAGAAGCGTACAGCTGTATACAGTGTAGGGGAAAATTTAAGTCTCCGAGTATATTTCCGGAGTCTCACACAGATAGTCAGCATGTATTTGTCCGTGATACCAGCCGGTACACGGTAGTGTGTGAGGAGCGTACAGCTCTATACGGTGTGGGAAAAAATGAATGGTCGGTAAGTGTGCAGAAAAAAAGAATAAAAGTATTAGTGCTGTGTAAAAATCAGTCTGCACAGCAGTGTACACACAGCAATACAGCTAGCAGGCAGCCTAATAACCAGTGCTGCTGCACACAAGAAAATCCTCACCTGTCACTGCACACTAACTGTACAGCACAATTGCTATCAGCACAAGCACAGAAGAACTTCTCTTTCCAGCCCTAAAGGTACTGTCACACTTAGCGATCGCGCCAGCGATCACGACAACGACATGACCTGGCGAGATCGTTGGTGCGATCGCTATGTGGTCGCTAGTTGCTTACAAACACAAAGATCTCAGCAGAGATCAGCGATCTGTATAATGACCTCTGCGGTTGTTTTGAAAACCTAGTCCCACCTGCGACGCTGGTAAAGTCGTTCATAAAGGGTGTCACACTCAGCGATTCAGGCTCACCAGCGGGACACCAACGACCAAAAAACGGCTCAGAACATTCATGAGCGATCAACGACATCTCAGTGGGGGCCACATTGCTGCTACATGTCACACACAGCGCCGTCGCTAACGAGATCGCTACTGCGTCATAAAATCGCTGACGCTTTAGCGATCTCGTTAGCGATCTCGTTTAGTGTGACAGTACCTTTACTCCCTCCCTACTGATAAACAGCGTCAGCTACCTCTCCCTACTGTTAAGATAGGCAGAAGTAAAATGGAGGTTGGTGCTCAGGGCTTTTATAGACCCTATAACTCCCCAAAGCAAGCCAATCACTGCAATGCCCTTCTCTAAGATGGTGGTGGACGCTGCACGTCATCTCGTTGCCCACAGTGTGCGTCCTTGCTCATTGGCTGAAAAAAGGCGCCTGAAGGCATTATGGAAAAATCGACTTTAGCGCTCGTTTCGCCGAATGCATGGCCGACTGCATGCTATGGTCGTGTTTCGGCCAACGAAACCCGACTTTGGCGAAAGTCGGCGACTTTTGAATCTGACCGACCTGTTTCGCTCTACTCTACTCTTCATGGGAAAAGCAAGCAGGATTAACATTAAAATTGTTAGATATCTGTCCTGGGTATCCTAGGCTTCGCTTCTTTCTCCTGAGTCTACTGCCCACTGTTGCTCTCCACTTCAGGTTTTCCAAGTTGCGTGGATCAATTACATCATTTCCCTAGACCTATTTAAGTTTCCTTAAGAGCCACACCTGTGTCTTGGGATTCAGACTCTAGTCCTATGTTTGGTGTGCTCCACTATCTGTGCCTTTTTTTTTGCTTCATCAATGACTGGGGTCTGGTGCCCACCCGGACCTGAGGCTTGGAGAATCCACCTCACTAGGAGAACCTAACACAAATGAATAGGAAGTTTTTAAAGAAATTTGTACATTGAGTCTTTTTTGCAGGGCTTTCAGAGCGGAAAGGAATAAGTAAATTGAGCCCACCATCCCATGGAGGAATTCCAATATTCTGAAACACAGAAGCTCTTCCAGACCTGGGCAAAACTCCTCAAGAACTTGGAGGCTCTTCTCAGTTTCTGCTTTGAAAAAGTAGAAGGATAGAAGTCCAGCACTTCTATGGGATGCATTTTTTATCTAATTTTTACAGTGCTGGATTTCTATTCTTCTACTTTTTCAAAGCAGAAACTGAGTAGAGCCTCCAAGTTCTTGAGGAGTTTTCAGTTTTTCAGGAAGATTTGGAGACTTCCTACTTCATTTCCACTCAGTTTCTGCCCTGAAAGCTCCTCAAAAAGCTTTGTGTGCATATATTCTAAGTGTTTTCTTAGGCCATATAAATTTTTTTGTCTTCTCGTTCCTGTCTTCCATCCACCAGTTTCCATCAACACAGCTATAGGAGGGTTTGTGCTTTTGCAAGACAAATTTGTATTGACACCATATTATTTACCATGTAAACTATGAAAAAGTAGAAAAGTTTGTGCAATGAAGTGAAAAAAAAATAAAAACAGTAATTTGTTTTAATTTTTTTTGGGGGGTGGCTTCATTTTTACAGTGTTTACTATGAAATAACATGTTAACTGTGGGTACTATTATAGTGATTGATGTATTATTTTTATGTTCACTACTAAATTATTATTTATTATTATAGCGCCATTTATTTCATGTGTGGAGTATACATAATAAATACAAGTACAGTATTCTGAAACAACACAGGTCCCAACTGGTACAGGAGGAGAGAGGACCCTGCCCGCAAGGGCTCACAATCTACAGGTGATGGGTGAGGATGCAATAGGTGAGGGTAGAGCTGGTCGTGCAGTGGTTTGGAGGATCAATGGTTACTGCAGGTTGTAGGCTTGTCGGAAGAGGTAGGTTTTCACTTTCCTTTTGAAGGTTTCCACCGTAGGTAAGAGTCTGTTATGTTGTGGTAGAGAGTTCCAGAGTAGGGGGCATGCGCAGGAGAAATCTTGTATGCGATTGTGGGAAGAGTAGATAAGAGGAGAGTCGAGAAGTAGATCTTGTGAGGATCGGAGGTTGCGTGCAGGTAAGTACCGGGAGACGAGGTCACAGATGTATGGAGGACACAGGTTGTGGATGGCTTTGTATGTCATGGTTAGGGTTTTGAACTGCATTCTCTGGGTAATGGGGAGCCAGTGAAGGGATTGACAGAGGAAAGAGGCTGGGGAATAGTGGGGGGATAGGTGGGTTAGTCGGGCAGTGGAGTTTAGAATAGATTGGAGGGGTGCGAGAGTGTTAGAGGGAAGGCCACAGAGCAGGAGGTTGCAGTAATCAAGGCGGGAGATGATGAGGGCATGGACTAGGGTTTTTGCAGATTCTTGGTTGAGGAATGTAAGATCGGGAATTATTTTTGAGTTGAAGTCTGTAGGATGTGAAGAGGGCTTGGATATGTGGTTTGAAGGAGAGATCAGAGTCAAGGATTACCCCAAGGCAGTGAGCTTGTGGGACTGTGGAGAGTGAGCAGCCATTTACTTTAACGGATAATGGATATAAATTAAAAATGTTTGTTTTTGGTTCATGACTCCATATTCATATTCATTTCTTTTTTATTGTTCTATCCACAGAGCTGAGGCTTGTTCTTATTGGCACTATTTGAGCGTACATATAATTTTTTATTTACTTTTTTTTTTTCATTTTTGGGTGTAAACGAGGTGACTGGAGAGGTTTAAAAAATGAAAAAAACATAATGTTCAACTATAACTTACCAGAAATGTTGTGTAGTTTCCAAGTTGGTGATGAGCTAACAGTCTAAGTCTCCATGGCGCCACTCTGGTGGCATGGTACTGGCATAGCTTGCATCAGAGATGTGGTAGGCAGTGTAGTGCCAGCTAGCCCTTGAGCCATAACTACAGTGGTAATCCTCAAAGTTGAATCCTCTCTTATGGCCAAACTCTTTGGCTCGCTCAGCAATGACTAAACCTACCACATTTGGCCGTCTCCAGGGCACACTCTCCAAAGTCTCCAGTAAATCTCACTTTTTGTGCCTGCAGATTCCTTAAATTTGCTTTGTCTCTCAAAGGACTTTCTCATAAAAAGTCATCTACACCCAGTTGTCTTGGAGCCAACTATCCCTTATAGTTACCACTTCAGCTACTCCCACCACAATGTCATAATTCTGCCATTAAAGAGTTTTTCCTATGAACAAAGTTAATTTTAAAGTTGATTTTAATCAATGCATCTTGGAATAATAATAATTTCCACAATTGGATGTTTGAATAAAATGTTCCTGTGCTGAGATAATCTTATAAATGTGTCCCTGCTGTGTACTGTGTAATGGCTGTGTCTGACTGTGCAGGAACATGGGCTGATCATACCACATCTCCTAGACAGGAGAGGACGCAAAAGAGAGTGTACAGATCGCACAGCATGGGATCACAAATGATTCTTTTTCTGAGATAAAGCTTTTCCCTGCCTGTTTTTGAAAAATGTTTTAACTCAAAGAAATAATTAGTTGTGATCCCCTGCTGTAATATCTGTATACTCTCCTATGTTTCCTCCCCTGCCCAGGAGCTGTGGTATGATCAGACCACTTCCCTGCACGGTCAGACACAGCCATTACACAGTACACAGCAGGGGCACATTTATAAGATTATCTCAGCACAGGAACATTTTATTTAAACACATCCAATTGTGGAAATTATTATTATTCTAAGATGCATTGATTAAAATCAGACACTAGAAGACCATGTTGTCTGATTTCACATACTCTTGCACTGATTAGAAACACTTCACCAGTGGGTCCTATTGTGTTTATGTAATACACTATTTGGGAATTATTCTGTATGTGATTACCTGTTTTTTCAGTTTTTGAAAATGTTTAATAAAAAATTACCTGCTATAAAAAAAAAGAAACACTTTACCAAACAGTTTAGATTTCTGCTAGCAGTGCATGGGTTAATGTGTTCTGCTGAGAGTTCCTGGAGCTTTTCCTGCTTTTCTGGTCTCAGCTGTTCAGTGTTTACCACTCCCCTCTCCTATATAAACTTGTCTCTGGCAATCAGGAAATGCCAGTTTTAGTTTCATACTGCCTGATTCTGGAGTTGGATGTGTTGGTTGTTTGAGGAGGTGTTTGGAGTGTTGTTCTGAAGATTGTTGCTTGGTGATTTGTCTGTGTGCACATCTTCATCCTCCCCTATTTGGTTTTTTCTTCCTTAACTTCCCGGTGTTCCACTCTGTTGTTTGTGAGTGCATATTTACATGATTAGTATTATCATTTATCCCTGTACATCTTCCCTTGTTAGCCTGGTTTGTGTATTCTTATACACTACAACTCCACAATTCCCTGTGAGGGGGAAGGGAACTGGTTTATGAACTCAACAATGCACATGGTCCCGGCATCTTCCACATCAGAAACAATCTGAGGAGCAGGGATAGCTAAGGCGCTTGTAGTTTTAGGTATAGGGAAGGAGCCCCTAGCCCCGTGATATCTTACAATAGTGCCATGACATGAACTTTGTCCATGGGCCAACCCCTTTAAGTCCTCCTTGCTTTCGGAGCAATGTCACTGCTAGGTTCTTTGATTTGATGGAAAGATCTCTTTATGTCTTTCCCAAAAAATACCATGGAATCATAACTTCCTCATCACCTATTTACTGCTCTTCCCTATTCTATCCCAGGAGAATCGCTACACTTTTGCTGAACTTTTTTGAATTAGTGATTTTTTTTCTGTCACAGCTCATACAATTTCTTATTTTGCTTTCCTGTAAGCATTTGTTTTATCAAAGCGCTTTGTATTCACAATTACATCAAGAGATGGCAGCATCGTATCTAATACACCGGGTGTTTCTTTAGAACACATGAATCATACAACTCAGTTTAATAAGTCTCCCGACTCGAGAGCGGCCTTTTTGAAGAAATCTCAGAATTGATACTTGACATAAAATTATCCACTTGTTGTCCGCTATTCATTGAAATTGCCATTATGAAAAAAATGCGACTGATTTAATTTTAGAAATTTGTACTGAACATTTGGAAAAAATTGCTCTGTTAAAAAAATGCTTAAAGAAAAAGTTTTGCTACTTACATTAAAATTGAATAAATTTTCAAGGTAACAGTAATAGCTTAAAGAAAATATGTCAGCAGGATTTCATCCCCCCCAACCTATTTTTATGCGCATGTTTCTCTTTCAAAGGCCAATTCAACAACACCTTTACATGGCCAGTCAGTTCCGCCTTATGAACAAATCAGTGTTTGCATTGATATGAAGAGCTATAGTAGATCTGAAGCCTCAGTCACTCCAGCTCTATTCCCTGCCCAGCACAGCCTTCTCCTGCTTGACTGACAGTCCCTATGCTGAGTGACTTCAGGCAAAAGAGTCGTGAGTCAAGCTGGAGGAGGTGGCACTGGGCAGGAAAAAGAGCTGGACTGACGGAGGCTTCAGATCCACCATAGCTCTTCAGTCTCATTTTAGTATAAATTTAAACACTGATTTCTCCACAAGGGAGGAACGGACTGGCCATGTAAAGATATTGCTGGATTGTTTTTTTGAAAGAGCTACATGGGCATATAAATAGTTTGGGGTTGAAATCCTGCTGACAGATTTGCTTTAAAGAATGGCTAAAGTTATGGCACCCATTTTTGAATAAAGGCAGTAGTTACCCATTCTAGTTCAAGCTCCAAGGAGGGTAAATCTTAAAAGGAATCTGTATAGTGCTGTGGTCTTAATGGTGCTATATAAGCGGCTAAAATAATAACAAATGTATAAATAAGGAGAAACGAAATTCTAATGCAGATATGTAAAGACAAAAAAGATAACTGTTTGGCTAGTTAAACTCAATTTTAATAAACAATTTCCCATTCTCCATCTGGGGAGACTCTTAATTGATTATAATGATGTAGACAGACGGCAAAGTTTTAAAGAGTAAGGTGGTGGAAGAATGTCTTCCAGAAGTTGGGCATTGAAGTGTAGGAGAATAGCTCACGCAGTATTCATTCAGATCGATGATAACAGCGGGAGATGAGTATGATGATCTTTCTGGAGGCAGTGACCTTTTCAACTGAATGAGGCAGGCGCAGTCCACATAAGGAAATGTCAGAAGATATGCTATGTTGAACAAAAGACATTTCTCAGAGAAGGCACAGCTAATGGTGGTTACTCAGTCATAGTGCACTCGTTTGAGGTCCGAAATTGGTTTACAAAGGTGGGAACACAGTCTCTCTATGGCAGTCTCTGGAGCTACCACACTGCCTCACAAGAACACCACATGGGTAGAAGTATTGGCATTCGTCTTGTAGCCTGAAGTCTCTTGCTTCAGGAGTGTTGGTGTCTGTCCAATAGTGCTCCACTCACTTCACACAATCTCTATCATTGCTACTCTACTCCGCTAATAGTCTCTTCAGGTGTCAAGTTATCTCCAGTCACACCTGTTGACCAGTCATGGACGTGTAGCTTTTTTCACTAAGACTAACAACCTGCTACCACTTCTCTGTCTCCGTTTTGACCTTAGGTCACCAATCAATATCTCTTCCCCCTCCACACCCGTTGCTCTTTGCCCTTCATTTTGGTCCATATATGCTGGCCTATACTGAGACTTCATTTAGGTTAGGATAGGATATGGGTTGAACTAGATGGACTTAAAGGGAATCTGTCACCCTAAATTGGCGGGATTTTTAAATGATGGCAGTCAGGTCAGATGGGCAGTGTTTTGGATACTTGCCTTAACATGTTGTTCGCCGCTGTCTCCATTATTTCTGGGAATTGTAGTCATTGCCCTCCATATAACGCACCTGCACATTGCAATCTTGAATTGCGTACGCACAGTATGCTTTGCCCGCAGGTTGCAATGCGCAGGCGCGTTATATGGTGGGCAACGACTACATTTCCCAGAAATAATGGAGACAGCGGCGAACAACATGTTAAGGCAAGTGCCCAAAACACCGCCCATCTGACCTGACTGCCATCATTTAAATATCCCGCCAATTTAGGGTGACAGATTCCCTTTAAAGTCTTCCTCCAACCTTAATAACTTTTCGTTACTATGTTCATCTTCCAGAGATACCTACAGTTTTTGTTACTTGAACAAGAGCATCGTGACCTCTCCCATTTGGTGACAACTAATTCCTTATATAGTTTCAAGAGCTCCTCTAATATAGCACCTGTTGTGTTTCGGTAGCTGAGGAGAAATAGCAAAAAATAGCCAAAGAAGCAATACACCAGAGAGGCTGGAAACTATTGGGTTGCAGGGCCCTAAACTAACCGCAACACTAGAAGTAGCCGTGGAGCGTACCTACGGTGATCCTAGACGCCTCGTCACAGCCGGAGAGATAGCTACACCTAAAGGCAGAAAGATGAATGCTATCTGTCCCGTAGCAGAATCCCCAAAGAAATAGGAAGCCCCCAAACATGTAATGGCGGTTAGACCAGAAGAAAATACGAACACAGACAGAAAATAGAATGAGCAAACGCTGGGGCCCAATCTGTCTAAATAGAAAAGTATAGGAAAGAATTCTGACTGCAACCCAAAAAAACCCTGACAAAAATACCAACACTTCTGATTAACAAAAAAACCTGAGATCACACAATCTCTACCACCTAAATCAGATCTCGTGTAACACACAGCAATTCAGCAAATAAAAAGTGACATAGGAACAGAGCAAAATTGCAAACACAAACTGAGCACAATTGCAGCGCCAGGCCGCAACAGGGGACCAGGCTGAAGTCTACAGCAAGCAGAAAACCAGCAAGGAAAATCCAACCAGAGGGAAAAAAAAACAGCAAATCACTTATCTGAATGAGAGCAGGAATGCAAGCTGAGCTCCAAGTAAGACCTGGAAGAACAATTGATTACCGGCAAGGCTGAAGGGAGTTCAGGTCACTTATATCAGACCATTCAGTCAGCTGAAGGCCATTCAGCAATTAGTTCATTACCCTCAGCAACCACCGGAGGGAGCCCCAGCTCAGAAGTCGCCTCCAGAGTATTCACAACAGTACCCCCCGTTGAGGAGGGGTCACCAAACCCTCACCTGCGCAACCAGGCCGATCAGGATGAGCTCGATGATAGGCACGGATCAGTCTCCCAGCATGGTTGTCCGAAGCAAACACCCAAGAATTGTCCTCCTGACCATAACCTCTCCACTTAACCAAATACTGGAGTTTCCATCTAGCAAAACGAGAATCCAATATTTTCTAAACCACATACTCCAAATTGCCCTCCACCAAAACAGGGTCGGGAGGCACAGCCATAGGAACCACTGGCTCGACAAACTTCTTCAATAAGGACTTGTGGAACACGTTATGGATCTTAAATGTCCCTGGAAGAAGCAAACGGAAGGAAGCCGGATTAATAATTTCCATGATCTTATAAGGTCTAATGAACCTTGGCTTAAATTTTGGAGATGCAACCTTCATAGGGATATTTCTTGAGGACAACCAAACCAAGTCCCCCACTTTAAAACGAGGACCATCAGTCCTATGCCGGTTGGCAAACCGCTGGGCCTTCTCTTGAGAGAGAGACAACCTCTCCACTACCTGGTCCCAAATCTGCTGCATACGCTCCACAATAGAGTCAAGCCCCGGACAGACAGAAGCTTCCGCCTGTCCCGAAGAAAATCGAGGGTGAAACCCAGAATTGCAGATAAATGGAGACATCAAAGTGGCAGAGCTAGCCCTATTAATAAGAGCAAACTCAGCCAAAGGCAAAAAAGAGACCCAGTCATCTTGATCAGCAGACACAAAACATCTCAAATAAGTCTCCAAGGTCTGGTTTGTTCTCTCGGTTTGTCCATTGGTCTGAGGGTGACATGCAGAGGAGAAAGATAACTGAACACCAAGTTTAGAACAAAATGTCCTCCAAAATCTGGAAACAAACTGGACTCCTCTGTCAGACACAATGTTCTCCAGAATGCCATGTAACCGAACCACGTTCTGAAAGAACAAAGGCACCATTTCGGAGGAGGAAGGCAACTTAGTTAATGGCACAAGATATATCATCTTGGAAAACCTATCACAGATTACCCAGATAATGGTCATTCTCTGAGAGACAGGGAGGTCGGTAATAAAATCCATAGAAATATGGGTCCATGGCCTCTTGTGTACAGGTGATGGCATTAACAAACCACTAGAACGAGAGCAAGTCTTGGAACGAGAGCATGTACCACAGGACTGCACAAAGTCCCTGACGTCACGAGACAAAGTAGGCCACCAAAAGGACCGACTCACCAAGTGTCTGGTACCAAAAATCCCGGGATGACCAGCCAACGTGGAACAATGAATCTCAGACATCACACTCTTCTTCCACCGGTCTGGGACAAACAATTTCCCAACAGGGCAGCGTTCAGGTTTATCCTCCTGACACCCCTCCAGAGCCAGTCTCAAATTGGGCGAGATGGCGGAAAGAACTACACCCTCTTTCAAAATAACAGCAGGATCAGATAACTCAGGAGAATCCGCAAAGAAACTCCTTGAGAGGGCATCCGCCCTAACATTCTTAGTGCCCGGAAGAAAAGAAACCATAAAATTAAAACGTGTGAAAAACAAGGCCCACCTGGCCTGTCTAGGATTAAGTCGCTTGGCTGATTCGAGATAAACCAGGTTCTTATGGTCCGTGAGGACCACCACCTGATGTTTGGCTCCTTCCAGCCAATGTCTCCACTCTTCAAAGGGCCACTTCATGGCCAATAACTCCCGATTACCCACGTCATAATTACATTCAGTTGGAGAAAATTTTCGAGAGAAAAAGGCACAAGGGTTACTCTTAGAGGTCTCTGGATCTCTTTGGGACAAAACGGCACCTGCCCCAATCTCAGAGGCATCAACCTCCACCTGAAATGGCAGAGAAACATCAGGCTGCCATAGAACAGGAGCAGAAATGAATCTCTGCTTAAGTTACTGAAACGCAGAAACTGCCTCAGGAGGCCAATTCACCACATCGGAACTCTTTTTGGGCAAATCAGTCAATGGTTTAACAATACCGGAGAAATTACCAATAAATTTACGATAAAAATTGGCAAAACCCAAAAATCTCTGAAGAGCCTTCAATGAAGTAGGTTGAACCCAATCACAGATGGTCTGAACCTTGACCGGGTCCATTTCAATAACAGACGGAGTCAAAATGAATCCCAGAAATGAGACCTTCTGTACGCCAAAAAGACACTTTGATCCCTTCACATACAGTGCATTCTCTCTGAAAATCTGGAACATGTTTCACATGAGAGTCCCAGTCATTGGAAAAAATCAAGATATCATCCAAATAAACAATCAGAAATTTATCCACAAAATTCCTGAAAATATCATTCATGAAGGATTGGAAGACGGAACGGGCATTAGTAAGCCCAAAAGTCATCACTAGGTACTCAAAATGCCCCTCTGGGGTATTAAATGCCGTCTTCCTTTCATCCCCATGCTTAATGCGAATAAGGTTATACGCCCCCCTGAGGTCAAGCTTGGTAAACCAACTAGCACTTTTCACTCTGGAAAATAGGTCAGAAATCAAGGGTAACGGATATTGATATTTAATAGTGATTTTATTCAGGAGGCGATAATCAATACACGGCCTCAATGAACCATCCTTTTTGGCCACAAAGAAAAAACCGGCGCCCAAGGGTGAAGTGGATGGTCTGATATGACCCTTCTCCAAAGACTCCTTGATATAAGATCGCAAAGCATCATGTTCAGGTACAGATAAATTAAAAAGGCAACCTTTAGGAAATTTACCACCAGGCACTAACTCAATAGCGCAGTCATAGCTCCTGTGAGGGGGTAAGGATGCAGACTTACTCTCACTAAACACATCCGAAAAATCAGTCAAAAAGTCAGGGACATCCTGAGACTGGGGAGAGGCAGAAAAAACAGGAGTGTCAGTATTAACATATTGGCAGCCCCAACTGGTCACAGACACAGATTTCCAATCCAAAACAGAATTATAAGTCTGTAACCAAGGGAAACCCAGTACAATAATGTCATGTAGATTATGCAACACCAGAAATTTGCAACTCTCCTGATGATCTGGTTCAACCCTCAATATCACCTGAGTAGAAAACTGGGGTTTATTCTCCGCCAAAGAGGTAGAATCAATGCCCAGCAAAGGAATAGACTTCCGCAGGGGTATCATGGGAAACCCACAACGTTTGGCAATGTCAAAATCCATCAGGTTAATAGCTGCTCCTGAATCAACAAAAGCCTGAGCCGAAAATGTGGACAGGGAGCAAATCAGGGTAACAGTCAACAGAAATTTAGTCTGAACACTACCCAAGAAAACTGAGGGCGCAAAACGTCTTCCCCGCTTAGGGCAGACGGAAATAGCATGAGAGGCGTCACCACAGTAGAAACATAACCCATTGCGCTTTCGAAACTCATGACGCTGTGCCCCAGAAGTCACTCCATCACACTTCATGGGCTCAGGAGCTGGTTCACAAGGCAACACTATCTCACGCATACCTCTGCGCTCACGCAAACATCTGTCAATTTGAATAGCCAAAGACATAGAATCATTGAAACCAGAGGGAACAGGGAATCCTGTTATGTTACGGTAGCTGAGGAGTGCAGGTAAAAAAGGAAATACACCAGAGCAGTTGGAATCTATGAGATTGCAGTACCCTGACTAACCACCGCAACTAGAGGCAGCCGTGGAGCGTTCCTACGTTGGTCCTAGACGCCTCGTCACAGCCTGAGAAACTAACTACACCTAAAGATAGAAATAGGAAAGCTATCTGCCCCGGAGCAGAACCCCAAAGATAATAGAAAGCCCCAAACATGTAATGGCGGTTAGACAAGAGGAAAATACACAGAAAGAAAATAGTAAGAGCAAACGCTGGGGCCCAAACTATCTAAATAGAAAAGGATAGGAAGGGTACTTACTGCAATCCCAGAAAACCCTGAAAAGCACCAACTCTACTAATTTCAAAATCACCTGAGATCACACGACCTCTACCACCTAAATTAGTTCTCTGGTGTAACAAAAACAAAACAGCAGCCACTGAAAAAAACTGGAAAAAGCAAAAGTACAAAACACAGTGGCTGGACCAAACCGAGAGGGCAAAAGCCCCCGGAGGGGACCCTGAAGGCCCCCACAGAAGTGCAGGACAAAATGCAAAAATATAGCAAAAACACAAAATAAGAAATTGTCTTATCTGATAGCAGGAGATGCAGACACGACACAGCAGGCTACAAGGGAAACTGGAAAGAAGGATTCAGACCAGAACAATTGATCACCGGCAACCCTGATGGGAAAATGACTCCCTTATATAAGACCAATCAGTAACACCTGATTCCCAGTCCTCACAATCCTCACTAGTACCGCTTGTAACCACCAGAGGGAGCCTCTGCTCAGAACTCATCTCAAACCCATTCACAACAGTACCCCCCCTTGAGGAGGGGTCACCGAACCCTCATTTGAGCAACCAGGTCGGTCAGGATGAGTTCTATGATACGCACGGATAAGTCTCCTAGCATGGATGTCCGAAGCAAACACCCAAGAATTGTCTTCCTGACCATAACCTCTCCATTTAACCAAATACTGGAGTCTTCGTCTAGAAAAACGAGAATCCAATATTTTCTCAACCACATACTCCAGATTGCCCTCAACCAAAACAGGGTCAGGAGGCACAGCAGCAGGAACCACTGGCTCAACAAACCTCTTCAACAAGGACTTGTGGAACACGTTATGGATCTTAAATGTCCCTGGAAGAAGCAAACGAAAAGAAACAGGATTAATAATCTCCATGATCTTATAAGGTCCAATGAACCTAGCTTAAATTTAGGAGATGCTACTCTCATAGGAATATTCTTTGAGGACAACCAGACCAAGTCCCCCACTTTAAACCGAGGACCATCAGTCCTATGCCGGTTAGCAAACCGCTGGGCCTTCTCCTGAGAGAGGGACAACCTCTCCACTACCTGGTCCCAAATCTGCTGCATACGCTCAACAACAGATCAACACCTGGACAGACAGAAGCCTCCGTCTGTCCTGAAGAAAATCGAGGGTGAAACCCAGAATTACAGAAAAACGGAGACATCAAAGTGGCAGAGCTAGCCCTATTATTAAGAGCAAACTCAGCCAAAGGCAAAAAAGAGACCCAGTCATCCTGATCAGCAGACACAAAGCATCTTAGATAAGTCTCCAATGTCTGGTTTGTTCTCTCAGTTTGACCATTGGTCTGAGGATGAAATGCCGAGGAGAAAGACAATTGAACACCCAGTTTAGAACAAAAAGTCCTCCAAAATCTGGAAACAAACTGGACTCCTCTGTCAGACACAATGTTCTCAAGAATGCCGTGTAAACGAACCACGTGCTGAAGGAACAACGGCACCAATTCAGAGGAGGAAGGCAACTTAGGTAATGGCACAAGATGTATCATTTTGGAAAACCTATCACAAATTACCCAGATGGTGGTCATTCTCTGAGAAACAGGAAGATCGGAAATGAAATCCATAGAGATATGGGTCCATGGTCTCTTGGGCACAGGCAATGGCATCAACAAACCACTAGAGCGAGAGCAAGGCTTGGAGCGAGAGCAAGTCCCGCAGGACTGCACAAATTCCCTGACATCGCGAGACAAGGTAGGCCACCAAAAGGACCGACTAACCAAGTCTCTGGTACCAAAAATTCCGGGATGCCCAGCCAATGCGGAACAATGAATCTCAGACATCACACTCTTTTTCCATTGGTCCGGGACAAACAATTTTCCAACAGGGCAGCGCTCGGGCCTATCCTCCTGACACCCCTCCAGAGCAAGTCTCAAATTGGGCGAGATGGCGGAAAGAACTACACCCTCCTTCAAAATAACAGAGGGATCAGATAGCTCAGGAGAGTCCGCAAGGAAACTCCTCGAGAGGGCATCCGCCTTAACATTCTTAGTGCCAGGAAGAAAGGAAACCACAAAATTAAAACGTGTGAAAAACAAGGCCCACCTGGCCTGTCTAGGATTGAGTCGCTTGGCAGATTCCAGATAGACCAGATTCTTATGGTCCGTAAGGACCACCACCTGATGTTTGGCTCCCTCCAGCCAATGTCTCCACTCTTCAAAAGCCCACTTCATGGCCAATAACTCCCGATTACCCACGTCATAATTACGTTCAGTAGGAGAAAATTTTCGAGAGAAAAAGGCACAAGGGTTACTTTTAGAGGTCTCTGGATCTTTTTGGGACAAAACGGCACCTGCCCCAATTTCAGAGGCATCAACCTCCACCTGAAATGGCAGAGAAACATCAGGCTGCCGTAGAACAGGAACAGAAGTGAATCTCTGCTTAAGTTCCTGAAACGCAGAGACTGCCTCAGGAGGCCAATTCACCACATCAGAACCCTTTCTGGTCAAATCAGTTAATGGTTTAACAATAACCGAGAAATTACCAATAAATTTACGATAAAAATTGGCAAAACCCAAAAATCTCTGAAGAGCCTTTAATGAAGTAGGTTGGACCCAATCACAGATGGCCTGAACCTTGACCGGGTCCATTTCAATAACAGATGGGGACAAAATGAATCCCAGAAATGAGATCTTCTGTACGCCAAAAAGACACTTTGATCCCTTCACATACAGAGCATTCTCTCTCAAAATCTGGAATACAGTTCGAACATGTTTCACATGAGAGTCCCAGTCATTAGAAAAAATCAAGATATCATCCAAATAAACAATCAGAAACTTGTCCACAAAATCCCTGAAAATGTCATTCATGAAGGACTGGAAGACGGAAGGAGCATTAGTGAGCCCAAAGGGCATCACAAGGTACTCAAAATGCCCTTCAGGGGTGTTAAATGCCGTCTTCCATTCTTCCCCGTGCTTAATGCGAATAAGGTTATACGCCCCCCTGAGGTCAAGCTTAGTAAACCAAGTAGCGTTTTTCACCCTGGAAAACAGGTCAGAAATCAAGGGTAACGGGTATTGATATTTCACAGTAATATTGTTCAAGAGACGATAATCAATACACGGCCTTAATGAACCATCTTTTTTGGCCACAAAGAAAAAACCGGCACCTAAGGGTGAAGAGGATGGTCTGATATGACCCTTCTCCAATGATTCCTTGATATAAGACCGCATAGCGTCATGTTCAGGTACAGACAAGTTAAAAAGGCGACCTTTAGGGAATTTACTACCTGGCACTAATTCAATAGCGCAGTCATAGCTCCTATGGGGAGGCAAGGATGCAGATTTACTTTCGCTAAACACATCAGAAAAATCAAACAAAAAGTCAGGAAACATCCTCAGCCTGGGGGGAGGCAGAAAAAACAGGAGTGTTGGTATTAACACATTGGCAGCCCCAACTGGTTACAGACACAGATTTCCAATCCAAAACAGGATTATGAGACTGTAACCAAGGGAAACCCAGCACTATAATGTCATGCAGATTATACAGAACCAAAAATTTGCAGCACTCCTGGTGATCAGGTTCAACCCTCATTATCACCTGAGTAGAAAACTGGGGTTTATTCTCAGCCAAAGGGGTAGAATCGATCCCCAGTAAAGGAATAGACTTCTGTAGGGGTATCAAGGGAAACCCACAACGTTTAGCAAAATCATAATCCATCAGGTTAATAGCTGCTCCAGAATCAACGAAAGCCTGAGCAGAAAATGAGGACAGAGAGCATATCAGAGTGACAGTTAATAAAAACTTAGTCTGAACACTACCCAAGACAACTGAGCGTGCAAAATGTCTTCCCGCTTAGGGCAGACTGAAATAGCATGAGAGGCATCACCACAGTAGAAACATAACCCATTGCGCTTTCGAAACTCATGACGCTGTGCCCCAGACACCACTCCATCACACTGCATGGGCTCAGCAGCTGGCTCACAAGGCAACACCACTCCACGCATACTTCTCCGCTCACGCAAACGTCTGTCAATTTGAATCGCTAATGACATAGAATCATTGAGACCAGAGGGGACAGGGAATCCCACCATAACATCCTTTACATTATCTGACAGACCCTTCCGGAAAAGGGCCGCCAAAGCGTCGTCATTCCATTTGGTCAGGACTGCCCACCTACGGAATCTCTGACAGTATAACTCAGCGTCATCAAGCCCTGATTTAATGCCAACAAGGCTTTTTCAGCTTGATCAGTGACATTAGGCTCATCGTACAATAACCCCAAAGCCTGAAAAAATGCATCAACATCACTCAAAACAGGATCCCCAGGTATCAGGGAAAAAGCCCAATCCTGAGGATCGCCGCGCAGGAGAGAGATGATAATTTGAACCTGCTGCGCTGCGTTCCCTGAGGACTTAGATTTTAAGGCAAGAAACAATTTACAATTATTTTTGAAATTCTGAAACTTAGCTCGATCCCCTAAAAACAAATCTGGCATGGGAATCCTAGGTTCCACAACAGGCAACCTAGCAAGATAGATAGCAATACTCCGAACCTCAGTGGCAAGCTGATCCACACGGCCAGACAACTGTGCAAACTCCATTGGGAGAAAAGATCCTCCCCAGCACCCAGAGATACAGAGGGAAAAAAAAAAAAAAATGCAACAAACAGAAAAATATCTCTGACAACTTTTCTTCCTTCAAAATATTTTTTCCCTTCTGTGAGTACCATACAATTTTTATGGCCGGTGATACTGTTATGTTACGGTAGCTGAGGAGTGCAGGTAAAAAAGGAAATACACCAGAGCAGTTGGAATCTATGAGATTGCAGTACCCTGACTAACCACCGCAACTAGAGGCAGCCGTGGAGCGTTCCTACGTTGGTCCTAGACGCCTCGTCACAGCCTGAGAAACTAACTACACCTAAAGATAGAAATAGGAAAGCTATCTGCCCCGGAGCAGAACCCCAAAGATAATAGAAAGCCCCAAACATGTAATGGCGGTTAGACAAGAGGAAATACTGACACAGAAAGAAAATAGTAAGAGCAAACGCTGGGGCCCAAACTATCTAAATAGAAAAGGATAGGAAGGGTACTTACTGCAATCCCAGAAAACCCTGAAAAGCACCAACTCTACTAATTTCAAAATCACCTGAGATCACACGACCTCTACCACCTAAATTAGTTCTCTGGTGTAACAAAAACAAAACAGCAGCCACTGAAAAAAACTGGAAAAAGCAAAAGTACAAAACACAGTGGCTGGACCAAACCGAGAGGGCAAAAGCCCCCGGAGGGGACCCTGAAGGCCCCCACAGAAGTGCAGGACAAAATGCAAAAATATAGCAAAAACACAAAATAAGAAATTGTCTTATCTGATAGCAGGAGATGCAGACACGACACAGCAGGCTACAAGGGAAACTGGAAAGAAGGATTCAGACCAGAACAATTGATCACCGGCAACCCTGATGGGAAAATGACTCCCTTATATAAGACCAATCAGTAACACCTGATTCCCAGTCCTCACAATCCTCACTAGTACCGCTTGTAACCACCAGAGGGAGCCTCTGCTCAGAACTCATCTCAAACCCATTCACAACAGAATCCCACCATAACGTCCTTTACATTCTCTGACAGACCCTTCCGAAAAAGGGCTGCCAAAGCATCATCATTCCATTTGGTCAGGACTGCCCACTTTCGAAATTTCTGACAGTACAGTTCAGCAGCTTCACAGCCCTGACTTAATGCCAACAAGGTTTTTTCAGCTTGATCAGTGACATTAGGTTCATCGTACAATAACCCCAGAGCCAGAAAAAATACATCAACATCATTCAAAACAGGATCCCCAGGAGTCAGGGAAAAAGCCCAATCCTGAGGGTCGCCGTGCAGGAGAGAGATGACAATTTGAACCTGCTGTGCTGCGTTCCCTGAGGACTTCGGCTTTAAGGCAAAAAACAACTTACAGTTATTTTTGAAATTCAGAAATTTAGACCGATCCCCCAAAAATAAATCTGGTATGGGGATCCTAGCAAGATAGGTAGCAATAATCTGAATCTCAGTGGCAAGCTGCTCCACACGGCCAGACAACTGTGCAAACTTCATTGAGGAAAAAAAATCCTCCTCAGCACCTAGAGAAAAAGAGGGAAAAAATGCAACAAACAGAGAAAGAAAAAATTTCTGACAACTGCCTTTTTCTTTTTCCTTTTACTATTTTTCCCTTCTGTTGAGTACCATATAATTTTCAGTTGGGCCGGTAATACTGTTGTGTTTTGGTAGCTGAGGAGAAATAGCAAAAAATAGCCAAAGTAGCAATACACCAAGAGGCTGGAAACTATTGGGTTGCAGGGCCCTAAACTAACCGCAACACTAGAATAGCCGTGGAGCGTACCTACGGTGATCCTAGACGCCTCGTCACAGCCGGAGAGATAGCTACACCTAAAGGCAGAAAGATGAATGCTATCTGCCCCGTAGCAGAATCCCCAAAGAAATAGGAAGCCCCCAAACATGTAATGGCGGTTAGACCAGAAGAAAATACGAACACAGACAGAAAATAGAATGAGCAAACGCTGTTGCCCAGTCTGTCTAAATAGAAAAGTATAGGAAAGAATTCTGACTGCAACCCAAAAAAACCCTGACAAAAATACCAACACTTCTGATTAACAAAAAACCTGAGATCACATGATCTCTACCACCTAAATCAGATCTCTGGTGTAACACACAGCAATTCAGCAAATAAAAAGTGACATAGGAACAGAGCAAAAGTGCAAACACAAACTGAGCACAATTACAGCACCAGGCCCCAACAGGGGACCAGGCTGAAGTCTACTGCAAGCAGAAAACCAGCAAGGAAAATCCAACCAGAGGAAAAAAAAACAGCAAATCACTTACAGTATCTGAATGAGAGCAGGAATGCAAGCTGAGCTCCAAGCAAGACCTGGAAGAACAATTGATTACCGGCAAGACTGAAGGGAGTTCAAGTCACCTATATCAGACTATTCAGAGCCAGCTGAAGGCCATTCAGCAATTAGTTCATTACCCTCAGCAACCACCGGAGGGAGCCCCAGCTCAGAAGTCGCCTCCAGAGTATTCACAACAAGCACCCATGGGCTACATTTTTTTGCCTGTGCATTACAAACTTGGTGACAGTACCTCGTCAAGCTTCACCTGCTGTCCAGGAAAACACCATCACCTCCATATAGTACTAAACACAAGAGACACATCACATAGCATTATATGAAAGCCAATTAACAATGGAAGAAAAACGATCAAGAAATCCAATTATAATTCAAAAGATATATTTTATTGATACATATTATTAATATAAAAGGAGCAGGGAGAGACAGTGACAAAGGCTCATGCCAATAAGCAATAGTGGGAAAAAAGGACACACTGTGGTGAAAATGGCCTAGTAGAGTAAATAAAAGAACATTATAGATCTGCAAGTGCAGAATATATCTGTATATTTGAAAATACTGGCCAAATATGCTCAGAACGCAGTTAATTTGAAAGCAGATATGGTTGTAATTACAATGTCAATGGACAATAATAGCTACATACATTTCAGAAAATCAGCACAAACATCAAATGTCCAAGACA
>JARQOD010000002.1:38045112-38116931 GCA_033576555.1 Oophaga sylvatica
ATGGGAAATAAAGTGCTCCGCCCGGCCCCCGGATCTGAAGCCCCAAAAACCCACGGGGCTAGGAAAGGGACCCACCCGCGGCCACGTATGGAAGCCCCCACCCTGTTGTAAACCTCTGCAAAAGGGACACTGGGGGGAAGTGCTCCATGCTTCCAGCACGTCGCCCACTCCTCAGGGGAAAAAACCCCGTCATGGGATTCCTGTTTTCAGGTTGTCCCAAATACGTCTCCCGTGAAAGCACCCCCGGCCAAAGTCCAAAATTTTCGTGGGGATCCGTTTTAAAATTTAAAAAAGCCCGGCCCCAATCCACCCCCGGGCCCCCGGGGAAACCCCCTGAGGCCAGGGCTTCTGGAAATGGGTCAACGAACCCTTCTGTCAAACTTTTGTCTGAATAGCTTTCCCCCTTTTTTTCCGACCCCCCGGGGGATCACCTTCAAACCGGGGTGCAAACCCCGGAGATGCCGTGAGTGTACGGAGATCCTTCACTTGCCCCCTGTCTCCCTTTTTGGAAAAAAAGGCCAAAACCCCAACCCCCTGCAGGAAACCCCCACGGAGGACCCTCTCTCCCAGAGGTTGGAATTTTTTTTTAAAAAGGTTTCCTAAAACACTACTGGGTTGACCATACCCAACCCACCTTCCCTGTACGTATCCTTTCTTAAATTGGTTTTGACCTTTTTTCCCCTTTTAATGGAAAAAACAGGCTAAAAAACCCGTGCCAGAAGGTTTGGCAAGGCACACACTGCCCAGGAAATTAACAAGGGAAGCAGAAACCTTTAGCCAAAAACCCCTTTTCCTGGGTTAAAGACCAACCCTTAGGGGCCCCTTTTGGGCTGCAATCTTGGTCTGCCCTCCCAATTTTTCTGGGGGGTCCCTGGGGGGCCAAAACGTGCCTAAATTTTGGCGGAGGCCTGGGGCTTGGAAGGGTGCCCCCCGGGGACAAAAAATAGGGGCCCCCTCCAGCCGGCTCTACACTTTTCCCCGGGGGTTACATGGACCCGGATGCTCCGATAACGCACGAAATCGGGGATCACCCCAAAACCCCCCCCCCTGGGATACTAAAGGGAAACACGTCAGGTACCCCACCCCTCAGGGGGGCCCGAGCCCCCCCGGTCCATCCCGACTCCCCCCCCAACGGGTTCCCGATCTACCCCCCCAGAAAAAGGGGCGATGCGAAAGCGTTAAAAAGTGGGGGCAAGGCAGCCCTGACGGCCCCTGAACCCAACCTCAAAAAGGAACCCCCACCAATTTCACGGGGGGAAAGTCTCAGCCCCTTGGTACAAGATCTCTACCAAATTTTCAAACCCCCCGGGAGACCGTCCTTTAAAAAAAGGCAGACCAAAAGGACTCATGGTTAAATGGTCAAAGGTTTGTTGATTAAGACAGTAATACCCTTGTGATCGCCCCCCCTGTTCCCTGCCCCCGGACACCCCACGCACTAAAAGTGTGGCGCCCGGAAAAGGCGCGCTGGGCCTCCCCCAAAGGGGCCGGGGGGGAAAATTTTCCGCCGATTTAAAAACCCCTTGCCAGAAAACCTTCCGGGGCCTTTGAGAAGTCTATGGGCCCAATTTCAATAGGGACGAGTCTTTTACCCCCTTTACAGAATAATCGGGGTGACCTCCTCTTGAACGGGGGAAAAGGACCCGAGGGGAAAAACTCATTAAAAACCCCCCTAAAGGGGGGACCAAGATCCCTAAAGGTCTTTAGAATCGGAGTTAAGCCTCCGGGGCCCGGCGATTTTTTGGGGGCCAACCCATCAAGGGCCGTCCCCCCTTCCTCTTCCCTGATTGCTTCTGCCAAACACCAAGAGAGGGTCTCCCCCGGCTCAGGGAGGGGTTTAGCCCCGGAAAAGCCGACATCCTCCGACAAAACCCCTTTCCCCCAAAGGCGTGGTAAAAGACCATCACCCCAGGATCCCTGATTTGGTTGTTCAGGGCCCCGTTCGTATCCCTCCGTCACCTTTTACAATTCATGAAACTTACAGTTCCGTGGGGTCGGGTGGGGGGATTCCTGAAATCCCTTCAAAACCAAAGTGGTCCTATCATTGACCCTTTTAAAGCAAAGACTTCACTTGGAGATTCCTCAGGGCCCCCTCATCGACCCCATGCTCGAGTTTCCCCCCAAGCCGATCAAGGAGCCGTTCAGTCCTGGGGGCCGGGCTGGGGGGAAGAACCCCGCACCCGTTCTTGAAGATCTCCCACCACTCGACTTACTACTATGAACCCAAAAAACGGTACCGGGGTCTGAAGAAAACCCCGGGGAAGGTTTTTACGTTCGTTCTTCCCCAGGGACGAATTCAGCTTCCAAGCCCTCTTCCCATGGGGGGGCTCGCAAAAATTTTAGAGAAAAAAAAATTTTGCAGGTAAAGAAAATCCACCCAAATGGGGGACAAAGCAAAAAAATGGCATCCCCTTTAAAAAAAAACCTGTCTATTCAATCAAAACTACCTATAATGAAACCCCCCGTGGCCTGGGGGGGTGGCGGATGTGGACATCCCCAGGGAGCTCACTACTTGCATTAAGCCGACGCGCAAAACCCCAGGCGATCCCCGGGCCCCCCCCGATCGGGGGACCTGTAATGGTGTTGAAGTCCCCACCGAATACAAACCTGTCGGTTGTAAAAAAAAAGGGTTTTAACTTCAGGAAGAGATTTTTTCCGGCCCCTTTGACTGGGGCCCGTAGTTTTTTGGGGCCGCAGTCTTGTCCCCCCTTTAAGACGTAAGGACCAGGCACCTCCCCATTTTTAACTCGATCACTGTCTGCATTCCACAATGCAATCTTTTTAAAAAAAAGGGCTGCCACCCACATTCGGCTCCCCGAAGATTTTTGAGGGCCCGCACCTCCACTCTCTCCTGCTTTAGTATGGCCCCCATGTCATTAGTTGGGCTCCGCAAAAAATTAAAAAATTTAGCCTCAATTCGGGGGGAGAAAATCAAAGGCCGTAAAAACCCATCTATTAATTGGCGACATTTTAAGGGGGCCCGTCAAGGGGGATTCCCCATTTTGAGTGATCAGTTCGAGGGGCCCTTTTTCTTGCCCACCCCCCTCCCACCATCCTCTGGGGAAGCAAACCCTTCCTCTTTAAGGTGGTCGAGGTGTCCATTCCTCCCCCCCGGTGTTTCCCCCCCGGGGCCCCCGGGGTTTTCCCCCCCCCGGGAGAAAAAACTTCCCCCAAGGGTTGGGGGCTCCGCCATCCCCTGAAGGACCCCCGATGCCCCCCCCGGCCCCTTCCCCCGTCCCTCTCTTTTTCAAGTCCCCAAGGGTTGGAACCGGTTGGAGAGTTGGTCAGGGGGGGAACGGTGGGCCCTTGTTTGGGACCCTCACGGTCGGGGGGGGGGGGGGTTTGGGAAAATTGTTCAGCCCCCTTCCCCCCCCTGTTGGACGCTTTATACCCCCATTGATGTTTCGGGTGCTTAAATTCCTCATAAAAATTTCATTTTGAGAGAGCTGTTGAGTCAGGTTTATCCTCCCCTCCATCTCGATCTCCTCGTTCACCGCTTCCCCCCTCAGGGTCAAGGTTTACCCCCCAAAATAGAGGAAGGAGCAGGCACAGCCCGGCTCCCCGGGGAAAAACCCCCCCCCCTTCCCCCCCGGCGACCGCCGCCTCTCTGATATGAGGGGCCTTAGTGACCTTGCCTTTCCTCAGGCCCCCCCCCCCCTCCCCCCACCATGCCCCCCCAAAAATTTTTTAACCCCCCCCGGGGTTTCCCCCCCCGGTCTCCCCCCCCCGGGCCCCGCGCGTAGGGGGGAAGGGGCGAGGGGCAGCTTGGGTGCCAAAAGGGACCCCAAAATGGCCCCCGAAAATTTCCTTCACGTAGCGGCGAGATGACCCACCCCGCCACAAAAGGCACATTTCTGCACCTTGCGCTTGCGCTGAAGGGGGGGGATCGCCCCCAACTGTGACGACCTTGGGCTGCCCCTGGGGAAGACCGGAAACGCCCTTCCCGGGGAAGCGGGAAAAGGGTGGGGGACCGTATGCCTGAGACCTTCAACTTTAAACCCAAAAATCCAGCCCCCCCAAAATCCAAAATTCGTCCCTGTTCTTTTTTGGGGCCTCGGTGACTTCCCCTAACGGGGGAAAACCCCGCATTATGTCCACGCCTGAGGTGACTCGTTACATGTCACCCGGTCACTTCTTACGGAAAATTTGGGAGAATCGCCTGTCGACGAAGCCTCGCCATCCGGGGGCCCCCCTTCACAGCTCATAATTTACCAGAAAGTCAAGCCCCTTTGGGAACAAAGTGATGTCAAAGAACCGGGCCGATGAGGGTGGTCAGGGCAAAGATTCTCGCCCGAAGCCCAATTTTTGGAGGGTCCACCACCCCTGCTCTGGGGGGGAAGCTTTTCTGCCCCCCCCCCCAAGACGGACCACATTCCCCTTTAGGCCCTTGCCCGGGTGTTGGAGAGCCAACAGTCCCTCCTCTTTCTCTCTTGGGGCGGGGCCAAACCTGCCTTTATCCAGAAAGGGGAATTCCCCGTCCTCCCTCTTAAAATTGACCTTTTTCCCCCCTTTTTGGGGCCCCCCGGGAAAGGTGGCAAAACGCCCCCCCGGGTCCAGAGGTGGGAGCCCCCTGGAACCCCCCCCCCCCACGACCCCCGCCGCGACCCCCTCAATAAAAGCCTGGGGGCCCGGGGGTGGGGGGGCAGAGGGCCCCCCGCCCCCCCCCACAAAAACTTGCACCCATATTCACTCTAGCATCCACCCCTGTTTACTCCCACCCACTCCCCTTTAAACTTTTCCCCCTTTTTTCCCCCATGCATCCCCCCCAAAAAAAATTCCTAAAAAAGTCATCACCCATCATTTTAAAACCTCACTAGCCAATACAATTTTTTACACTATTATTAAAATTTTACTTTATTTAAATTCCTTAGCACCCCTTTGCACGTTTTTTTTTAAACCCCCTCTGGGGGCCCGGGGTTTTGGGGGGCGTTACCCACTTTTTTTTTTCTTCGCCCGGGGTGAGCTGCCCTTTAAATGCTCCAGAGCAGAGTGCACTGACCCCTGCCGGGCTCGAGCGCAGGTCCGAGCTCTCCTTACACTTTTTTTTTTTTCCTTTTTTTTTTTTGTTGTGTTTCCCCAAGGGGGGGACGGACCTTGCCACCGCACCCTGCCCCCACCACTCCCCCCCCGGCTTCCCCCGGGCCCGGGCCCCCGCACCCCAATGACGGAAGTGGGTGGGGACCCCGAAACCCCACGGCTTTCGGGGGGGCGAACGATGGTATGGGGGGGGAGGACAGAGGGGGGGGGGGGCCCAGCCCACCCCCCCCGGCCCAGCCCTCCAGGGGGGGAGCCCCCTTTTCGAGGCACCCCACCCCTTTTCCCGGGCCCGGGGGGGATGGGGCCGGGGGGCCGCCCCCCCTGCAGCCCCTCCCCTTTCAGGCGGGCAAAACATTGGGGGCCACCCCCCCCCAAAGGCCTTCACCGCCCCTCTGCACTCCCCCCTGCTGTAGGAAGACTGGCCCTCCCCTTCGGCATCCATGGCGGGGGGGGCCCCCCCCAGGGGCCCCTTTTGGGGTCTCGGCGGTCCCCCCGGTTCACCAGGCCGCCCCCAGGGGGGCGCCCCAAACCCCTTTTCAGGTTTTTAAAATTCGCCTTACAGCAATCGCCCCCCCCAGTTTTGGCCCCCCCAAAAGGATCCGATTTAAGGGCCCCCGGTGGGGGCCCAGAAGTTGCTCTCACCACCGGGGGGCGGGCCCCGGCTTTACTTGTTCCTGGTGCAGGGCCCCCCCCCTCACGGGGACTGAGACCAAAAACCCCACCACCAAAACCCGGGGCCCACCCCTATCGCTGCGAATTGAAAGCCCCCCCCAAGTGACCGCAAGACCCGGCAGACCTTACTCTCCCCCCCCTTTTTGCGGACTCACCTGGGGGCCAGTGGGGTGGGGGAACGGGTTCCGCACCCCAAAGGCTGGGGGGGGGCCCCGGAAAAGGGGGGAAAAAAAAAAGTTTTCCCCCCCGTTCCTTCCTTACGCCCCTCCTACTCTTCCGGTTGCCTCACCCGAGGCGCCCCGTCCCCAAAAAAACAGTTGCCAAACCTGCGGGGAAATCAACTCCCACTTGCGAGGATGGGGCACCCCTGATTTTCTCGGCTCCCTCATCCTCCCCCTCACCCCACTTTCCTCCATGTCATGGGTCCGGGGGGAGACCAATTTTTGGGGGGTATCCCGTGCGCGATACCGGGGGCTCTTTTCCCCCGGGGTGGCGCTTTACCCCCAGGCTCAGTGGAAAATGGCCAGTGGCCCTTTTAAATTTAATTTTTGGTTAGGGGGTTTTTTTTTTATACATAAAAACTTACTGAGTACTTTTACTTTCACTGATTTACAGTGCTTTTTCTGTATGGTAGGTGTCTTTCCATATAGAGACCCTGATTAAGGGATAATAATGGCTACAAAAGGGAGGGGGTGGCTTTTCTCTCTCCTCTCTCTTCTGAAGTTTCTTTGAACCAAAAGGGGTTTTTCCCGAGACGCTCCTCAGAGACGAATGTCATTTTTCCATTCAGGCACCAAGAAAAGATGTGTAAAGGTTTGCTATGGACAAATGGACAATCTTTCGTACTGTTTCACTCTTTTAGTTTTCTGTAAGATTTTTTTTGGGAAAACAGTCCAATAAATCATATTTTTTTTTATAAGAAACTGACATTTTTTTAAAGTATCGCATTGGAAAAACCCCTTGAAAAAAATAAAAAATTTTAAGCATTTTTAACATTTTGGGGAGACCACCAGTCACATTTTTTTTTAGGTGTGAATTTTGGGGAAACTTGAAAGGGGGGAGGAATAGAAAAAAAAGGACGTAGATCTGCAAGTCGTAAAAAACCCCATAGATTTCGGATCAGAAAAACCCCCTATGAATGAGGCTAGATTTCCCCGACGTTTTAACGGAACAGACGTGCTGATGCAAGACTTGTCCAAGAAAGGAACAACAAGCTAGATATTTCAAGTAAGAAAATGGATGTATTATTTTTTTTTTCAAAAAAAGTAACTGAAATTTTGTTGTGTCAGTTAAAATTAAAATTTTTTATGGTCAGTTAAAAGCGAATGTAAAAAGAAAATCTAAAGCTAAAAAACTAAGTGGTGTCCTTTAATAGAGAAAGGGGGAAATTGAAAAACTTTTACAGTTGGTTTACGTATTTCACAATTTTTTATTGAGAAATCAAAAAATTTTCTGTGTAGAAATCCCCTGTGAAAACGTGTCTCAAATGGAGATTCTGATTTGGTTCTATCCTAAGTATGTTGAGCATTCGATATGAAATATCGGGTATGGGCCCGTATTAGCTGTTCAAAATTCCTCCGAGTTCCGATATTTTGTCTTTTCGGATCCCGGGGAACGGGATGTCAGCACTGAAAATGTCCTCGGTGGGGTTGTCGGAGTAGTGACTTACCTGGCAGAAGTCTCGGCGGTCAGGGGTGGAGCTTCAGGGCCCCCATCCCCTTCTCCCCGGCGGCACATGCAGTTTCCCCAAATTTTCAGTGAACTGGGGGAACCCGGGGCCCTTAAAGCATCAGTCCGATGACGTCACCCCCGGGGGGCAGGTAATCAGCGGCTGCGTTGCAATGCCGGCTCTGCCGTCTTTTCGAGGAGAGCGGATCTCGTGGGACATCGTTTGGACGCGGGGGAAGGGGATATGTTGGTTTGTTTTTTTTCTTTTTTCAGGGATCGATGGCGCGCAGGAATGGAGTATAAAAAAAAGAAATGAAAACTGTGTTGTCTTTTTATTTCATTAAAAGATTTTTTTTTTTCTTTTTGTCTTTTTTTTCCCCAATTAATAACTTTTGGGTTAAAAAAATGGATCGGGCTTATTGACCCTCCCCCTTTTAACCGGGGTTATTGTCCCTGAAATCAGGTGACAATAACCCCCTTTTACCCCGCGCCCCCCGCTACGGGGGAAGTGGGAAGAGCCGGTAAAGTCCCAAATTTTTGGCACATTTTTTTTGTCGCCAAATGTGGGGTGCTGTAGCCTGGGGTTATCGGGGGTTGGGGCCAAAATCCATGGGCCTTTCGTCTTTTTAAACCAGGCCCAGCATCTGCATTTTTACTTTTGGTGGTTAAAAAAAAGGGGGGATCCCCACGCCGTTTTTTTTCGAGGGGTCCCCTTTTTTGTTTAAAAAAACAGCAGCTGCTGTGGCTTGGGGTTTTAAGGGGTTCAAGGCCTTGGGGAAGGATCCTTACCAGCCTGAAAAACCGGCCTCAGCGGGGTCTTCATCTGGTGGTTAACAAAAAATAGGGGCCCCGCTAATTTTTTTTTAGGGGGCCCCCTTTTTTTTTAATCAGCCAAGAAAACAGGGCTGTGGCCTGGTATTATAGGGGGCAAGGTCCATGGATCTTGGCTCCTTAACCCTGAAAATCCAGGCCCCCGCGGTCGCTTCATCTGGCTGGTTAACAAAAATAGGGGGGGCCCCCCGCCAATTTTTTTTTGAGGGGATCCCCTTTTTTGTTAACGCCAAGATAAGACGGTGGCGGTTTATCAGGCTGGCAAGGTCCATGGATCTTGGTCCTTAACAGCCGAAAATCCCCGGCCTCAGCGGTTGCTTCATCTGGTGGTTAAAAAAATGGGGGGGCCCCACGCCATTTTTTTTCCCGGGGAACCCCATTTTTTTTAAAAGTTCCTTTGACGTCACTGATTGTGTCCCGGCTACCCCAAGTGAAAGTGGGGGAAAAAAATTTGTTTCCCCTTTTAAGGGCCCTCTACATGCGATTGCTACCGAGATCGCTGCTGATCACTTTTTTGGACCAGCAGCGAGCTACCAGCGATATCGCTGGTGTGACATTCAGCGAGATCCCCCCCTGCCCCGGGGATCGCTGATCGCGCGAAAGTCGGACTTTTAAACGCTGGGGTTTTCCCCCCTGTCACACGCAGCGACGGCCGTCAGAGGGAACCAGCGTAAAAAAAGGTCCTAATTTTGCGACTCGGATACCCCCCAGGGGGGTGACGCGCTAAAAATCACACACAGCGATTCGCGGGTTGCTCGCTGTGGTAAAAAAACTGTGCCCCCAGCAGCGATCTCGGTAGCGATTCGCTTGAGAGGGGGGCCTTTAAACGAGTTCCCCCCCCGTGTCGCTGCCCCCATCGCTGCCTGAGTGCCGTTTGGCGCCAGCACGATCAGTAGGATACCCCAGCGTCCTAAAATTTTCATATCGTTGTCGGGATCGTGGTGTATGTTATGTGACACCCAGCCTTTACTTCCTGCGGGGGGGAGAGGAACTCATTTTTTTGGGGGGTTTTCGTGAGGCTGCAGCTTAGCTGCGGCCCCCGCGTAAACATTAACCCTTTCTGAGGATTACACCGGGGGCCCCGACGTGCTGGGTAAAAAAAATTTTGTTTTTTTTTTTATTTTTATTAAAAGGAAATGGTTTTTGCAGTAAATAAAAGATGGTCAAAAACTGTTTTTTTTTCATTAAAATGTTTTTTTAAATTTAAAATGGTGTTTTTATTTTTATTCAGCAATGGATTAAAATTGATATTTTTTTTAATTGACAGCTCTAATTATTAACCCTTAAAGGTCCCTTTCAATGCAAGGGGTTTAACCCCATTTAACCATTCGCCACGCCCCGGGAAAGGGAAAAAAGGGAAAGTCCGAAAGGGCAATTAAAATTTAAAATTTGTTTTTCCTGGGGTGTCTGGGGGCAGTTTTAGCCGGGGGGGGAAAAAAAAAATGGCCCTCTCTGGGCTATTATTATCTGCCCCCACTCCTGGCTTTGTCGTCTGGTTGCGAAAATAGGGCGGGAGCCCACGCATTTTTTTTAGCAATTTTAAACCAATATATATAATAAATGTCATTGAATTTGTGACCAATATATATATATTATATATTTAATTTTTTGTTCATACCCCTTCTAATGTTAATGCCGTAATTCAATTTGCCGGCTTTTGTGAAAATGCAAACCCCCAAAAGAAATGACCTTGGTGTACATGGGTTAACCATGTCTTTTCATGTCCTTTGCTATTAATTTGCACAAACAATTAAATCAACTTGTGTGCAAAATTTCACACCTTAGGGGTTAATTAAAGGTGTAAATTCGTAGCAAAAAAGTGTTTTTTTTACAACGATTTTAACCTTTAATTAACCCCTAGAGGGTGAAATTTTCACACATAGTTGATTTAATTGTTTGTGCAATTAGATGAAAAGGGGACATGAAAAGAAATTTTTAAACCCTTGTAACCCCAAGTGTCATTTCATGTCGGGTGACCCACATAAATGACATTTTGGTGTACTTGGGGAAACCCCCATGTTCTTTTCGTCCTTTGCTTCTAATTTCAAAACAATTAAATCCTATGTGGCAAAATTTCCACTTAGGGGTTAAAAAGGTTTTTAAAAATTCGTTCAAAAAAGTCCGTTTTTTTACAAACGAATTAACACCTTTAATTAACCCCACAGGTGTGAAATTTGCACAAAGTCTGATTTTATTGTTTGTGCTTAGTAGCAAAGGACTGAAAAGAAATGTTTAACCCTTGTACCCAAAAAGTGTCATTTTAGTCGGGTGCTTCTGTCTTTTCACTGAAGCCGGCTTTACCCGGCAATTGAATCAAAGGAATTTTTCTATTAGAAGTGTTTAAACAAAAATTTATGTATTATTAAGTACAATGACATGTATTATAATTTAAAGTATTTATTGTGTGTATATTTAGTGTTTAAAGGAAAAAAAGGGGTTTTTTTTTAGTTGCGATATTTTGTTCCCTGACTTACATGGGTTTCCGGTATCGGTATGGTACGCCGATATTTTAGTGATATCGGCGAACCCTTCCGATTCCGATACTTTAGCATATCGGGTTATCGCTCAACCTAACCGCATTTACAAGATCGTTAAAGGGTTGATTGTGATTGTAGGATCGCTACTTCCAATAGGTGGCGCTTTAGGTACAAGTCCCTTTGTTTTAAGAGGCTTTGCATATTAAAATTTCCCAGAGGCATTCACGACAATAACCTCCCCTTTCCTCGAACGCCAGAAAACTGGTATGTCACTCCCACAAGGGAGAAACCTTACCCCCCGACCCCATCCAGGCCTCTATTAGCCAAATCAGATCTCTCCTACTTTGCACTGACGAGGACCAAACATCCAAACCGTGTCTGCAAATGGAGTTTGATTTGGCTTCTATTCTAAGTCATATTACAAGATCGTTAAGGTTGATTGTGAATTGTGGATCGCTTCTTCCATAGGGGGCGTTAGAGTCAAGTCCTCTTTGTTTGAAGAGGCAATTTGCATATTAAAATTTCCCAGAGGAGATTGCAACGGCGAATAAGCCTCCTTTTACCTGACACGCCAGAGTGATTGTCACTCCCACAAGGAAACCTTACCCCCAGTCCCCAGTCCAGAGCTTCTCTAGCCAAATCAGATCCTCCTCTTTGCATGAGGGACAACGTCGAAACACCCCGGGTTGCAAAGGAAATTCTGATTTGGCTTCTTCCTAAGTCTATTACAAGACCGTTTAATTTTATTGTGATTGTAGGTCGTTCTTCCAATAGGTGGCGTATGAGTTCAAGTCCTTTTGTTTGAAGAGGCAATTTGCATATTAAAAATTTTTCCCCGAGGAGCATTGCACGGCGAATAAGCCTCCTTACCTCGACACGCCAGAGTGGTAGTCCTTCCACAAGGAGAAACCTTACCCCCAGCCCCAGTCCAAGCTTCATTAGCCAAATCAGTCTCTCCACTTTGCACGCGAGGACCAACAGTCCAAACACGGTCTGCAAATGGGATTTGATTTTGGTTCTATCCTAAGTCTATTACAAGACTCTTAAGGGTTGATTGTGTTGCAGGGGATTCTACTTCCAATGGTGGCGCTATATAGTACAATCCCTTTGTTTGAGAGGCAATTTGCTGTGTAGAAATAGTGTCGAAGAACCAGTATGTTCCCGAGATTGCGAATGGGAATGAGCAAGATGTGGGACATGGTTGTAATGGTATCGGTACCTTGTCTCTAATGAGTAAAAAAGTGGGAAATGTGGGAGGAGACTTGAAACTGATTAGGAGGGGCCATGGGAGGAACTCCAGAACTAATTTGACACATGGGGGAGACTTCAGAACTATGTGGAGGGAACATGGGAGGAACTTTTGACTATTGTTTGGGGGAAATGGGAGGAGACTTCGAACTAATGCAGGACATGAAACGGAGTTCAAAAGGCACCAAATAGAAGGACAATTCAGGGGGCCCTTAAAGTTAGGAAAAATTTGTTAAAATTATGCAAAATCATTCCGCATATGATAACAAAATCCATGTATGCAGAAATTCTGAAATTTTTGAAAGTTTTGTTGATAAGCTTGATTTAAGTAATGCTGAGAAAAATCAATTATTTAAATTGTGGCTTCCTGCAACCTTTTCCAGACGCCTAACATTAAAGTTGTCATGTGATAATGACTTACATGGAGATCTAGATGATAAAGACAGACTGAAAATTCTGATTTTCTGTGCATTAAATGAAAATTGGCCAATATTGATATTCTTCAAAAAATAAGGATTGGTCGGAAAGAATGTACTTTTACATTCATGTCCATATTTGAAAGGTTGTACAAAACTCTAATTACCAATGTCAAAACAATATCAATGATAAAGTATTTTGTGGACAAATTTGGATTCCTAAATTCTGTATCTCGTGTTATTGCGTCACAAAAAGATCTTATTTGAATGTGCGCAATTCCTTGATTTTGCTAGAAAACATGAGAATCGTGATAGAGTAAGATCATTTCAAAAGCCAGTGTCAAAATCTCCTAAACTGAGTCATCCCCGTAATCAAATCTATGACATACGGAGAAAATTACATATTTGTTATAAACCCTATAAGAAAATCCAAGAGTCCGCTTTGCAGAAAGAGTTAATAATTCAAAGTTCAGACCGCTCTGTAAAGAGACAAAGGCGGGACATTGAAAGACAGGAACAGATGATTCTTCAGAGAGACATAGCTGAGTCTTCAGTTTACAGCTCATTATCGGAGCTGCTCAAACAATCATTAAAAAAAAGGAATGATAAACAGAGCTTTTCAGAACATCTTTGACAAAGAAATAAGATTTGGTTTAGGAACTGACTGAAAATGAAATTATAATGTTGTGTAAAAGTGATATACAATATATTATTCAGTTATTTGTAAGAATTACATTAAAGCCAATACATATATGTATAAGACATTGCAATTGTTTTGTTTTTGTATATGATATTTACCTTACTCTTATTTATCCTTAGAATTTTCACTTCAAAGTAGGATTTAATCGGGAAAAATTCTCTTACATGGATTTATTCCTTTATTTACACAGGAATTTATAATAACTGCATGTTTTTATATATTTAACACTTAAAAGGAAATAATATATAACTAACTGAATCTAAATTTAGTTTTTGTGTGTTGCTAACATTTTGAAGTTATTTGCATGGCAATATGTTCTTACTGCATGACAGTGACAGCAAGGTGACATTTAAACTGTTCTAATAATAAGGCTACCATGTACCCCTATTTCAGTGGTTGCAACTTAAAGCTCTGTAGCTTCAGTGAAAATAATTTTTTTTTTAGGCCCTTAAGTTACAGGGTTCAATTTCAGTTGCAAACCTTGCACAAAATATAGAAACAGCTCATAACTAATTTTCTTATGAGTCCTTCTATCTATAAATGGTTCACAAAGTTTATGTTATGTGTATTTGGGGAATATTCAAAGAAATATTAAAATATTAAATTTAGTAGTTTACAATGCGCATTGATAATTAGGATACAATTATTTGGGTTAATATATATGTATTCCTACTTTTGTATAATCTGTGGTGTGAACTTATCCGTGTCACAGTCTGAATGACAGATGACTAGTGTTGAGCGATACTGCTCGATATCTAAAAATATCGTATTGGAATGGTATCGCCGATATCACTAAATATCGTCGATATCCGATTCTGATACCGGAAGTCCCATGTAAGGCTATGGGAACAAAATATCACAACAAAAAAAAACCCTTTCTTTCGTTGTAAACACAAAATATACACACATAGAATACATATATATATATATATACATGTCATTGTGACATATATAATACATATATTTATAGTTTATACACTTCTACATAGTAAAATAGACTCTGATTCAATTGCCGGGTAAAGCCGTGACTAGTGTTGAGCATTCCGATACCGCAAGTATCGGGTATCGGCCGATATTCGCGTTATCGGAATTCCGATACTTAATTCCGATACTTTTTCCATATCGTATACCGGAATCGGAAGTTCCCATAATTCTTTGAGAGGCAATGTGATTTTAGTCACGCCAATGAGGAATCCTACGAAGTGTGGGCACATCCTGTAATGCTGCGGTCATCTTAACTAATGGCATGGCTGTGATTGGCTGCTGAAATGATGTCAGAATGCACTATAAAAGGCGCCGCCGCCATTTTAGCGTCACTGTGCTGTGAACTCAGTAAGGGACAGAACGCTACTCTGCTAACTCTGAGGGACAGTTAGATATTGCGATTTTGTGTACTACTGTGCTTGAGGCAGGCTAGTTTACCAACCGCTGTGTAAAGCTTCATTTTGCCAGTGTTGTTTTAACAGCTCTGTGCAAGGTGTGTGTGTGACAGTGCAGGTGACGCTGCAGTTTGCTCTGCATCCACCGCTGTTTGTAGGCATCTGCACGTGTCACTTTTTTTTTTTTTTTTTTTTTTATTTTATTTATTGGAATTGGTGCAGCTCCATTATATTAGAAAAAAAATCAAATCTATTAGTGTGACGTGCTTCCATCCGTATACAATACATTGGTTGCAAACACTATAGAAGTACAGAAAGGAGCTTTTCACAGATTGTGGACAGTTGTGTTTCAGTGTTCACTTCAGTCTGGTTTTTTACTTTTTTGAGTGCAGATCACGCTCCAGTTAGTTCTTCAACCACTGCCGGTTGTAGTCTGCTGAGCGTGTGTCACTGCCTCATCCTTCACATTTTTCTCTAATTGGTTGCGCTCCATTTTAGTGGAAAAAATCTAATCTATTAGTGTGACGCGCTTCCATCCGTATACAATACATTGGTTGCAAACACTATAGAACTACACAAAGGAGCTTTTCACAGATAGTGAATAGTTGTGTTTCAGTGTTCACTGCAGTCTGTGAGGTTTTGATTTTTTGAGTGCAGATCACGCTCCAGTTAGTTCTTCAACCACTGCCGGTTGTAGTCTGCTGAGCGTGTGTCACTGCCTCATCCTTCACATTTTTCTCTAATTGGTGCTGCTCCATTTTAGTGGAAAAAAATCTAATCTATTAGGTGGACGCGCTTCCATCCGTATACAATACATTGGTTGCAAACACTATAGAACTACACAAAGGAGCTTTTCACAGATAGTGAATAGTTGTGTTTCAGTGTTCACTGTAGTCTGTGAGCTTTTCATTTTGTGAGTGCAGATTACGCTCCAGTTTGTACTTCAACCACTGCCGGTTGTAGTCTGCTGAGCGTGTGTCACTGCCTCATCCTTCACATTTTTCTCTAATTGGTGCTGCTCCATTTTAGTGGAAAAAAATCTAATCTATTAGTGTGACGCGCTTCCATCCGTATACAATACATTGGTTGCAAACACTATAGAACTACACAAAGGAGCTTTTCACAGATAGTGAATAGTTGTGTTTCAGTGTTCACTGTAGTCTGTGAGCTTTTCATTTTGTGAGTGCAGATTACGCTCCAGTTTGTACTTCAACCACTGCCGGTTGTAGTCTGCTGAGCGTGTGTCACTGCCTCATCCTTCACATTTTTCTCTAATTGGTGCTGCTCCATTTTAGTGGAAAAAAATCTAATCTATTAGTGTGACGCGCTTCCATCCGTATACAATACATTGGTTGCAAACACTATAGAACTACACAAAGGAGCTTTTCACAGATAGTGAATAGTTGTGTTTCAGTGTTCACTGTAGTCTGTGAGCTTTTCATTTTGTGAGTGCAGATTACGCTCCAGTTTGTACTTCAACCACTGCCGGTTGTAGTCTGCTGAGCGTGTGTCACTGCCTCATCCTTCACATTTTTCTCTAATTGGTGCTGCTCCATTTTAGTGGAAAAAAAACTAATCTATTAGTGTGACGCGCTTCCATCCGTATACAATACATTGGTTGCAAACACTATAGAACTACACAAAGGAGCTTTTCACAGATAGTGAATAGTTGTGTTTCAGTGTTCACTGTAGTCTGTGAGCTTTTCATTTTGTGAGTGCAGATTACGCTCCAGTTTGTACTTCAACCACTGCCGGTTGTAGTCTGCTGAGCGTGTGTCACTGCCTCATCCTTCACATTTTTCTCTAATTGGTACTGCTCCATTTTAGTGGAAAAAAAACTAATCTATTAGTGTGACGCGCTTCCATCCGTATACAATACATTGGTTGCAAACACTATAGAACTACACAAAGGAGCTTTTCACAGATAGTGAATAGTTGTGTTTCAGTGTTCACTGTAGTCTGTGAGCTTTTCATTTTGTGAGTGCAGATTACGCTCCAGTTTGTACTTCAACCACTGCCGGTTGTAGTCTGCTGAGCGTGTGTCACTGCCTCATCCTTCACATTTTTCTCTAATTGGTGCTGCTCCATTTTAGTGGAAAAAAAACTAATCTATTAGTGTGACGCGCTTCCATCCGTATACAATACATTGGTTGCAAACACTATAGAACTACACAAAGGAGCTTTTCACAGATAGTGAATAGTTGTGTTTCAGTGTTCACTGTAGTCTGTGAGCTTTTCATTTTGTGAGTGCAGATTACGCTCCAGTTTGTACTTCAACCACTGCCGGTTGTAGTCTGCTGAGCGTGTGTCACTGCCTCATCCTTCACATTTTTCTCTAATTGGTGCTGCTCCATTTTAGTGGAAAAAAATCTAATCTATTAGTGTGACGCGCTTCCATCCGTATACAATACATTGGTTGCAAACACTATAGAACTACACAAAGGGGCCTTTCACAGATACTGAACAGTTGTCTGCAGGGTTCACTGTAGTCTGTGAGGAATAACCACACTTAGGCCTTAACTTTTCTGACTTTCTTTATCAATCTACCAAGATGAAGAAGTCAGTGAGTAAGGCACGTGGTCGTGGTCGAGGCCGTGGATTTGCAGCAGGGAGAGGACGTGGGGATTCTGTGGCTGCTGCCGCACCCAGTGACACAGCATCCACCAGTTTTCCCCGTGAGCGTTCCTTTATGCGCACTTTTGTAGGAGCTCAGCGTACCCCCCTGCTGCGTGAAGAACAAATTGAAGCCGTTGTTGGTTGGATGGCAGCCAATGCATCGACTTCAATACCTTCCACCTCCTCTCAGGACCACAGCACTGTTGAACAACCATCAGTCTCTTCACCGCCTGCCAAATTGCCCAGGCAGTCAGAGAGCTCTGTACAGGAGCCAGCTGAGTCTCTGCTTCTGTTCTCAGAATCTGTTGGCTTGGAAACAGGGGCCCAGCCAAGCAGCATTCTGGAATGTGAAGAAGAGGCAGTATGCAGTGATGCGCAACAGCTGTGTCTCTCTGAATCTGAAGAGGCGGGTGAGCCAGTGCCGATGGTCAGCACACCGCAGAACGCATCTGATGATGATGAGACTCAGTTGCCAGTTTCTGTTGAGCATGGTGCTGGCCAGACCACCCAACAACAGCAGGTGTTGGAAGAGGGTAGTGGTGGAGATGATGAGGTCCAAGACCCAACATGGCGTGAGGAACAGGAAGGTGGTGGGAGCAGCTCTGAGGAAGAGATTGCACCAACGGTCCAAACAGTAGGGAGAGGTAGGCTGCAGACTCGCTTGCCTGTAGCCTTCAGTTTGGCACCCGTTCGGAGCAGTTCTCTTACAACAGCCAAACCGGGCGCTCCCAGGACTTGCTCTGCGTGGTCCTTTTTTGATACAGTTGCAGATGATATTTGCTATGTCAAATGCAAGCTGTGTAATCAAAAAATTAAAAGAGGTAAAAGTGTCAGTAACCTTAATACAACAAATATGTGGAAACATGTGCGGTCAAAGCACTTTGTTGAGTTACAAAGACACACTGGAGATGTAGGCCAACCTACAGCAGCACCTACATCTTCAGCTCCTGTTGGAGCCTCTTCCTCCAGTTCACACACAGCTGGTAAGGCTTCCTCAAAGGATCGCCATGGAAGAACCTCTGTCACTGTTGTCCAGAGACACAGTGTTATTCCACCCACAGGTGCAAGTTCCCTGTCATCCTCACACACCCAGGCCACAAAACAGCCATCGGTAGCACAGGCATGGGATAAAAGACGGCCATACTCGGCAAACCATCCACGAGCACAGGCTCTGAATGCTGTCATTGCAAAACTCCTGTCCCTTGAAATGCTGTCATTCAGGCTGGTGGAGACTGACAGTTTCCGTGAATTAATGGCATTGGCAGTCCCACAATACAATGTGCCCAGCCGATTTTATTTCAGCAGGCAAGCCGTCCCTGGTCTGCAAAAGCATGTTGAGGCAAAAATTAAACATGCGCTACTAAACGCCGTCAGTAGCAAGGTCCACCTGACCACCGATGCGTGGACCAGTACCCATGGCCAGGGACGATACCTTTCACTCACTGCCCATTGGGTGAATGTTGTGGAGCCGGGTACAGATCTTGCGAGTGGCGCTGTACGTGTTCTGCCAACTCCAAGGATTGCCGGAATCAAGTCTGTCCACATTGACTCCTCCTCCTACTCCAGTTCCTCAGAATCATCGCTGCAGGAGCCGTCACGGTCTACCTCCACATGGACCCGTGGACGCTTACCTGATGCGACCGATATGAGCACAGCCGTGGCCAAACGGCAACAGGCCGTTCTGAAATTAATTCCCATGGGGAATCGAAGCCACACAGCGCAGGAGGTCTGGAATGCCATCAAGCAGGAGAGCGACGTGTGGTTTTTGCCAGCGAATCTCCAGCCAGGTTTGGTAGTGTGTGTGACAATGGCCGAAATCTGGTGGCAGCTCTGGGCCTTGGCAACCTCACTCACATACCATGTCTGGCACATGTGCTCAACTTGGTCGTGCAGAGTTTTTTGAGGGACTATCCGGATCTTGATGCACTGCTGCACAAGGTCCGCCTAGAGTGCGCTCACTTGCGACGTTCCAGCATGGCCAGATCGCGTATTGCAGCTCTGCAACGCAGATTGCGCCTTCCTGAACATCGCATCATATGTGACGTATCCACCAGGTGGAATTCAACGTTACATATGTTGGAGCGGTTGTGTGAGCAGCAGCCAGCAGTTATGGAGTATCAGCTGCATCAGGCGCAATCAACACGCAATTTGCGCCATCCACACTTCACCATTAATGAGTGGGCCACTATGAAGGACATGTGCCACGTTTTGCGTGCGTTTGATGAGTCAACGCGGATGGCGAGTGCAGATGATGCACTAGTCAGCCTGACTGTCCCCCTTATCTGCCTGCTTCAAAAAACACTGCAAGCAATAAGGGATGAGGTTTTGGAAGAGGTGGAGGATGAGGAGTCACAAATTCCATCACCTTCTGGAAAGTCAGCGCAACGTGGTTCCTCACAAAGGGCTGGGCAGGGCTCACTTTGTGAGGAGGATGAGGAGGAGGAGTCAATGGAGGAGGAAGACATCGCTCCAGAGGGAGGTACACAACGCTCTAGTCAGTATGTAGAGCGAGGGTGGGGTGATGCAGAGCAGGCAGAGATAACGCCTCTTGCAGAGGACAGCGTTTCTTTGCCAGTTGGGAGTCTGCAGCACATGGTTGATTTCATGCTGCAGTGCCTAAGAAACGACCGCCGCATCGCCCACATTCTCACGACGTCTGATTATTGGGTGTACACCCTCCTAGACCCTCGCTACCGGGACAACGTCAAAAGCCTCATCACACCGTTGAACCGGGAGCGTAAAATGCGGGAGTACCAAGACACACTGGTGCAATCCCTAATGTTCTACCTTACTGCCGAGAGCACTGCTGCTGCTACTGCTTTACAAAGCAGCTCTGTGCGTCGAGGCAGTGTAGAGAGCTCTGCAACAAGAGGGAGCACACGCAGTGCCTCTGCACAGGGAAAGACCAGTATGTTCAAAATGTGGCAAAGTTTTGTGGCAGCGCCACAAATGTCTACACCATCCGAGAGGGCTCCAGTCAGCGGGAGGCAACGTATCCGTCAGATGGTGACAGACTACTTGGCTTTGCCTCTCAGTGTACTCCCAGATGGCTCTTCCCCATTCAAGTTTTGGGTCTCTAAGCTGGATACATGGCCAGAGCTTAGCCAGTATGCATTGGAGGTGCTGGCTTGCCCTGCTGCCAGTGTATTATCGGAGCGCGTCTTTAGTGCTGCAGGTGGTGTACTAACAGACCGTCGCATGCGACTATCCTCCGATAATGTAGACCGGCTTACTTTTCTGAAAATGAACAAGGCATGGATCTCGCCAGAATTTGTCTGTCCGTTTTCAGATTAAATAACTGGTTCGCAACGTTATCCATGTCTCCTGTTATGTTCATCTTTCTACCACCTGAACTCTACTCCCTGGGCTCCAACACTGCCAGTTGCTGCTCAGAAGTGTCGTGTCCACAGAACAAAACACAAGCTCTACTGTTAGTGGGGTTCAGTAACGCCAGCTGTTCCCCTGCTGTGTCAACGGCAAGAAGTGTCCTGTTCCCGACACATGGACAGAAAAACACATGACCAACATGCTCCAAATAGGGAAGAGCCGTCACCCTGCTTGTTATGCTGAAAACATGAAATTGTGAAGTTTTGCAGGCCTAGAATGATAAATTTTTAAGAAAAATATGGACAAATAATAATTTGTCATCACAGCGCATATCTGCACATGTCTATTAGAAATGGTAACAAAAAATAAAACATAGTCTACTCTTCACATTTTTAAATTAATGCATAAAAGTACATTTCAGACTTATGAATTAATGCTTTTAAAGGAACTTTATCTGTACCTGTAAGATAATGCACTCAATGGATGTACGAATCATTACATCCTCATCATCATCATCACGAGTTTTATTTATGACAGACATTATAAAATACACATACTGATGCCAACTGTAACTTCAAACACCATATATGAAATGGCCAGCATGTAAACATGGTAATAATGTCCAATAATAAATTATTACATCTAGAAAGTGCATCATGCATACTGACAATAGGTACTTATACCTGCAAGTGCTGTTGAAACAACCACAAGAGATATAAATTAATACTGGTATATAGGTATCACAGTGCATAGTTACTCATGGACAATGTTGATGTAATACTGTATCTCAATTAAGTCAGCGTCAACCATTAGGCTTGTTAGTCTTGTACATTGTTAAAGAGGGAACGTAATTTTTTGGTTTGTCATAGGTGTAGTATTACACATTAAATTATTACTGCTGTATTTTTTTTTGCGTCCCTAGTGCGCAATAACGCAGCCTAACCTCACATTTGATAGTCAGCTAATTGCCACACGCTACCCTACCCTACGCGTGACAGTAGGAAGGTAGTGTTGACGGATAAAGCTTTGCGCAAACAGACATTCTTTTACCCTCTTCAACACTCTACAAGCAAAAAATGCATGATTTCAGCCGCAGACTTTATTGACGTACAGTATAACATCGGCATTACCCATCAGAGGCTGTCCACTGTGTGATACAGACATAGAATATACCTTTGCTATCCGTAGCCTTTGTTTCACCTACACTTGCAGGCACACACTTAAATTGTGACAAACAATGCCTAATGTTTTTTTAAATGGTTATTTTTTATTGTACATTATTGTGTCATCAATCACATTGATGAGTCCATGCTGGACATGTCATACATGCTATAGAAAGTTACGATTTTATGAACTTAAATAATTAAATTGTCTGTGACTGTCACATAAAATTTGCGATGATGATGATGAGTGACTATTACAAAATCCATTGTCTTCACTATGTTATAGTTTAACATTGCGTTCCTTAAGCATTATTCATAAAAAAAAAAATGTACTTTTATTCTTAAATTTACAACACTATATTTTGTTACCAATTTTTTGGGTGTTGTGTTGTTCCATTTATTTTTGGCATGTGCATATATGCGTTTATATTTGTATTTTCTTTATTTTTCCTTCTTGAAATTAGAAAACATGTGTATCTTTGTACCGTGTTAGCCAGTAGATAGAAAAATATTTAGACTTCAGAGTCAGCAGTGGTTCATACCTTTTTATGGATAACTGAAAAGATGGAAACAAATTGCAAGCTTTCAAGGCTACTCACGTCTCTTCATCAGGGAAAGACTAACTAAAAAAATTAAGCATCACATATTTCTATACACAACAGGACACAGGAATATTGCAATAGGTAAGACAAGTAAGTGACGTGTATCAGAACTGTCATTATCTCACAGGGATGAACATAAATATTCAAACAGTTCCTAGATAAGGATAGAAAGTTTGATTGCCCTCTCATTGGCGTATTTTTTGGGGTTTTCATGACCCTGGAAGGGCATAGACGCAGATTCCTTAATTGATATAGAATGACATAAATCCATGTGATCTATTCATTCCATCACTAACAGTGTCAAAGGTCATGATGAGCTTATATTCTGAAACCTTTGTACGTTTCTCATATTTGAAGTTATATTTTAATAACAGTAATTCCATATCCATGATGCTATGACCGGGCATACAAAAGTCTTTTGCCACAGCTAAATTCATTAATTTATCTGTGATTGTGTGGCGCTGATAATTCATCCTTGTTCTCCTTTTTGTTGCCGGTCTCCCCTCACTTGTCCCTCCCTCACTTGTCTTAGCTATTCCTGTGTCCTGTTGTGTGTAGAAATATGTGATTCTTCATTTTTGGCTTTACTCTTAGCCTGATGAAGACACCTGAGTAGTCTCGAAAGCTTTGAATTTGTTACCATATTTTCAGTTAGCCATTAAACGTTATCAACCACAGAGGACTGTCAAGTATAAATATTTTTCTATTCTTGTAATTGAAATTTATCATTTTATTGTTGTAGTAAAACTTCATTTATTCTTGTTTGAAGTACATACATTTGCAATGGCCACGTAACAAGGCAATAACTCAATATTTTATGCCTACACCCTCCTTGACCCTGGGCTCCAACACCGCCAGTTGTTGCTTGGAAGTGCTGTTAGCACAGTCTACACTTGCTCCTGTGTTACTGGGGTTCAGTAATGTCAGCTGTTCCCCTGCTGTGTGAACGGCAAAAAGTCCTGCTGCCTCCACCATGTTCTGTTCTCATCCCTGGGTTACAACACCGCCAGTTGTTTCTCGGAAGTGCTGTTAGCACAGTCTACACTTGCTCCTGTGTTACTGGGGTTCAGTAATGTCAGCTGTTCCCCTGCTGTGTGAACGGCAAAAAGTCCTGCTGCCTCCACCATGTTCTGTTCTCATCCCTGGGTTACAACACCGCCAGTTGTTTCTCGGAAGTGCTGTTAGCACAGTTAACACTTGCTCCTGTGTTACTGGGGTTCAGTAATGTCAGCTGTTCCCCTGCTGTGTGAACGGCAAATAGTCCTGCTGCCTCCACCCTGTTCTCTTCTCATCCCTGGGTTACAACACCGCCAGTTGTTTCTCGGAAGTGCTGTTAGCACAGTTAACACTTGCTCCTGTGTTACTGGGGTTCAGTAATGTCAGCTGTTCCCCTGCTGTGTGAACGGCAAATAGTCCTGCTGCCTCCACCCTGTTCTCTTCTCATCCCTGGGTTACAACACCGCCAGTTGTTTCTCGGAAGTGCTGTTAGCACAGTTAACACTTGCTCCTGTGTTACTGGGTTCAGTAATGTCAGCTGTTCCCCTGCTGTGTGAACGGCAAATAGTCCTGCTGCCTCCACCCTGTTCTCTTCTCATCCCTGGGTTACAACACCGCCAGTTGTTTCTCGGAAGTGCTGTTAGCACAGTTAACACTTGCTCCTGTGTTACTGGGGTTCAGTAATGTCAGCTGTTCCCCTGCTGTGTGAACGGCAAATAGTCCTGCTGCCTCCACCCTGTTCTCTTCTCATCCCTGGGTTACAACACCGCCAGTTGTTTCTCGGAAGTGCTGTTAGCACAGTTAACACTTGCTCCCGTGTTACTGGGGTTCAGTAATGTCAGCTGTTCCCCTGCTGTGTGAACGGCAAAAAGTCCTGCTGCCTCCACCCTGTTCTCTTCTCATCCCTGGGTTACAACACCGCCAGTTGTTTCTCGGAAGTGCTGTTAGCACAGTTAACACTTGCTCCCGTGTTACTGGGGTTCAGTAATGTCAGCTGTTCCCCTGCTGTGTGAACGGCAAATAGTCCTGCTGCCTCCACCCTGTTCTCTTCTCATCCCTGGGTTACAACACCGCCAGTTGTTTCTCGGAAGTGCTGTTAGCACAGTCTACACTTGCTCCTGTGTTACTGGGGTTCAGTAATGTCAGCTGTTCCCCTGCTGTGTGAACGGCAAAAAGTCCTGCTGCCTCCACCATGTTCTCTTCTCATCCCTGGGTTACAACACCGCCAGTTGTTTCTCGGAAGTGCTGTTAGCACAGTTAACACTTGCTCCCGTGTTACTGGGGTTCAGTAATGTCAGCTGTTCCCCTGCTGTGTGAACGGCAAAAAGTCCTGCTGCCTCCACCATGTTCTGTTCTCATCCCTGGGTTACAACACCGCCAGTTGTTTCTCGGAAGTGCTGTTAGCACAGTTAACACTTGCTCCTGTGTTACTGGGGTTCAGTAATGTCAGCTGTTCCCCTGCTGTGTGAACGGCAAAAAGTCCTGCTGCCTCCACCATGTTCTGTTCTCATCCCTGGGTTACAACACCGCCAGTTGTTTCTCGGAAGTGCTGTTAGCACAGTTAACACTTGCTCCTGTGTTACTGGGGTTCAGTAATGTCAGCTGTTCCCCTGCTGTGTGAACGGCAAATAGTCCTGCTGCCTCCACCCTGTTCTCTTCTCATCCCTGGGTTACAACACCGCCAGTTGTTTCTCGGAAGTGCTGTTAGCACAGTTAACACTTGCTCCCGTGTTACTGGGGTTCAGTAATGTCAGCTGTTCCCCTGCTGTGTGAACGGCAAAAAGTCCTGCTGCCTCCACCATGTTCTGTTCTCATCCCTGGGTTACAACACCGCCAGTTGTTTCTCGGAAGTGCTGTTAGCACAGTTAACACTTGCTCCCGTGTTACTGGGGTTCAGTAATGTCAGCTGTTCCCCTGCTGTGTGAACGGCAAATAGTCCTGCTGCCTCCACCCTGTTCTCTTCTCATCCCTGGGTTACAACACCGCCAGTTGTTTCTCGGAAGTGCTGTTAGCACAGTCTACACTTGCTCCTGTGTTACTGGGGTTCAGTAATGTCAGCTGTTCCCCTGCTGTGTGAACGGCAAATAGTCCTGCTGCCTCCACCCTGTTCTCTTCTCATCCCTGGGTTACAACACCGCCAGTTGTTTCTCGGAAGTGCTGTTAGCACAGTTAACACTTGCTCCCGTGTTACTGGGGTTCAGTAATGTCAGCTGTTCCCCTGCTGTGTGAACGGCAAAAAGTCCTGCTGCCTCCACCATGTTCTGTTCTCATCCCTGGGTTACAACACCGCCAGTTGTTTCTCGGAAGTGCTGTTAGCACAGTTAACACTTGCTCCTGTGTTACTGGGGTTCAGTAATGTCAGCTGTTCCCCTGCTGTGTGAACGGCAAATAGTCCTGCTGCCTCCACCCTGTTCTCTTCTCATCCCTGGGTTACAACACCGCCAGTTGTTTCTCGGAAGTGCTGTTAGCACAGTTAACACTTGCTCCCGTGTTACTGGGGTTCAGTAATGTCAGCTGTTCCCCTGCTGTGTGAACGGCAAAAAGTCCTGCTGCCTCCACCATGTTCTGTTCTCATCCCTGGGTTACAACACCGCCAGTTGTTTCTCGGAAGTGCTGTTAGCACAGTTAACACTTGCTCCTGTGTTACTGGGGTTCAGTAATGTCAGCTGTTCCCCTGCTGTGTGAACGGCAAATAGTCCTGCTGCCTCCACCCTGTTCTCTTCTCATCCCTGGGTTACAACACCGCCAGTTGTTTCTCGGAAGTGCTGTTAGCACAGTCTACACTTGCTCCTGTGTTACTGGGGTTCAGTAATGTCAGCTGTTCCCCTGCTGTGTGAACAGCAAACAGTCCTGCTGCCTCAACTTTAATTTCCATGGGTACCTTCTGCTACCCATCCGGGTTCCAGTACCGTCAGCTGGTTCTCCGCAGTGCCTTTGGCGTAGGTGCCTCCATGTCGGTATCCGAGTTCCAGCAACGTCTGCTGGTCCTTGGTAGTGCTTTGGAGCACAGGTACCTCCTGCTTAGTAACCGTGTCCCAGTAACGTCAGCTGGTCCTCGGTTGTGCCATTGGCTCTTTTCCTTCTGCTGACCCTCCGGGTTCCAGCACAGTCAGCTGGTCCTCGTTACTTTCATTGGCTCTTGTACCTTCTGCTACTCATCCGGGTTCCAGTACCGTCAGCTGGTTCTCCGCAGTGCCTTTGGCGTAGGTGCCTCCATGTCGGTATCCGAGTTCCAGCAACGTCTGCTGGTCCTTGGTAGTGCTTTGGAGCACAGGTACCTCCTGCTTAGTAACCGTGTCCCAGTAACGTCAGCTGGTCCTCGGTTGTGCCATTGGCTCTTTTCCTTCTGCTGACCCTCCGGGTTCCAGCACAGTCAGCTGGTCCTCGTTACTTTCATTGGCTCTTGTACCTTCTGCTACTCATCCGGGTTCCAGTACCGTCAGCTGGTTCTCCGCAGTGCCTTTGGCGTAGGTGCCTCCATGTCGGTATCCGAGTTCCAGCAACGTCTGCTGGTCCTTGGTAGTGCTTTGGAGCACAGGTACCTCCTGCTTAGTAACCGTGTCCCAGTAACGTCAGCTGGTCCTCGGTTGTGCCATTGGCTCTTTTCCTTCTGCTGACCCTCCGGGTTCCAGCACAGTCAGCTGGTCCTCGTTACTTCCATTGGCTTTTGTACCATCACCAACAGGACAAAGAAGGTTAAGACAAACTACAAGATACAGAACAAGAGACAGAAGAACAATAAGCAGAAGATCAAAAAGCAGAAGAACATTAAGTATAAGACCAAAATGAAGAGCAAAATATATGCTCTAAATTCTAAGCAGAAGAAGACTAAGCAGTGTATGGGGGTGAGTCCGTTCCTCCTCGTGGTGCCCCTGGAAAATGCCTGATGCTGCTGCAGGCTAAACTGAACGCGGACAAATACTGTTGTAATTAAAATCTTTCGTGACAGCAAGAACGGAAGGATGAAAATTCAGAGTTTTACAGATTACAAGTACAGGAATGTCTGTCACAAATAAGAATATGATGAAAAGGATGAATAGGAAGAAGATGAAGAAGTAGAATATGAAGAATAATAACTGTTTAATAAGAACAATATAAGTAATGTTAACAAAAAGATGAATAGCAAGAAGTTTTAGAAGATTAATAAGGTGAAGATGAAGAATAATTTGATGAGAAAGATGATGCTGCTGAAAATTATGAAGGAGAAAGTGTGTGAAAAGTTAAAAAGGTGAAGACCATGGAAGTTGTGAAACAGACATATTTGACAAAATAGAAAAAAGGTTAACAACATTGTCAATTTGTTCGTCAATCCGAACGTATTTCCTAAAAAAAAATAAATAATGCTATTCCATTGGATTGGGTCAAACATCTATGCCTTTAATGTCTCCTCAACCTCCCCCAATACATTCTACATTACTCTTTCTTGTTTTCCTTCATGTACAATTAACCAACAAGGCAAGAATGGGTTTTTTTTAATTTCGATATTTTGTTCCCATAGACTTACATGGGACTTCCGGTATCGGTATCGGGTATCGCCGATATTTTAGTGATATCGGCGATACCATTACGATTCCGATACTTTAGGATATCGGAAAGTATCGCTCAACTCTAGCCGTGACATACCCCATAGAAGTCGACGGGCTCGGTGCCGAGTACCCCCAAAACCTCTGGCTCTGTGCTACTCAACTTGGGCGTCACGAACAGGATTCTGTAGCTCGCTATAAGCGAGTCCTGTGTGCCTGAATTGAACTGGTTTTGTGCTTGAGAATTGCTAAAATCATCAGAGAATGTATTTGCCATTTTTCAGCCATATCTGCGTCACGACGAGGCACTGGTGAAGAAGAAGGGCGTGCTCTTCGTGGGTGTACACTCACTCAGTGGCGCTAAAACGATGGCCGACCACTGTAAATGGTACTGCAATGTAAGATCGTGCCCCACAGCTCTTCAGTTCCGCCTCCTCATCCTCCTCAGTGTGCGGAAACTAACATGAAGGTCCCGCCTCCCTACAAAAGAGGGGCCCTCTCCAGATGCTAATGACACATGTGACTTGGCAGAGATGGCTAATGGACACGAGCAGAAGTGTGAAGGGATGGAGCAGTCAGAGCTCTCCCCCACGGAAGCGACCCGATCGCCACGGAACCACCGTTGGGCACCCGGCCTGGAAACCCTCCTACGCTGCAAGAAGCGGAGGATACCCTAAGAGGTCTGGCCCGGCACCGGGAGGAGGTCGCCAGGATGGAAGCCAGCTGGCGTGCCCTAAAACTAAACTTGGAGCGGCGCCAATCCCTCTTACCTGAAGTGTCTGTACCGGAAGGTGAGGCACCCGTTCTAGTAGAGGAGTCCGTGCGGGCATCCCAGCCCTTGCAATGTGATCCGGAATGACGTTGTCGCAGTGGAGGCACCCGTTCCTGCAAAAAACTCTGCACCGGCAGCACCCCAGATCCCGCTGTCTGCCCCCGTCGCTGAGACAGAAGAAGCGACACCCGTCCTCATGGAGGAGGCCGCGCAGGCACCAGAGGTCTACCTGTCTGTACCGGAGCCCCGACTGTCATCTGTTCCAGAGCCGGCTGCTTCCTCCGCAGGTGAGCGCCGCCAGGACTGGGGGGCGCCAGGAGAGCTGCCGCAAACCGGACACTGTAAGCTGCAGTTTGATGGTGGAGACATGGAGCTGCTGGTGGAGGAGAATTTCAACCGGCGTCAGGAGGAAGAGTGGAGACGTTGGGAGCGGGAAGCAGAGCGACAAAGGGAGCAGCGAGAAACCCAAAACTTCGGCAACGTAACCTGGAGAAGGACCGGGCAGATAAGGACCGGATGAGAAAAGATAAAGGAACCCTGTGGGAGCCGCGGCGTAAGGGTGCAGTACGGAACTTTAAATTGAAAGGTGGTTGGGGCTTCATCCAGGAGCCTGGACTTTATTTAGAAGTTTTTGTAACCCGGCGGGACGTGGAGGCTCACCTCCCAGAAGGACACTCGGGAGGGACCTGTTGCCAGGAGACTTGGTGACTTACACCCGACACTGGGGTTACAATGGATGGTACGCCCTAAATGTTACCAAGTGCGACCCCTACTCCCCAGAGTGTCAGGAACCTGTGAGACCCTCGGAGCCTTCAGCCTCCCACATCCAGGCCTCTGCACAAGTGCCCACCCCACGCCGTAAAATCTCCCCAGCCTCCCTCAGTGGTCTCCTCAGCAGCCCCAGCTATGGACATGATAAGTATAGCTGGCCCGTACCCGGCGCCTGTTAGGCCCCCCGGGGTTCGTTCAGTCCGGGACATAGGGTTCCAGACCCGGAGGGAGATGAAAGAGGTGGCCACACAGACACAGATAGCGGGTCACGACTTGACTGTACAGGCCACACGACGTCATCAGGTCCTGGTGGTCCTTGGTGTCTCGGATGTTTGGCAAGCATCAGAAGAGTACCAGGTGGTACCTGGAACACCCCTGCCAAAGAATTATAAATAACCCGGACAGGGTCCCTGTATGTAAATAGTTAAATTGTTGATGTACCCGGACGGGTGAATGTTCATAAAAAAGTTTTTTAATTTAATAAAAAAAAAAAAAACACAGTTTTCATTACTTTTATTACAGTCTCATCCTGCGACGCCATCGATCTCCTGTAAAAAAATGAAAAAAAAAAAAAAAGTATACCACCTGTCCGACGCAGTCCATAGTAACGAGTGTCCCACGACGATCCAGCTCTGCTACATCAGAATGACAGGCAGAGCCTGTCATCCCGGCGCAGCACAGCTGATTACCTGCTTCCCCGGCGGTGACGTCATCGGACTGGTTTACGGCCGGGATTACCCTGCAGTCACTGCAGTTATCGCGAAAAACTGCATGTGACCGCCAGGGAGAAGATAATGGCGGCCATCAAGCAATCCAGGACGTGACCGCCGGAGATCTTCTGCCAGGTAAGTGCCGCTGACTCCTGACAGACCCGACCGACGGACACTCACAGTGACAGTGACAAATTTGATTCCGGTATCCGATATGACGAAAATATCGGTACTCGGAATCGAAAGCCCGATACAGCTAATATCGGCCGATACCCGATATTTGCAGTATCGTATCGCTCAACACTACAGATGACAGATGCGTGTATGAGCAGCTGCTAAGAGTGAATATAAGCTAAGTGTACGTGTGATGTATGGAAAAAGTTTCATAATTCATGGTATGTGAGAAAACAAAAAACCTTGTTTTTAAGAGAAATAATACAAATCAGTTCAATTATTAGAATATTAAGATACATAATGAAATATTATCTACTCAACATATATTCTTTTAGTAATTATTTTTTTTAGTTAATAGTAGATAAGTGAAATCACACATCAAAATGGTTTATCAAGAAATCTACATTTAGATTATTTTTTTTTTCCTTTTTCCCCAAAGATAATTTTATGATATTCAATGTTATTCTTATTTTTAATGGTTACATAGATGGTACACATCTTCAGACAAATATATGGTATAAAGCTAAAACAGAAGTTACATAAATAATTTATAAAACAATTATTTTTTTCATTTTGGTTTTGATAAATCAATTATTTCACAAAATAATATTTTTTGGTATTAAGGGGGAAATGTGTTTTTGATCTTGAATACATCATCACATTTCATCAATACTTCTTCTTCACACATTTTAAAGACTACAATGGTATAACTACTAGAGATAATAATATTAAGTATTATAAAGAGTCATTTCTTTACACTAAGAAGGGGATTACATGCAAAGTTGCATAATATGAATATTTTGGTAACACAAGGTCATGACAAATATGAAATCATCCAGATAATGGAAATATTAAGGGTATGTGAAAACATAACTACTCAGCATTTGTCATAAACATATAAAGGCCTTATTTTTATTTTTATTCTTATTTTTATTCTTATTTTCATTTTTATTCTTATTTTTGTTTTTATTCTTATTTTTCATTTTTTAATTTTTATTCTTCCTTTATCTCTATTTTTGATTCTTAATTTTTATTTTTTATCTCAATCAAGAAAGAAACATCAATATTTAATAAAGTAATGTCTAGTATGAGAATATTGCTTCATTAAATATAGTGAAGATATCGGTTCATTAAAAGAAAATGTTCTAATTCTGAGTAAATACAATAATTCTTTCATTCATTCATTCACTCATATTCACATTTTGGTTCATGGCTACACATTCTTACCTATTATTGGTCTAATAAATATATTCCATTACTAAAGTTCTAGTAATAAAGATGGAAACACTTGTTACATGAAAAATGCACTGACTCCTATGGGTTGAAAAGGTAATTACACCTATGACATAAAAATGTTCTGTCTCATGAAGAATATGGTTAATAATGCATTATCATTTATTATTGTTTTACTACACAAACATGAATTCCATATTACTATTCTGATAATAATTCTATGGATATTACTGATTGCTATGGTACGCTGTGATATTATAGGTTAGGAAAATTACCAGATTTGGTATAGAATAGGGAATGAAGACTTCAAGCAAGATATTGGAATTACGTTAATAAAGACTTTTCATATTTCTAAATTCAAGTAAATTTAAAAACTTACAAGAAGAAAAAGCCGAAGTTCCAGAAGGTAAATAAGCTCTATGATGTCTGAGTAATAATAGACTGTGTCAATTACAATTCATTTCATCACTGACAGCAACTGCAGTATCCACCACTGACAGCCACGATCGCAGTATCTAACCTGACAACCACAACTGCAGTATCCACCACTGACAGCCACGATCGCAGTATCTAACCTGATAACCACAATGGCAGAGGACGATGATCCTATGATGCTAATATGAACTGTGTTATCACGCTTTTATCACGTTCCAGTGGTTTCCTATCACCTATGAAGCTTCAATGAAAGCTGGTGAACAATAAGTTGTCAGGAAGCTACAACCCTGACATGAGTCCTGTGTATTAGGACTAAGGACTGGTTATGGTGCTATCTTTAGCAAGGAAGAGTCATTTTAACCCTTGCTTTGCTGACCAAAGACGTCACACCTGTTCCAAGACCAGTGCGGATGGCATGGAGGATTCCAGAAATATCCAAGGCGAGCCAATGTAAGTCCAGGTCTTTAAAGGTGACACTGCTCAGATATTAAAGCTTCATTTCATCAATGGACTTTGTTTTCTTATCAACATTTGAATTTATGGACTTTGATGGACACATGACACACGGTCTCCACAATATCTACGTTATTTCAAAGGAATTATCGTATAAAGACTGTGTTTTAAAAGAATCAAGAACAAGACGTCAACATGAAGACCAGATGAGATCAGATGATGATGACTGGACCGGAGATGCTTCGATTTAGGTTTAGGAAAGTATAATACACATATTTTATATGAATATTGGTCACGGCTTACCATAACCTGAATTCACATAATTATGTTATTGAGTGCATATAACAATAATCTGATATTATTATGGTTATTATTATTATGGAAATTAAATTATTTTGCCAAAGAAGAAGAAAAGAAGAAAGAAAATCTGATTATCCTAAAGATGAACTTCTCTACTTTGAGGGTTCCAATTAATGTCTGTCACCCTCAAAAGGGGGAATTGTTAAATATTAATTATTGGTTATGGATTTATTCTTTATACACTCAATTCTGTACTGAGTACATTGACTTTCAGCTGACATTACAGATGCTATTTCTGTATGGTAGAGTGTCATCTCCATATACAGAGACTACGTGATCTAAGGGACATATATAATGGCTACACGAAGGGAGGGGGTGGCTCTTGCTCTCTCGCTCTCTCTTCTGGACAGCTGCTGCTATGTAACCACGTGTTGCTTCCCTGAGACGCTCCTGACAGAGACAGAATGTCATTTTTACCATTCAGGACACCAAGAAAAGATGTGTACAAGGTTTGCTATGGACAAATGGACAATCTCTTCGTAACTGTTTCACTCATTTTATGTTTTCCTGTAATGATGTTTCTTTGGTAAACAGTCCAATAAATCACTACATTTTTTTTATAAGAAACGTGACATTTTCTTTAAAGTATCGCATCTGGTAACAAGTCCTTGAAAAATATACAAAATTAAGCATTTTTAACATCCGCCATCTTCCTCCTCCTTGTCCTCCACCTGGCTGGGGCCTCCTGACCCCCAGGAGACCCACCGGTCAGGGCTCTAAACCGGTCGTCATTCTGGAGCTTCTCCCCAAAGGGGCCGCTCCCCTCCAGGATGGTCTTCCTCCTCTCCTCCAGCATGTTTATCGCCCCCTTCAGCCTTTCGACCGTGGCAGACACCTCCACTCTCTTTGAGGCAGGGAGCCGATTTTTTGCCGTTACTCGGGCTCCCCTCAACTCCTCCCGGAGTCTCCTCAGCTGCTTAGCTGCCTCCTCATATTCACAGAGGTGGGCATGGATGCGGGAGGTGTAGATGGTAGCCGGCTCTCCCGCAGCCTTGGAGCCCCAGATGTTAGGGGGGGCTCCTGCCGCACCTCTGCCTGCAGCCTCCTCACTGGGAGAAGGAGCTGCCACGGCCCCGGCTTCAGGGGTCCCGGATCCTGGAGCCTTGCGGCCCCCGGTGTCTTTTTCTTACCCATCCCTGGGACTGGCTTGCTGCAGCGTGGGCCTCGAGATGGTGGGTGAGGCCCCCCCACCCCCAGCTGGCTTGCCGGGGCGGGAGCCTGGGGCACAGCCCCCACGCTCAGTCCCAGGGAAGGTCTCTCTGCCTGGGAAGGAGCAGGTCACAGTCCAGAGAAAAAAAAAATCCTCCTTCCCAGGCACTCAGCTCCTAGCAGCCTTGCTCTCTGCTTCCTCCTCCTCCAGCCACACACCTCTCCACTTCCTGGGTGGAGCTGGAACTCTTTTTTATTAAAAAATACAAAACACATACAATATATACATAAATCAACAACATCAAACCATAATGAAAAGAAAAACAATACCGAAAACACGGTCCTTCTTCACATTCCTGTCCTTATTTACATTTCTCTTCTTCACACGAGTCCACTTGCTGAAACTTTACAGCTCCTCAGGGACCCCCAGCAGGAAACCTCTCAAAGAAAAAGGGAAAAACCAAAAGGGGAAACAAAAACAAAAACACCCACATTCACTCATTCACCCACATACATACCACCATTTTTAACATATTTACATATTTACAGGAGAAACAACAAAAAGGGTTTGGCCCATTGCCTCAACACAAAAACCAAAAAGACCAATTCTGGCCACAACACAACAAAATACTTATCTTCCTAAACATGTATATTATATATATTTTTTTTTATTATTACCCCCACTACACCACAGGTCCATCAGTTCATGGCCTCCTTTTCACTGCAAGACATTTTTTCCTTGGGTCCATATCAACGTTTATATGTCCCTGTTTCCTCATAGTATTCCTTTGGGTCCATGGGTCCTTTCCCATTGCCCTAAAAAATTTTCACCACACCCCTCAAGAACCCCCCAGACAACCCCCACCCAACCTGACTATACCCCCACACACAACAATCTACATACGCTCAAAAATAATCATCTTAATAAACCATATAATAATACATACATACAATATAATTATAAAACACAACAAAACACAATTACAAAACACAATTTACTACAACAACATTATCACTAATATACCATAATGCAACATAACTACTTTTAAAACATTTCTTATCACACAAGGCCCAAGTTTGGTGCCTGCAAGCCTCAATATCCATTCCTTTTTATTTTTTCCAAAACAAAAAGCTACATTGTGTCATGCAACAGCCCACCACCAGGAGACTGGAGCCCTAAGAGGCCCTGTCCCTTACCAACAACACACTCACCCTGTCCTTGTCAATTAAAACTGTCCCTATTTCTGTCCCTAACCAAAAAGTCCCTATCTATCCCTATCTATCCCTACTCTACCTAACTTAACTTAACTAACTCTCTATCTATCCCTACAACTGCCCCTCCTGTCCCTACCTGTCCCTATTCTCTCCCTCAACACCCTACCACCTTATGCTATCCCTACCACCATTCACACACAAAACAACTTTCCCTTGAGTGTGTTTTAAAAGGAGAAGCCCCTCCAAAGCCAAGAGGCCCTCCTCACACCCAACCTCTCGAACTCCAAAGAATGCAACTTCCCCAGGTCACCCAAGATGTTACTAACCACCTCATCCCGGCGGAGGGCTTTCTGTTGCGTCGATACTAAACACCGTGCATTCCACGTGTAAAACCTGAACACTACGCTAACTAGAAATAAAGTGCTCCGCTCTCGGCCACCCAGGGATCTGAACGCCCCATAAACCCACTCGGCATAGGAAAGGGACGCCAGCCGCGGCCAACGTATGGAAGCACCCACCCTGTTGTAAACCTCTGCATTAAAGGGACACTGAAGGATGAAGTGCTCCATGCTTTCCAGCACGTCGCCACACTCCTCACGAGGACAACCTCGATCATCGGAGTTCCTGTACTTGAAGTTGTCCCGTACATACTGTCTCCCGTGAAAGCAGCGCCAGGCCAAGTCCCAAAACTTCGTGGGGATCCGCTCTGAATTTAAAAGCCCGAGCCCCACCTCCAGATCCCGGCCTAGGCAATCCCTGAGGACCAGGGGCTTCTGGAAATGGGTCAACAGAACCCTTCTGTCAAGACATTGTCTCGACATGGTCCTGATTTCCCTCACTTCCAGACCCCACCGGCGGATTACCTTCAGAACCGGGGTAGCGTAAGCCGGGAGATGTCCGTGAGGTGTACGGAGATCCTTCACTTGCCCTCCTGTCTCCCATTCCTGGAAGAAGGGCCGAAACCAACCCCTGCAGGAGAATACCCACGGAGGAGCCCTCTCCAGCCTGAGGTTCGAAATGTTGGCTTTAAGAAAGGTGTTCACTAAGAACACTACTGGGTTGACCATACCCAACCCACCTAGTCTCCTCGTACGGTAAGTGACCTCTCTCTTGATTAGGTTGAGCCTATTCCCCCATAACAGCTGGAAGAACAGGCTGTAAACCCGTGTCCAGAGAGGTTCTGGCAAGATGCACACACTGCCCAGGTAAATTAACAAGGGAAGCAGAAAGCCTTTAGCCAAGCCAACCCTTTCCCTCAGGGTTAAAGACCAACCCTTCCACTGGTCCACCTTTTGGGCTGCAATCTTGAGTCTGCCCTCCCAATTTTGCTGGGGGTAGTCCCCGGGGCCAAATTCGATGCCTAGAATTTTGGCGGAGGCCTGGGGCTCTGGAAGGGTGCCCGGGAGATCAAAACTAGGATCTCCCCCTCCCAGCCAGAGACTCTCACACTTTTCCCGGTTGATCATGGACCCGGATGCCTCCGAGTAACGCACGACCTCGGACATGACCCAATCCGCCTCCCTCTCGAGGACACGAAAAGGGAAACATCGTCAGCGTACGCCACCACCCTCAGAGGAGGCCCAGAACCCGCCTGGTCCATCCCGACTCCCACCAATGGTCCACGATCTACCCTCCTCAGGAAGGGATCGATCCCGAACGCGTATAAAAGTGGGCTCAGAGGACAGCCCTGACGGACCCCAGAACCTACCTCAAAAGGGTGCCCTGACCAACCGTTCACGAGCGGGAAAGTCTCAGCCCCTTGGTACAAGATCTCTAGCCAATTTACAAACCTCCCAGGCAGACCGTACCTTAAAAGGACAGACCAGAGGTACTCATGGTTAACCCGGTCAAAGGCTTTTGCTTGGTCTAATGACAGTAGATACCCCTTCCAGTGACCTGCCCTACCCCGTTCCACTGCCTCTCGGACACCGAGCACAGCACTAAAAGTGCTGCGGCCTGGAACAGAGCAGTGCTGGGCCTCCGAAAGGAGCCGGGGTGCAAACTTGACCAGCCGATTAAACAACACCTTCGCCAGAACCTTCCGGTCCATATTGAGAAGCGCTATGGGACGCCAATTCTCAATACGGGACGAGTCTTTACCCTTTGACAAAATAATCAGGGCTGACCTCCTCATTGAACCGGGAAGAGTACCCGAGGAAAGACACTCATTAAACACCCCAGTCAAGAGGGGGACCAAGGAGTCCCTAAAGGTCTTATAAAATTCGGATGTTAAGTCATCCGGACCTGGCGATTTTTTGGGCCGAAGCCCATCAATGGCCAGTCTCACTTCCTCTTCCCTGATTGCTTCTGCCAAAACACCAAGAGAGGGATCATCCCCTGGCTCAGGGATGGTTTCAGCCAGGAAAGCCGACATCTCATCCCGATCTAGATCCCTCTTTCCCAAGAGGTGTGAGTAAAAGGACCTAACCACCTCCAGGATCCCTGATTTGGATCTGTTCAGGGACCCCGTACTATCGATCAGCAAAGCAAAGACTTCACTCTGGAGATTTCCTCACGGTCACCTCCAGTCGAGACGAGCTGCTCGAGTTTCCTCCCCAGAGCCCGATACAAGCGATGCCTGTTCAGACTCCTGAGGCTCGAGAGCTTGCGGAAGAACCCCGCCACCCGCTTTTTGAAGATCTCCCACCACTCTGACTTACTACTACAGAGATCCAAAAGCGGTACCTGGCTCTGAAGAAAATCCTCGAAGGATTGTCTCACATTCGCTTCTTCCAGCAGGGACGAATTCAGCTTCCACAGCCCTCTTCCCATCCGGGGAGTCTCTGCAACATTCAGAGAAAAGAAAATTAGACAATGATCGGAGAACTCCACCTCAACGGCGGACACAGCAGAAAAGATGGCATCCTCCTTTAAAAAACACCTGTCTATTCTAGATCTACAGCTACCCCTATGATAGGTGAAACCCCCGTGAACTGGGGTGTGCCGGATGTGGACATCCACCAGGCGAGCTTCACTGGCTATGCTATTGAGCGCGACGCTGTCATAAACCAGGCAATCTCCAGGACCCCCCCGATCTCGGGACCTCGTAATGGTGTTGAAGTCCCCACCGAAGACCACCTGTCGGCTTGTAAAAAGAAAGGGCTTAATCCTCAGGAAGAGACATTTCCGGTCCCACTTTGACTGTGGACCATAGATGTTTATGAGCCGCAGCTCTTGTCCCCTCATGAAGACGTCAAGGACCAGGCACCTCCCCATTTCTAACTCGATCACTCGTCTGCATTCCACATCTGCAGTCTTAAAGAGGACTGCCACCCCGCTATACAGCTCGGCCGCAAGAGACCAGTATGAGGGCCCGCACCTCCACTCTCTCCGTGCTTTATGTATGGCCCCCATGTCAGTTAGTCTAGTCTCCTGCAAAAATAAAATTTCAGCCTCAATTCGGGTGAGAAAATCAAAGGCCGTAAATCTAGCCGCATCTGACTTAATGCTGGCGACATTAATGGACGCCAGAGTCAACGGGGCGAGTTCAGCCATCATGAGTGATGAAGCTTGACGGCCTTCTTCTTACCCACCCTGCTCCCACCACCCTCTGGGGAGGAGTCAGACCCCTTCCTCTTTAAGGTGGACTAGGTGTCCATTCCTCCTCCCCTGGTGTCCTCACCTCCGGACTCCAGGTCTGTTCCCCCCCTGGGAGAAACAACGTCCCCCAAGGGTTGGACTCCGCCATCCACTAAAGGACCCCCCGATGCCGCCCCCGGTCCCCAAGCAGAGTCCTCAAGGGCCTGGAACCGGTTGGAGAGTGTGATCAGAGGGGGAACGGTACCCTCACGGTCGGGGGTGGGGGGATTTGGAAGACTTGTTCAGCCTCTTCCTCCCCCTCCTGTTGTTACATTTTTTCCACCCTTTGATGTTGTAGGCTGCTCTAAGACTTCCTCATCAACAATTTCATATTGAGAGGAGCTGTCTGAGTCAGCCGCTTTATCCTCCCTCTCCATCCTCCTGATCTCCTCGTTCACCGCTTCCTCCCCCAGGGCCTCAGAGGCTTTAGCCACCAACCCAGAGGGAGGAGCAGGCATCACCCCGGTTACCCGAGGCTCTACCTGTTCCTTACCACCCTGTCGAGCCGCCTGCCTCCGCTGATATGAGGGGCCTCTAGTGACCTTGCCTTTCCTCACCGGCCCCTCAGCCCCCTCCCCACCACCACCGCCCACCGCGACAAAGGAAGCCCCGCCGGAGGTTTCCCCCCCACGGTCTCCCCCCACCGGGCCCGCAGCAGTATTGGAGAAGGAGCGAGGGCAGCGGCTATACGGGTGACCAAGGTCACCACACAGGTTGCACCGAATGTCCCTACACGCAGCGGCGAGATGACCCACCCCGCCACACAAGGCACATTTCTGCACCTTGCAGCTTGCGCTGAAGTGGTGGGGATCGCCGCACTTGTGTCAGACCTTCGGCTGCCCCTGGTAGAAGACCAGGATCCTGTCCCTTCCCAGGAATGCCGAGGAAGGGATGTGGGTGACCGTATCACCTGAGACCTTCAACTTAACCATGAAGGTCCAGCCCCCCGACCAAATACCAAATTCGTCCCTGTTCTTTTTTGGGACCTCGGTGACTTCCTGTCATGGGTGCATCGCCACGAGGATCGTCGCGATTGCACATTCTGACTTCTCGCAGCTGAGTTGCTGTTACTTTGTGTTTGGTAATGAGAGAGTTAATTTTACCTAGCTCTTTGCTAAGACTAGGTCCAGCCTCGCCCGGCTGCTTTTGATTATGTTCTAATTAGCTTCCTTTATATCCCTGCCAGTCTGGGTGTTAGATGCCGGTGAAAGCCTTCATGTAGTCTAGCAGACTGGATCGGTTCTGAGAATACTTAAGCTAAGAGCTCCTTAGTTGTTTTTATTCTTATAGCTTATAGTTTATCTCTGAGACCTTAGGTGTTCCTACTGTGTGTGAGTGTTGTATGTAAGACTTTATTTACTTTATTTCTTGTCTTTCTTGTATGTCTTTCTGTTCATTAACCGTTACCTGTTCATTCCCTTTGGTGGTAATCAGGGTCCTTCTTAGGACTAGATTACAGTTGGCAGGGATTGATAGGAGACAGGGTTTACGCTGGTGGCCTGGACCTCTGTACCTTTAACAGTACCTCCAGGTAGAGGGATTAGTTAGGACCCCAGTTTAGGGTCAGCATAGACCCCGGTCACCCTCTAGCCAGAGACAGCGTATAACGGATTCCGTATTGACCCACTGGACATTCTGTCAGGTAATTCTATGTTATCATATATCTATGCGCATGTTATATAGTATGTTGCCCTTTTGATATAGATTACTGTCATCACATATATATATCTGCTATACAGCGTGATATTTCACCGGCCAATACTAAAGATTCTCCCCAGCTGTCATGAATCCAGTAGCCCAGCTGGCCCGGCAGTTGCAGGGGTTGTCCATGGAGTTGGCAGACATTAAGTCCAAGGTTCTGTCCCCCCCGGAGCAAACCAGATCTGAACCTAAGGTTGCTCTTCCGGACAGGTTCACTGGTGGGCGGGACAAATTTTTTACTTTCCGGGAGGCATGTAAATTGTACTTTCGGCTGCGGCCTCGGTCATCTGGGAGTGAAGAGCAGAGGGTGGGAATTGTTATCTCGCTCTTACAAGGGGACCCTCAATCTTGGGCGTTCTCTATTCCTCCAGGCTCCCCAGATCTCCAGTCAGTGGATCGATTTTTTACTGCCCTGGGTCTGGTATGTGATGATCCGGATCGAGTTTCCCTTGCTGAAACAAAGTTACGTAAAATACGGCAAGGAAATCGTCCAGCGGAGGAATATTCTTCTGAGTTCCGTAGATGGGCAACAGATACTCAGTGGAATGACCCAGCTCTTAGGAGCCAGTTTTGTCAAGGGTTGTCTGACAAATTAAAAGATGTGTTGGCTCAGTATGATTCTCCTCCATCACTGGAGGCTGCTATGGCCCTCGCTATTCGCATTGATAGACGAATTCGGGGAAGACGCGAGGTAACTCCGCCTCCCGTGATGACTCCACCTACTACTAAAGTCCCTTATACTGAGGTTCCCTGGTCTGTTCTGAGGAACCCATGCAGTTGGGAGGGACATCTTTTTGTAGGAGGGAACCGGCGGTGCACCGCAAGACTAGAAGGTGTTTCTTTTGCGGGAGAGAGGGACATTTTGTTGGGGGGTGTCCATCCCGGGTCTCTTTGAGCAAAGGAGTTAACCTGGGAGTGTGTATTTCGTCCCCAAATCCCTCTCAGTTTCTCGTGCCTGCGGAGGTGGTGATTGGTACTAGAACTGAGAGGATTTCTGTTTTTCTTGATAGTGGGTCCGGGGCTAATCTGGTGGACGCTCGGTTTGCCCAGGTGCATGGTATGCAACTGAGTGTTTTGGCCAAACCGGTCCCTATAGTCTCTATTAATTCTAGACCTCTCGGTCAAGGTTGCTTGGTACAAGCTGTTCATAACATAGATCTTCGAGTAGGGGCAATACATAAAGAGCAATTGTCTTGTTATGTGTTGGAGGGTCTACCTACTCCTATTGTGTTGGGACTTCCTTGGTTGGCTAAACATAACCTAGTGATTGATTGGCAATCCGGAAAGATAAGCCAGTGGGGTGAATTTTGCAGGAATAACTGCATGAGCACGGTCATCGGTGCGGTTGTGCCTAGGACTTTGTCTCCTTTTCTGGAGGACTTTGGGGAGATGTTCTCAGAGGAGGGGTGTAAAGAGTTACCTCCTCATCGCGCATATGACTGCTCAATAAAGTTGCTTCCTGATGCCTTATCTCGTACTTTCCCAGGGGCCGGGAGGACGGATGATCCGGTTCCTATTCCTCAGGAGGGAGTTGTAGTGTCAGCTGTATGCTCTGAGCTTGAGGGGGAGGTATTGGGGGCTCAGGGGGACGCCCCTGTGATACTTTCAGGGAGACTGATAGTTCCAGATCGGTTAAGACTGAAGGTTACGGGGAACCGTTACAAACGGATGGCTGATAGGGGGAGAGTTTCTGGTCTAGATCTGAAGGTGAACGATCTGGTTTGGTTGTCTACCAGGAATTTAAAACTTAAAGTTTCCTCCTGGAGGTTGGGTCCCAGATTCATCGGGCCGTACAGGATCAGTTCCATAATTAATCCTGTGGCATTTCGTTTGGACCTCCCTCCTACGTTTAAAATTCATAATGTGTTTCACAAGTCATTACTTAAAAAGTATGTGGCACCAGTCATACCGTCACCTCTACCTCCTCCTTCAGTGGTGGTCAATGATAACGTGGAATTTCATGGGTCGAAAATCATTGACTCACGTCTCAGTCGTCGGTCCCTTCAGTACCTGGTTCATTGGAAGGGGTATGGTCCTGAGGAGAGGACGTGGGTCCCTGCGTCGGAGGTTAACGCAGATCGATTGGTTCGGACCTTCCACACAACTTACCCGGGCAGACCTGGTCTTGAGGGTCCGGAGGCCCCTCGTAGAAGGGGGGGTACTGTCATGGGTGCATCGCCACGAGGATCGTCGCGATTGCACATTCTGACTTCTCGCAGCTGAGTTGCTGTTACTTTGTGTTTGGTAATGAGAGAGTTAATTTTACCTAGCTCTTTGCTAAGACTAGGTCCAGCCTCGCCCGGCTGCTTTTGATTATGTTCTAATTAGCTTCCTTTATATCCCTGCCAGTCTGGGTGTTAGATGCCGGTGAAAGCCTTCATGTAGTCTAGCAGACTGGATCGGTTCTGAGAATACTTAAGCTAAGAGCTCCTTAGTTGTTTTTACTCTTATAGCTTATAGTTTATCTCTGAGACCTTAGGTGTTCCTACTGTGTGTGAGTGTTGTATGTAAGACTTTATTTACTTTATTTCTTGTCTTTCTTGTATGTCTTTCTGTTCATTAACCGTTACCTGTTCATTCCCTTTGGTGGTAATCAGGGTCCTTCTTAGGACTAGATTACAGTTGGCAGGGTTTGATAGGAGACAAGGTTTACGCTGGTGGCCTGGACCTCTGTACCTTTAACAGTACCTCCAGGTAGAGGGATTAGTTAGGACCCCAGTTTAGGGTCAGCATAGACCCCGGTCACCCTCTAGCCAGAGACAGCGTATAACGGATTCCGTATTGACCCACTGGACATTCTGTCAGGTAATTCTATGTTATCATATATCTATGCGCATGTTATATAGTATGTTGCCCTTTTGATATAGATTACTGTCATCACATATATATATCTGCTATACAGCGTGACACTTCCCCATAACGGGAAAGCCACGTCATTATGTCCACGCCTGAGAGTGACTTGTTACATGTCACCACGGTCACTCTCTTGACGGAATTTTGGCGAGACACCGCCTGTACGACGAAGCCTCGCCATCCGGGCTCCCCTTTCACCAGCTCATAATTTGACCAGAAGAGCTCAAGCCCCTCTGGCCGAACAAAGCTGATGTCAAAGAAACGGGCCAATGAGGGATGGATCAGGGCAAAGATGTCATCTGCCCTGAAGCCCATGTTCAGGAGGAGCTCCACCACCCTGCTCCTGGGTGGGCAAGCTTCACTGCCCCCCCACCGAAGACGGACCACATTCCTCCTCACCGGCCCTTGCCCGGCTGTTGGGAGAGACCAGACAGTCCCTCCCTCTCTTCTCTCTTGGAAGGCGGCTAAACCATGCCTCTCTATCCAGAAAGACAAGTCCACCCTCCTCCCCTCTACCATTATTGACCTTTCTCCCCTTTTGAGGGCCTCCAGGAAACGGCGGTGCAAAACGCCATCCCCGGAGTCCAGAGGTGAGGAGACCCCCTGAGAACCCCCCCGGGAGCCCCCCCGTCCCCCAGCCGTGACCCCCGCAAATGAACGCCTGGGTGCCACAGCTGGGGGGCAGATGGGCCAGCCCCCACCCCACTCACACTTGCTCCCACATTCACTCCTGCATCCACCCCTGCATTCACTCCCGCACTCACTCCCTCATTCATACCACTCTCGCCATCACTCACACCTCCATGCACCACCTCCGCAAAAAGCTCCTCAAAAATGTCACTCACACCATCACTATCATCCTCAGTATCCATATATACACTATTCACATTATTTACATTTACATTATTTACATTGCCTTTAACCTTGCCTTTAGCATTGTTGCTTTCAACACCTCCTGCTGGGGGCCCTGGCTGGATTGCGGTGTTACTTCCACTTTTTTTTCCTCTTCTGCCCAGGAGTGCTGCTGCCCCTTTAAATGCCCCAGAGCAGAGTGCACTCAGCACACCCTGCCTGGGCTCTGAAGCAGCAGCAGCTCCTGAGCTCTCTGGTTTCTCTGTTTTTTTTTTTTCTTTGTCTGTGCTTCCTAGGGCAGGGACGGACCTGGCCACCGCACCCTGCCCTCCACACACCTTCCCCGCCGGCTTCACCTGGAGCGCCGGAGCCCCCGCACCACCAGATGACGGTAAGTGGGCTGGGGACCCCGACAACTCCCTACCGGCTTTTGGGGCGCAGATCCGATGGTATGGGTGAGCAGGACAGAGGGCGGCAGACCCACCGAGGCCACGCCCCCCCCACCGACCACAGCCACTCCAGGCCGGGCAGCAGCCCCTTTCGAGGCCAAGCCCACCCCAGATGACACGGGGCACAGTGGGCGGAGCCACGGCCGCCGAGGCCACGCCCCCCACCGGCTACAGCAACTCCAGGCTGGGCAGCAGCCCCTTTCGAGGCCACACCCACCCCAGATGATGCGAGCACGGCGGGCGGGACTGCGGCCGAGGAGGGCACGCCCCCCCTGCATGCCTCTGCCTTTGCAGGCAAGGCAACATTCAGGGAGGCCATGCCCCCCTCACAGGCCTTCACCGCCTCTCTGCACCTACCACCTGCTGTAGGCAAGGCTGGCCACTCCCCTTCGGCATCCAGTGGTGGCGGGGCCCCCCGCACGGACCCCTTTTGGGGTCTACGTGCCGAGTGCCCCGGCTTCACCACAGCCGCCTCCAGGGGAGCGACCAACACCTTGCAGGTTTTTAATTGCTGCTTTACAGCAGTATCTGCGCCCCTCCTATGCTTCTGGACCCCCATAAGTGATCCAGATTTAACGGACCCATGCATGTGGGGCCCAGAAGCTGCTCTCACCACCAGAGATGCGGCCCCGGCTTTACCTTTACCTGGTGCTGGGCCAGCCCCCCCTGCCACCGGGGACTTAGCCCAAGCACAACCACCAACGCCACCAGTACCGGCACCAACCTCCATATCGATGCCTGAATCTGAACTGCCACCACTAGAAGTGACAGCAAGACCCAGGCAGACCTTACTCTCCCCGCTCCCTTGCTCCGGACTCACCACAGGGCCCGAGCTGGGGTGGGCAGCGGGTTCCGCACAACGGGACTGGGGGGCCCCGGAAAGAGGGACAAAAACAAGTTTCTCCTCCACCACTTGCTTCGCCTTACGCCTCCTTCTCCTCTTCCTGGTTGCCTCATCCTCGAGGCAGACCTCGTCCCCAAACAACAGTGTGCCAAACCGTGCCGGGGACTCAATCTGCCTCACTTGCTGTAGGATGAGGCAGCCCCCCTCATTATTACTCCCGCTCCCTCCATCCTCCCCCTCACTCCCACTTTCCTCCATGTCACTGGAGTCCGGTGGGAGAGCCACTTGTTCGGGGGCTATCCCGCTGCGCGATACCTGGGCGCTCTTACCCACCAGGTCCTGGGCGCTCTTACCCACCAGGTCCTCAGGTGGAGCTGGCTCAGATGGTCCGCTGTTAAATATTAATTATTGGTTATGGATTTATTCTTTATACACTCAATTCTGTACTGAGTACATTGACTTTCAGCTGATATTACAGATGCTATTTCTGTATGGTAGAGTGTCATCTCCATATACAGAGACCACGTGATCTAAGGGACATATATAATGGCTACACGAAGGGAGGGGGTGGCTCTTGCTCTCTCGCTCTCTCTTCTGGACAGCTGCTGCTATGTAACCACGTGTTGCTTCCCTGAGACGCTCCTGACAGAGACAGAATGTCATTTTTACCATTCAGGACACCAAGAAAAGATGTGTACAAGGTTTGCTATGGACAAATGGACAATTTCTTCGTAACTATTTCACTCATTTTATGTTTGCCTGTAATGATGTTTCTTTGGTAAACAGTCCAATAAATCACTACATTTTTTTTATAAGAAACGTGACATTTTCTTTAAAGTATCGCATCTGGTAACAAGTCCTTGAAAAATATACAAAATTAAGCATTTTTAACATTTTGGAGAGCTATCCCGCTGCTCGATACCTGGGAGCTCTTACCCACCAGGTCCTGGGCGCTCTTACTCACCAGGTCCTGGGTACTCTTACTCACCAGGTCCTCAGGTGGAGCTGGCGCAGATGTTCCGCCATCTTCCTCCTCCTCGTCCTCCACCTGGCTTGGGCCTCCTGACCCCCCAGGAGACCCACCGGTCAGGGCTCTGAACTGGTCATCGTTCCTTAGCTTCTCCCATAAGGGGCCGCTTCCCTCCAGGATGATCTTCCTCCTCTCTTCCAGTGTTCTTATCTCCCCCTTCAGCCTTTCGACCGTGGCAGATACCTCCGATCTCTTTGAGGCAGGGAGCCGTTATTTTGCCGTTACTCGGGCTCCCCTCAACTCCTCCCGGAGTCTCCTCAGCTGCTTAGCTGCCTCCTCATATTCACAGAGGTGGGCATGGATGCGGGAGGCGTAGATGGTGGCTGGCTCTCCCGCAGCCTTGGAGCCCCAGATGTTAGGGGGGCTCCTGCCGCACCTCTGCCCGCAGCCTCCTCACCGGGAGAAGGAGCTGCCACGGCCCCGGCTTCAGGGGTCCTGGATCCTGGAGCCCTGCGGCCCCCCGGTGTCTTCTTCCTATTCATCCCTGGGACTGGCTTACTGTAGCGTGGGCCTCAAGATGGTATGTGAGGCCCCCCACCCCCAGCTAGCTTGCCGGGGGGTGGGAGCCAGGGGCACAGCCCCGACGCTCAGTCCCAGGGAAGGCCTCTCTCTCCCGGGAAGGGGCAGGTAACAGTCCAGGTAAAAAGTCCTCCTTTCCAGGAGCTTAACTTGGATCACAGCCGAACAGTACAGCAGCCTGCGACTCCTCCTCTTCCTCCAAGGGTGGAGCTGGAATTACCGCGGCTGCTGGCATGAGACTTGCCCTCCAATAGATCCTTGTTAAAGGATTTAAAGTGTACTCATTCAAATTAGAGAGACAATTTAAATTAAAAAGATTAGACCTGCCTTCACCGCAGGGAAGCTCACTCTACCCACCAGCAGACAGGCACCAGTATTGGGAGAGGGGGGCTGGCCGTCAGGGTCCACCGCAGCTCTGGCTGACACGCAGGTCGCACGGGAAGGAACGGACTGGCCGTGTCGGCTTCGCACTTTTTTGGTTTTAGAAGGGCATAACATGCCTATATCTGTGTCTCCCCCTCCTTTTACTCCTCCACCTCTTTTCTTTTCGCATGACTATATGTACTTGTCACTTTTCCATGTGTTAGTTGTGTCTTCGGAGCAGTTTGTCAGCTTTTGGACACCTTTGAAGTATTTTCTATGTGTTTTCTATGTGTTTCTATGTGTTTTTGTTTGCCTGATCATGATTTTCAGATACAAAAATGCAAAACACCTGAGGTACAACTCTAGATTCTGGTTAACCTTTTCAGTTTGCCCATTAGACTGTGGGCGAAAAACGGAAGAAAATGACAAGTGGATCCGTAGATGGATGCAAAATGCCCTCCAAAACATGGAAACAAACTGCACCCCCCGATAAGAAACAATATCGGGATCCCATGCAATATAATTATTTCCCTGACGAAAACTTGCGTCAAGGATTTTGGCGTTCGACAAAGCTGGTAAAGTGATAAAATAAGACATTTTACTGAATCTATATAACACCACGAGTCAGGGCTGGACTGGGACAAAAAAAGCAGCCCTGCCACACAAACCCCACCAGCCCACATACAACACCAGGTTCCAAATTATTATGCAAATTATATTTTTCTCTGATTTTCCTAAGTGGTCGGTGCTAATGACAGTTAGTCTAATAAAAGTCATCACCTGTTAGGGTATACATTGAATTTTATTGACGAAACCTCCCAATGATAACAGTATAATCTCCAAAATGAATAAAAACTCAAAATGCACTGTTCCAAATTATTAGGCACAGTAGAATTTCTAAACATTTGATATGTTTTAAAGAACTGAAAATGCTCATTTGTGGAATTTGCAGCATTAGGAGTTCACATTCACTGAACAAAAAAGCTATTTAACTCCAAAACATCCTAACAGGCCAAGTTACATGTTAACATAGGAACCCTTCTTTGATATCACCTTCACAATTCTTGCATCCATTGAACTTGTGAGTTTTTGGAGAGTTTCTGCTTGTATTTCTTTGCATGAAGTCAGAATAGCCTCCCAGAGCTGCTGTTTTGATGTGAACTGCCTCCCACCCTCATAGATCTTTTGCTTGATGATACTCCAAAGGTTCTCTATAGGGTTGAGGTCAGGGGAAGATGGTAACAACCCCATGAGTTTAACTCCTTTTATGCCCATAGCAGCCAATGACTCAGTTATTCTTTGCAGCATGAGATGGTGCATTGTCATGCATGAAGATTATTTTACTCCTGAAGGCACGCTTCTGCTTTTTATATCATGGAAGAAAGTTGTCAGTCAGAAACTCTATATACTTTGCAGAGGTCATTTTCACACCTTCAGGAACTTTAAAGGGCCCTACCAGCTGTTTCCCCATGATTCCAGCCCAAAACATGACTCCTCCACCTCCTTACTGACGTCGCAGCCTTGTTGCGACATGGTGGCCATCCACCAACCATCCACTACTCCATCCATCTGGACCATCCAGGGTTGCTCGACACTCATCAGTAAAGAAGACTGTTTGAAAATTAGTCTTCATGACTGTCATGGAAATATATATGTATTCCATATATTCAAAGTATATTCACATATATGTATTCACAGTTCACAGTTAGATAGATCTCACTTGCTAAAAAACCTTGTGCTCACATATTTCTAGGCCAGCTATAATCAGTCGTTTTAAAGAAATCTGGCCTTCATAAAGGAACAAATGCATGAAGTACAAAAAGTCCTATTAGATATCTGTTGTTTACATTACAGTTATGCAAGACAACTAGGTCACAAGAATATAAACAATAATTCTGCAACTTCAGCTCTTTTAATCATGATTATCATAATTATCATATTTACACTAGAACAGCCAATAATCTAGCAGCTTTTAATTGTATGTTAATTGACTAACCAGCCCCTTTTTGTAAACGTATAAAACCTTGAATAAATAATAAATGAATGTCTTTGACGAACTGTTATACTGACACTTTCGTGTGGACAGTCCTCATTTCGTTCTGAGCGCTCAAAAAGACATTATATAGAGATTTGGAGAAGCAAGCAGCAAACACGGAAGGATATTTTTATCCTAATTAAATTTCCATATCATGTATGTCTGGGCCCACTGCAACCGTTTCTGCTTGTGATCACTGTTTAGGGGTGGCTGAATAGTAGGTTTATGCACCACAGCAAGCCTTTAAAGGATCCTACACCTTGAGGTTCGAGGGACTCCAGAGGCACCAGCAGCTTCAAATATCTGTTTGCTGGTTTGTAATGGCTTTTTAGCAGCTGCTCTCTTAATCCGACGAACTTGCTTGGCAGAAACGTTCCCATCCTGCCTTTATCAGCACAAACACATCTGTGCTCAGAATCAGCCACAAATCTCTTAACAGTACAATGATCACGCTTAGGTTTTCGGGAAATATGTAATGTTTTCATCCCTTGACCAAGGCATTGCACTATTTGATGCTTTTCAACAGCAGAGAGATCATTTTTCTTTCCCATGTTACTTGAAAACTCTGGCCTGCTTAATAGTGTGGAACATCCAGTTTTCCTTTTATTGGGCTCACATGGCAAACTAATTATCACAGGTATCTGAGATTGATTTCAGTGATTCAAAGAACCCTGAGACACAATACCATCAATGGGTTACATTTGCAAAAAAAACAAAAATGCTATGACACTTAAAACCAATTTGCATAATAATTTGGAACATGGTGTGTAACACTACCCCCACACCCGATCAGTGGATTTTGCTATATTTGTCATGCATTTCAACACTCCTCTTAAAGGCGTTATTTGAAGAGCCATGTGTGAATGCCGCCGCAGTGCACATGATCAACCTCTTCTTTAGAGAACCAGTTCTCAGGATCATGGGGGTTCCAGCGGTCGGACCCCAGTGACTACATAGGTCTCGAGATAGGGGATTACTTGGCATAATCCATTTAAATGGGTTTTCCAATACATACACCCTATTTTTTCTGGACTATAAGACTCACCTAGGTTTTAGAGGAGGAAATTGGGGGGGAAAAAAAACTGAAACAAAAATGTGGTCAATTCTGTACTTAATATTCCCTATCCTGGAAAATATGGACCCCTCATCCCCATCCTGATACACATGGCTCCCTCATCCCCATCTTGGAATGCATGCCTGCTCATCCCTGGCCTGGTATGCCCCCCTATGGCCTCCTCATCCCTATACTGGCAGGAATGATCGCCCTCATCCCTATACTGGTATGCAGGGTCCCCATCTCTTCCTAGCATGCAGGGCCCAATCTCTATCCTGGTATGCAGGGCCCCATCCCTATCCTGGTATGAAGGGCCCCATCTGGTCCTAGTATTCATGGCTCCTCATCCCTATCCTGGTAGGAATGCTCCACTTCATCCTTATTCTGGCAGGAATGATCGCTCTCATCCCTATCTGTTTATGCAGAGTCCCCATCTCATCCAAGTATCCATGGCTCCATCCCTATCCTGGTATGCAGGGCTCCATCCTTTACCTGTTATGATTGGCTCCCATCCCAGTCCTGGTATGCATGGCCCCATCCTTATCCTGATATGATTGGTCCCATCTTTCCTTATCCTGGTATGCATGGCCCCATCAGAAAAGATTACAAAAAACAAACCATAACACTTACCTTCCCAATTCTCCCTTACAGCATCTTGTTCCGAAGCCAGTAGCTGCTTTATGCTTGTAAGCAGCGCATGGCAGGGATGTCATGCACTGCTTGCAGTAGTAAGAGTAAATGACGTGCACTCTGTGAGTTCTATAGTAGGTGCAGGCTGAACTTGGAGTGAATCCAGTAGAGTCATAGATGAGAATAAACAGCCACACTCAAAGAACAGGACTTTTTTCATATGCAAGAAGTAGATGAATTTATTTATAGTCACCACAGCAAACAAAAATAGTGTAATCGAGGTAACGTTTCGATCCAATCAGGGGTCTTTCTCAAACCTCACTGCAAATAAACAATTATACAGAAAATTAATTTCCAAGGGTAGTGCGGTCCAAATAAACAAAAAAATATATACATAGACATAAATAAGTGCTATACACATATAAATATAGTTAACAAAATTATGCAAAATCTACAATATATACATAATGCTGCCCATGCACACAAAAAGGAAGGGGTTATTTTGGGAGGCGTAGCTAATACTGGAGAGAAGGCAGTTGCAAAAGTGCAACAAAGAGTATACAAAATCAGACACTTGAAAAGCAAAAGACTGAACTGAAGTAGACTTGAATGACATGAAAGATGTAGAAGCATGTTCACACTGGCCATAAAAGCAAGCAAACCAAGGGAAAAAGCAATGTGTGTATATAACCTAATGAAAATAAATAAGTAAAAAAGCAAGTGCATTAAATAATTAACATAGGGTACTTAGTAAACACTGTTTTGATCAAAAAAGTATAAAGCTGCCCCACCACGGCAATGTGTATCCATTTGAGACAGTAACTACACTCTCTAAGGTTAAAACCTTCCTGGTGTGAATAGTGGCAGAGAGTCTGGGTCCCAAATGGACACCCAGCTTCAGAGGGACTATATATGAACTACACAGCTCAGTAGAAAGGAGGCCACACCCTATTTGTACTGAATATAAAAATGCTAAAGAAAAGCAAAAGACTGAACTGAAGTAGACTTGAATGACATGCTAGATGTAGAAGCATGTTCACACTGGCCATAAAAGCAAGCAAACCAAGGGAAAAAGCAATGTGTGTATATACCCTAATGAAAATAAATAAGTAAAAAAGCAAGTGCATTAAATAATTAACATAGGGTACTTAGTAAACACTGTTTTGATCAAAAAAGTATAAAGCTGTCCCACCACGGCAAGGTGTACCCATTTGAGACAGTAACTACACTCTCTAAGGTTAAAACCTACCTGGTGTGAATAGTAGCAGAGAGTCTGGGTCCCAAATGGACACCCAGCTTCAGAGGGACTATATATGAACTACACAGCTCAGTAAAAGGAGGCCACACCCTATTTGTACTGAATACAAAAATGCTAAAGTAAAGCAAAAGACTGAACTGAAGTAGACTTGAATGACATGCAAGATGTAGAAGCATGTTCACACTGGCCATAAAAGCAAGCAAATCAAGGGAAAAAGCAATGTGTGTATAAACCCTAATGAAAATAATAAGTAAAAAAGCAAGTGCATTAAATAATTAACATAGGGTACTTAGTAAACACTGTTTTGATCAAAAAAGTATAAAGCTGTCCCACCACGGCAAGGTGTACCCATTCGAGACAGTAATTACACTCTCTAAGGTTAAAACCTACCTGGTATGAATAGTGACAGAGAGTCTGGGTCCCAAATGGACACCCTGCTTCAGAGGAACTATATATGAACTACACAGCACAGTAGAAAGGAGGCCACACCCTATTTGTACTGAATTCAAAAATGCTAAAGTAAAGCAAAAGACTGAACTGAAGTAGAAATGAATGACATGCAAGATGTAGAAGCATGTTCACACTGGCCATAAAAGCAAGCAAACAAAGGGAAAAAGCAATGTGTATATAGCCAAATGAAAATAAATAAGTAAAAAAGCAAGTGCATTAAATAATTAACAACAAAACAGAAGAAGCCTGCTTACTACAGTGGTAGACCTCTGCACGGACTCTCAGGTGGAGGAACCAGAGTGCACATGAAAAAACGATGATGTGAGTCCAGCTGATTAAAAGACTGAATTTATTCAAAACTGGTAAAAACGTACCAAATTACATATGGCACCCAGTACATGCAGCAACGCGTTTCGAACACATACTGCGTTCTTTGTCAAAGCTGCTATGCAATGAAATAGACCACAATTTATACACAGGTGATAAAACAAATTCCACAGACACAGGTGATAAAACTAATTACACGCAAGAGAAAATTTAAAAAGACACAAAAAAAAAACAGATAGATCTGACATGACAAAATTCAATGCACATGGAAACGAATAAATATAAAAAATGTATATATATATATATATATATATATATATATAAGGAAAAACTCCAATATACCAAAATTAATAATGAAATAACAATTCCTTGCATTGGTTCAGTCCAGCAGGAGCACAGGTGTTCAAATAAAACATCCAAAAGGCTTCTCGATTCCGAAGCTGCTTCCTGACATCTCCTCCTCTTTTATTCAAATGAATTTTTTCTATAGCAAATACATTGAAAGACGAATTATTCCTTCCATGAATCTTAATAAAATGTTTGGATGCCTGTGACATAGCACTCAAAGAATCACAATTATTATAAATATCGGTAAGATGTTTAGAAATACGCTTTTTTAAATTCCTGATAGTACAACCCACATACGTTGTTATGGAAATTTAATTTAGGATAAATCTATCCTGCAGTGTTTGCTGCTGCTGTTCCCAATCTTAGACTAAATGTCTTTTTGAGCGCTCAAACGAAATGAGGACTGTCCACACGGAAGTGTCAGTATAACAGTTCGTCAAGACCAACAGTTTATTATTCATTCAAGGTTTTATACTTTTACAAAAAGGGGCTGGTTAGTCAATTAACATACAATTAAAAGCTGCTAGACTATTGGCTGTTTTACTGTAAGTATGATAATTATGATAAAAGGGCTAAAGTAGCAGATTTATTGTTCTTTGCCCCAGTTTTCCTACGTGACTAGTAAAGAAAATAATAGATATCTACCCAGACCTTCCGTCTTTGTTTCCCTTTTTTTGTGTCCTTGGTAAAAAATCCCTATGAGCTATCTGTTGCAGCAGCCTGACTTATGTAGGCCAGGTGTCGTCTTAAGCAACTGATTATAGCTAGCATCAGCTTTTGCATAGATATGCTGAGCACAGGATTTTTAGCAAGTGAGATCTATCTGACTGTAAATGCATATATATGAATATACATTGAATACGTGGAATACATATATATTTCCATGACAATCCCCCCTTAGATACCACTTGCCCTAAAAACCTGCTCCTGTCCCAAAGTGCTGCAACTCTTTTGTGCTGCCGATGGGCTGGCACATGTCTAACACATGCACCCCTCATCGATGCAGGCTTTTCGCAAATGGGCGGTCAGAAGATCTGTCCCTAGCCGGTGTTCATGTGTTTGCAATCATGGTCTCTTTATTCAACTGCATGTTCAGAAAAACGTGTGTATTCTTCATCAGGTAGGTCATCTGTCTGGTCAGTCAGAGCATCCACGACATCATTCATGGCTTAGGTGTCTCTTCTGGTACGGGAGCTTCCTTGCAATGCGATACGTGGATCCAAGCAGACTTTCCCTCTAGTGACAGAGGTTGGTGTCATCTGGGGCTCTTGGACAGGACCATCAAATCTGTGATCGAGTGTTCTCATTTCCAACTTTTTTCACCAACACCCAGTCTCCTGGCTTTCAAGGAGTGCGTACCGGACACTGAGTCTGGATCTGACAGTGAAGAGAAAAACTCGAGAATGGACATTAGTTTTTGACCAATTCAATGACATAAGCAAACAAGATATCATTTTGCATATTCTGCTGCTGAGGAAAAAATGCACCTAACTTGGGACTAGACCCAAACAAATTTCGTATGGTGACAGCTTTTCTGGGTCTCTGGGAGTGTGCCTTATGCTAAACAGTGCAATTGGGAATGTATAGGCCTAAATCTGACCCTACTGCTAACCAGATCACTCGTGTCAGATTTGCTGTGAATGCAGGTCCCTGATCACTCTCTATCACTTCTGGAGCCCCATACCTGCACACTATTTTCCGAAAGTAGCTTCTCTGTAGTAGTCTCTGCTGACTTGGAAGGCTTCTGTCCATCTTGAAAACACTTCTTTGACCACAATGGCGTATTGTAATCCTCCACTTGGCGATATCTGGATGTGGTCTATCTGGATCCTCTGAAGCTGGTAGAGTGGTCTTGCCAGATGAGGTGAGGGGGACTTTCTTCCACACGTCCAAGCTTGCATTTGCCGCAGGTCAGACAGCTGCTGGTGAATTTGGCTGTTAGGGTGGAGATTAGTGTTGAGCGATACGATACCGCAAGTATCGGGTATCGGCCGATATTAGCTCTATCGGCCTTTCGATACTTAGTTTCGATATTTTCCATATATCGTATACCGGAATCGGAAGTTTCCATAATTCTTTGAGAGGCAATGTGATTTTAGTCAGCCAATGAGGAATCCTAAGAAGTGTGGGCACATCCTGTACTGCTGCGGTCATGTTAACTAATGGCATGGCTGTTATTGGATGCTGAAATGATGTCAGAATGCACTATAAAAGGCGCCGCCGCCATTTTAGCGTCACTGTGCTGTGAATTCAGTAAGGGACAGAACGCTGCTGTGCTGACTCTGAGGGACAGTTAGAGATTGCGATTTAGTGTACTGTGCTGTAGGCAGGCTAGCACCAACCGCTGTGTAAAGCTTCCTTTTGCCTGCAGTTTGTTTTAACAGCTCTGCAAGGTGTGTGTGAGTGCAGGTGACGCTGCAGTATGCTCTGCATGCAACGCTGTCTGTAGGCATCTGCACGTGTCACTCACAGACTCTTTTTTTTTTCTTCAGTGTAATTCTTGCAGCTCCATGCAATTTAACTATTAGTGTGACGCGCTTCCATCCGTATCCAATACATTGGTTGCAAACACTATAGAAGTAGACAAAGGAGTAGCCTTTCACAGATTGTGAACAGTTGTGTTTCAGTGTTCACTTCAGTCTGTGTTTTTTATTTTTTGAGTGCACATCACGCTCCAGTTACTTGTTCAAGCACTGCTGCTTGTACTCTGCTGAGCGTGTCTCAGTGCCTCATCCTTTTCATTTATCTCCAATTGGTTCTGCTCCATTCCATTTAAAATATAATCTATTAGTGTGACGCGCTTCCATCCGTATCCAATACATTGGTTGCAAACACTATAGAAGTAGACAAAGGAGTAGCCTTTCACAGATTGTGAACAGTTGTGTTTCAGTGTTCACTTCAGTCTGTGTTTTTTATTTTTTGAGTGCACATCACGCTCCAGTTACTTGTTCAAGCACTGCTGCTTGTACTCTGCTGAGCGTGTCTCAGTGCCTCATCCTTTTCATTTATCTCCAATTGGTTCTGCTCCATTCCATTTAAAATATAATCTATTAGTGTGACGCGCTTCCATCCGTATCCAATACATTGGTTGCAAACACTATAGAAGTAGACAAAGGAGTAGCCTTTCACAGATTGTGAACAGTTGTGTTTCAGTGTTCACTTCAGTCTGTGTTTTTTATTTTTTGAGTGCACATCACGCTCCAGTTACTTGTTCAAGCACTGCTGCTTGTACTCTGCTGAGCGTGTCTCAGTGCCTCATCCTTTTCATTTATCTCCAATTGGTTCTGCTCCATTCCATTTAAAATATAATCTATTAGTGTGACGCGCTTCCATCCGTATCCAATACATTGGTTGCAAACACTATAGAAGTAGACAAAGGAGTAGCCTTTCACAGATTGTGAACAGTTGTGTTTCAGTGTTCGCTTCAGTCTCTGCGTAATAACCACACTTAGGCCTTATAACTTTTCTGACTTTCTTTATCAATCTACCAAGATGAAGAAGTCAGTGAGCAAGGCACGTGGTCGTGGCCGTGGAGTTTCAGCAGGGAGAGGACGTGGGGATTCTGTGGCTGCTGCCGCCCTCAGTGACACAGCATCCACCAGTTTTACCCATGAGCGTTCCTTTATGCGCACTTTGGTAGGAGCTCGGCGTGCCCCCTGCTGCGGGAAGAACAAATTGAAGCCGTTGTTGGTTGGATGGCAGCCAATGCATCGACTTCAATTCCTTCCACCTCCTCTCAGGAACACAACACTGTTGAGCAACCATCTGTCTGTTCACCGCCTGTCAAATTGCCCAGGCAGTCAGAGAGTTCTGTACAGGAGCCAGCTGAGTCTCTGCTTCTGTTCTCAGAATCTGTTGGCTCGCAAACACGGGCACAGGCAAGCAACATTCTGCAATTTGAAGAAGAGGGAGTATGCAGTGATGCGCAACAGCTGTGTCTCTCTCAATCTGAAGAGGCGGGTGAGCCAGTGCCGATGGACAGCACACCGCAGAACGCATCTTATGATGATGATGAGACTCAGGTGCCAGGTTTTGTGGAGCATGGTGCTGCCCAGACCATCCAACAGCAGCAGGTGTTGGAAGAGGGTAGTGGAGATGATGAAGTCCGAGACCCAACATGGCGTGAGCAACAGGAAGGTGGTGGGAGCAGCTCTGAGGAAGAGATTGGCCCAACGGTACAAAGAGGAGGGAGAGGTAGGCTGCAGACTCGCTTGCCTGTAGCCTCCAGTTTGGCACCTGTTGGGAGCAGTTCTCTTAGAAATGTCAAAATTGGCGCTCCCATGACTTGCACTGCGTGGTCCTTTTTTGACAGACTTGTAGATGATATTTGCTATGTTCAATGCAAGCTGTGTAAGCAAAAAGTTAAAAGAGGTAAAAATATCAGTAACCTGAATACCACAAATATGTGGAAACATTTACGGACAAAGCACGTAGCTGAGTTACAAAGACACACTGGAGATGTAGGCCAACCTACAGCAGCACCTACATCTTCAGGTCGTGTTCGAGCCTCTACCTCCAGCTCACACACACCTGGTTCGGCTTACTCACAGGATCTCCATGGAAGAACCTCGGTCACTGTTGTCCATAGACAAACTGTTATTCCACCCACAGCAGCAAGTTCACAGTCATCGTCACACTCCCAGAACAAAAAACAGCCATCGGTACCACAGGCATGGGATAAAAGACGGCCATACTCGGCAAACCATCCACGAGCACAGGCTCTGAATGCTGGCCTTGCAAAACTCCTGTCCCTTGAAATGCTGTCATTCAGGCTGGTGGAGACTGACAGTTTCAGGAACTTTATGGCATTGGCAGTCCCACAATATAATGTGCCAAGCCGATTTTATTTCAGCAGGCAAGCTGTCCCTGCTCTGCAAAAACATGTTGAGGGAAACATTAAACATGCGCTACTAAACGCCGTCAGTAGCAGGGTCCACCTGACCACCGATGCGTGGACCAGTACCCATGGCCAGGGACGATACCTTTCCCTCACTGCCCATTGGGTCAATGTTGTGGAGCCGGGTACAGATCTTGCCAGTGGCGCTGTACGTGTTCTGCCAACTCCAAGGATTGCAGGAATCCAGTCTGTACACATTGATTCCTCCTCCTACTCCAGTTCCTCAGAATCATCGCTGCACGAGCCGTCACGGTATACCTCCACATGGACCCGTGAACGCTTACCTGTTGCGACCGATATGAGCACAGCCGTGGCCAAACGTCAACAGGCCATCCTGAAATTAATTTCCATGGGGAATCGAAGCCACACAGCGCAGGAGCTCTGGGATGCCATCAAGCAGGAGAGCGACGTGTGGTTTTTTGTCAGCTAATCTCCAGCCAGGCTTGGTAGTGTGTGACAATGGCCGAAATCTGGTGGCAGCTCTGGGCCTTGGCAACCTCACTCACATACCATGTCTGGCACATGTGCTCAACTTGGTCGTGCAGAGTTTTTTGAGGGACTATCCGGATCTTGATGCACTGCTGCACAAGGTCCGCCTAGAGTGCGCTCTCTTGCGACGTTCCAGCATGGCCAGATCGCGCATTGCAGCTCTGCAAGTCAGATTTCGCCTTCCTGAACATCGCATCATATGTGACGTACCCACCAGGTGGAATTCCACGTTACATATGTTGGAGCGGTTGTGTGAGCAGCAGCCAGCAGTAATGGAGTATCAGCTGCAACAGGCGCAATCAACTCGCAATTTGCGCCGTTCACACTTCACCACTACTGAGTGGGCCTCTATGAAGGACATCTGCGACGTTTTGCGTGCGTTTGATGTCTCAACGCGGATGGCGAGTGCAGATGATGCACTAGTCAGCATGACTGTCCCCCTTATCTGCCTGCTTCAGAAATCACTGAAAGCACTAAAGGAAGAGGTTTTGGAAGAGGTGGAGGATGAGGAGTCACAAATTCAATTACCTTCAGGACAGTCAGCGCAACGTGGTTCCTCACAAAGGGCTGGGCAGGGCTCACTTTGTGAGGAGGATGAGGAGGAGGAGGAGTCAATGGAGGAGGAAGAAATCCCTACAGAGGGAGGTACACAACGCTCTAGTCAGTATGTAGAGCGAGGGTGGGGTGATGCAGAGGAGGCAGAGATGACGCCTCTTCCAGAGGACAGCCTTTGTTGGCCAGTTGGGAGTCTGCAGCACATGGTTGATTTCATGCTTCAGTGCCTGAGAAACGACCGCCGCATCGCCCACATTCTCACCACGTCAGATTATTGGGTGTACACCCTCCTAGACCCTCGCTACCGGGACAACTTACAAACCCTCATCATACCGGTGCACCGGGACCGTAAAATGCAGGAGTACCAAGACACACTGGTGCAATCCATACTGTTGTACTTTCCAGCCGAGAGAGCTGCTGCTGCTGCTACTGCTTTACAAAGCAGCTCTGTGCGTCGAGGCAGTGTAGACACCTCTACAACAAGAGGGAGCAGAAGCAACGCCTCTGCACAGGGCAAGAGCTGTATGTTACAAATGTGGCAAAGTTTTGTGACAGCGCCAGCAAGGTCTACACCATCCGAGACGGCTCCAGTCACCAGGAAGAAACGTTTCCGTAAGATGGTGACAGACTACTTGGCTTTCCCTCTAAGTGTACTCCCAGATGCCTCTTCCCCTTTCAAATTTTGGGTCTCTAAGTTGGATACATGGCCAGAGCTTAGCCAGTATGCATTGGAGTTGCTGGCTTGCCCTGCTGCCAGTGTATTATCTGAGCGTGTCTTTAGTGCTGCAGGTGGTGTAGTAACAGACCGTCGCATGCGACTATCCTCAGAGAATGTAGACCGGCTTACTTTTCTGAAAATGAACAAGGCATGGATCTCACCTGAATTTGCCTGTCCGTTTTCAGATTAAATAACTGTTTGGCAACGTTTTCCATGTCTCCTGTTATGTTCATCTTTCTACCACCTGAACTCTACTCCCTGGGCTACAACACTGCCATTTGTTGCTCATAAGTAATTGGCAGGGGTACTGACTCCTGGCCAGCCTGGTTACAGCACGACAGCTGTTTCCTGGCAGTGTGAACGTCAATTATCCTCCAATAAGTTGTGCTGTCGTGTTGCATTCCGGTTAGCCGACTCTATGGTGCCTGCAGTTTAGGTGATTCCTATGTGTGCTGTGGGATATGTAAATAAAGGCGGTTTCCATTGTGACAATAGGACAAGCACCCACTGTAGGACTGTGTGATTCGGTAACTGCGGACGGCTTGCGTCCTGTCAACTTACATTTTCATGGGTGCGTTCTTCTACCCGTCCGGGGTCCAGTACCGTCAACTGGTTCTCCCCAGTGCCTTTGGCCTAGGTGCCTCCATCTCCGTATCCGAGTTCCACCAACGTCTGCTGGTCCTTGGTAGTGCTTTGGAGCACAGGTACCTCCTGCTTAGTAACCGTGTCACAGTAACGTCAGCTGGTACTCGGTTGTGACATTGCCTCTTTTCCTTCTGCTACCCGTCCGGGGTCCAGTACCGTCAACTGGTTCTCCCCAGTGCCTTTGGCCTAGGTGCCTCCATCTCCGTATCCGAGTTCCACCAACATCTGCTGGTCCTTGGTAGTGCTTTGGAGCACAGGTACCTCCTGCTTAGTAACCGTGTCAAAGTAACGTCAGCTGGTACTCGGTTGTGACATTGCCTCTTTTCCTTCTGCTAGCCGTCCGGGGTCCAGTACCGTCAACTGGTTCTCCCCAGTGCCTTTGGCCTAGGTGCCTCCATCTCCGTATCCGAGTTCCACCAACGTCTGCTGGTCCTTGGTAGTGCTTTGGAGCACAGGTACCTCCTGCTTAGTAACCGTCTCACAGTAACGTCAGCTGGTACTCGGTTGTGACATTGCCTCTTTTCCTTCTGCTACCCGTCCGGGGTCCAGTACCGTCAACTGGTTCTCCCCAGTGCCTTTGGCCTAGGTGCCTCCATCTCCGTATCCGAGTTCCACCAATGTCTGCTGGTCCTTGGTAGTGCTTTGGAGCACAGGTACCTCCTGCTTAGTAACTGTCTCACAGTAACGTCAGCTGGTACTCGGTTGTGACATTGCCTCTTTTCCTTCTGCTACCCGTCCGGGTTCCAGCACAGTCAGCTGGTCCTCGTTACTTCCATTGTCTCTTGCTCCATCTGATACCCGTCAGGGTTCCAGTAACGTCAGCTGTTTCTCGGAAATTAGACGACCTTAAAGACCACCCAGAAGAAGATGACGACAACAAGGACGACGAGCATGAAGCCAACCAGCCTGAACACCATCACAAAGAAAAAATAAAAGATTACCCAGAAGAAGATCACCAACAGGACAAAGAAGGTTAAGACAAACTACAAGATACAGAACAAGAGACAGAAGAACAATAAGCAGAAGATCAAAAAGCAGAACATGAAGTATAAGACCAAAATGAAGACCAAAATATATGCTCTAAATTCTAAGCAGAAGAAGACTAAGCAGTGTATGGGGGTGAGTCCGTTCCTCCTCGTGGTGCCCCTGGAAAATGCCTGCTGCTGCAGGCTAAACTGAACACGGACAAATACTGTTGTAATTTAAATCTTTTGTGACAGCAAGAACGGAAGGATGAACAATTCATACTTTTACAGATTACAAGTACAGGAATCTCTGTCACAAATAAGAATATGATGAAGAAGATGAAGAGGAAGAAGATGAAGATTTTGAATATGAAGAAGATTAATTAGTTTAATAATAACAATATGAGTAATGTAAACAAAAACATGAATAGCAAGAAGTTTAAGAAGAAGATTAAGAAGGTGAAGATGAAGAATAATTTGATGAGAAAGATGATGCTGCTGCTGAAGATTATGAAGGAGAAAGTGTGGCACTGGCAAAAGTTAAAAAGGTGAAGAGCATGGAAGTTGTGAAACATACATATTTGCCAAAATAGAAAAAAGGTTAACAACATTGTCAATTTGTTAGTCAATCCAAACGTATTTCCAAAAAAATATATATTAATGCTATTCCAATGCATTGGGTTAAACATGTATGCCTTTATTGTCTCCTCAACCTCCCCCAATACATTCTACATTAGTCTTTGTTGTTTTCCTTCATGTACAATTAACCAACAAGGCAAGAATGTTTTTTTTTAATGTCGATATTTGGTTCCCATAGACTTACATTGGACTTCCGGTATCGGAATCGGATATCGACGATATTTAGTGATATCGGCGATACCATTCCGATCCGATATTTTTAGATATCGAGCAGTATCGCTCAACACTAGTGGAGATCCCTGAAGCGAACCAGTAAGCACCAATCAGATCATTCATCTGTGTCTTTGATATGTGGGTGGGTCCATGTGCCCCTTGGACCACCATAGGGTGCATACTTTGTGGTAGGCAGGGTTTGGAGTCCATTGTAGATAGCCTTCCTTCTTCACGTGTTGCTTTTTTCGCATTCAGCTCTTCTCTCCTTTTGGAGCTTGGTCTTGCAACTTCTTGAGCAGATCCCAGGACGTCTTTTTGTCAGGTTTCTTGTCTTCAGTCGTCATGTAGTAGCAGTCCGGCTCTACGACCTCTCCCACTTCTCCATGTTGTCTTCCTTAGGCCGCTTCTTCGGCTGCCATGTCCGCCATGTTATTGCCTCACGCCTCTTCTGTTCTCAGTTTTCCACGCGCTTTTGATTTTTCAAATTTCCACCATTTTGGAAGTTGGAGTACACCCAGCAGGTCCCTGAAGGCTCCATGATGCTTCACGGTTGTCCCGCTTGCTGTGATGAAGTCTCTTGCAGCCCAGATGGACCCAAAGTCATGTGCTATGCCATGCGAGCACCTGGAGTCGGTGTAGATGTTTGCAGTCTTGCCTTCTGCCATCTGGCAGGCCTTCGTCAGCGCTATCAGTTCTACTTCCTGGGCTGACAGGCTAGGTGACAGACTTCTGGACCACAGGATTTCTTGTTTGTTGGTCACTGCACTTCCTGTGTGGAAACTTCTTCATCATCTGCAAATCTGGAGCCATCCAAGTAGAGGATAAATTCTGTAAATTTTGTTCTGAAAAGTCCATATTGTATCCTCCCTTGGGAGTGGGAGTAGAGTGGCCGGGATGAGGACTGTAGGTCTGGAGACGATGACATTGTGAGACAAAGGCAATAGAGGCGAAGATGCCTGGCGGTGGGGAGATTTATTTGGTTGAGCTTGATTGAGGATTGCCAAGATGTCATGTGGAGTGAGAGTTTCCAGTGGCTGTCCAAGAGTGATGTCAGCAGTTTTGTCCAGGAAGGTGTGTGCTGCAGATACTGCCATCAGGCGGGAGGGTGCTCCTCTTCCAACTGGAACCTAGCGGGCTGAGAGGCAGCCTAAAAGTCTCTGTTTTCCCCTGTGAATCCATGTCAGGACTCCAGTAGCATGACCTTCTTTCTTCCATCAGGTAGACGGAAAGGCTTCTCGTAGTCAGGTAAGCCTGGTATTGGCACTGAGACTGTGGAGTTCTTCCAATTTCCTGAATGAGTTGAAGGCTGCGTCCGATAGAAGGAGCGGGGTTGCGTTGATGCAAGCGCACAGAGGCTGCATTAGGAATGAGGCATCAGTGATCCATGTTCTTCATCCTGACACTAGACCAAGGAAGGCCTGCAGCATTTATGGAGTTGTTGAGGGAGCCATCTTCTCCACAGTGGTCCTCCAGTCATTTGACAGGTGTTTAGTCCGGTGGGCAATGCGGTGTCCCAGGGATGTAACTTGCTTCTTACACCGCTGGACTTTGTTCTTCCAGACCTTGCGTTGCTGTTCCTCCAGGTAGAGTAGGAGAGACAAGGAATGGACTGTGCAGGTATCAATGTCAACCACACATAAGAGAAGGTCATCCACGTGTTGTAGAAGAGTGACTCCTGCATATTCTGCAATCCAGTTGACGAGGATGGAGGACATTGTCTTGGTGAAACTTGAAGGACTTGTTCTGAGCACCTTGAGGCAACACTGTCCATATGCACTGCACTGGTGCGTGAAGGCAGGCAGGTCATCCAGGTGGAGGGGAACACTGAAGAAGGCACTGGCCAGTTTGATTACCGTGAATACCGTTGCGGTGACTGGGACTTTTGAGAGCAGAGTGTGCGGGTTCAGCACTGTTGGGGTTTCAAATACCGTAGAGGGCCCTTTACCACCCTTAAAAATAAGAGCGCCAGAATGCCCCCTCCTGGAGATACGGGCAATATAGAGATTTTTTTGTCACTAGTTGAGAGAGATCTGAAGAGGGTTAGAAATCTTGATTTTGAGATACACGACAATCTGTCAGGGAATGAGAGGAGAGCCCTAGAGGCACTCAAGAAAAATGACCAGTTAGTTTTAAAACCCTCTAACAAAGGGGGTAATTTGGTCATTATGGATCATGGAAACTATCGCAAAATGTGTATGGATATAATAAAGGACATACATACCTATGAGGTCATGTTAGTCGATCCTATAAAGACATTTAGAGAGAAACTTAAGGGACTCCTCGATAAAGGTCTGTTAGATACACTTATCTCTAAAACGGAATATGAGTTTATGTTGCCAAAATTTCCAGTAGAGGCGACTTTCTATGCGTTGCCAAAAATACATAAGGGGTTGGACCCCCTTAAGGGGAGACTGATTGTGTGGGGGTCAACACTCTTATTCAGAATTGTGGCCTCTACATAGAGGAAATTCTCCATCCTTTTGTTGTCTCCTTACCTTCGTACCTTAGAGACACATCAGACCTGCTACTCAAGCTAGATGGTATTACATTTGAGGAAGATTCCTGGTTGGCATCAATTGATGTAGAGGCATTGTACAGCAGTATACCCCACCATCTGGGGATCAAAGGTGTTGAGCATTTTTTGCGACAAAGATCTGTGGCATGTGGGGGACATAATAATTTTGTTACATCACTTCTAGAGTTTACTCTAACCCACAACGCTTTCACTTTTGATGGCAAGTACTACCACCAGCTCAGGGGCACTGCGATGGGGAGTCCCTGTGCCCCATCATATGCAAATTTGTTCCTGGGCTGGTGGGAGGAGTCGATAGTGTTTGGAGACCATGACGTTTGGTGGCAGGACAAAATATCGATGTGGTACAGATACATCAATGATGTTTTTGTGGTCTGGACAGGTACGAAGGTGGGATTTGAGGAATTCGTTAAAGAACTGAATAAAAATAACTTGAACTTGAGATTTACCTTTGAAATCCACAATAGTGAACTATCCTTTTTGGACGTTAATATTAAAAAAGAGACACAGGAAAGCGTTTCCACCATGATTTATCGGAAACCAACAAGCACAAATAGCCTTCTACACTGGCAGAGTCATCACCCCATTCCACTTAAAAGGAGGATTCCCAAGGGGCAGTTCTTAAGGCTCAGAAGGAACTGCTCTAGGAATGATGCTTTTCTGCGCCAATCAAGAGACATGCATAGTAGATTCAGAGAGAAGGGCTATCCGGAGCATATCATCAACACAGCATTTGATTATGCGAGGATAGCGGTTAGACATCAGCTTCTGCAGAACAGGGTGAAGGCAGATACACCTGATGTCACCAGGGTGATAGGCACGTTTGACTCTGGGCATAATGAGGTGAGACATATACTCACCAGATACTGGGATATTCTCAGAATGGATCCGGACCTTAGAGACGTGGTGGGCATAAGACCTAACATCACGTTTAGAAAAGGGAGGTCCGTTAGAGACCTTCTTATACACAGCCAATATAAGAGACTAGTAAGGGAAGGCACATGGTTGGATAGGAGACCCATTGGGTTTTCTAAGTGTGGAAATTGTACACTCTGTAGATGGATGTTACCAGCTAAATCTTTTGTCAGTGCATCTACAGGGAAAAAGTTCTTTTTGAGGGACTTTTCCAATTGTAGGACCACGGCTGTGGTCTATAAAGGGACTTGTTCATGCCCTAAGGATTATTGTGGGAAGACTAAAAGAGAGTTCAGGAGAAGAGTCGGTGAACATAAGGGGGATATTCGAAACAACAGGGACACCCCCCTGGCACGACATATGAATTCCTGCCATGGTGGCAATCTGGGGGATATAGCTTTCATGATCATTGAAGTGGTACATGCCAATTCCAGGGTAGTGATGTTGACAACATGATTCCTAGAAGAGAATGTGAATGGATCTTCAGACTTGATTCCCAGGAACCTTATGGCTTGAACGAACTAAACTCATTTGCCTGTTCTTATAACCATCACTCATGTTGATGATCCGGAGAAGAAGTGATGCCAAACAATTCATGTTTTAGGATCTCCCGTGTTAAGGGAGCCACATAGATCTCTATGTTATATTGTTTTGATTTAGATTTCCCATTTGTCACAATCTTAGATATACCGTTCTGTAGCCTTAGATACTTGGAACTCTATATAGTTCCATTTGGGATCCTAGGAGGATATAATGTATATATATAAATATATATCCCCTATGAACGATATAAACAAGGTTATTTTTCTAGTAAAGGCTGTATGTAGTTAGTAATTATAGAATCACCTGTCATCATTCTAAATATAGGAGTGTGGGGTATGATGGCAAATCCCCCTTGAATATAGGGACCCAGTCTAATCATAAAGGGTACTTACACAGGGGCTTGAATTAGCATAGAATGTAACCCCTTTGAAAATCACTTCTAAAAATATGAATGATATATACAAACAATGGGGCGTGATTCTTAATACGTCATATCATTATGGGGACGTCAATTAGCAAATAGAATTTAGATTAGCATGGTGCAAATAAAATTTATAGAGAGTAATTGTCCATGCGATGGAGTACATAGTTTCGTGCCACCTGTAGATGCCCCCTTCTAAATAACAGTTTGTTTTGGCTAATCAGACATTGAGGGCGTTAATATAAAGGTTATCAGTGTCGATTAGGCAGTGATTATTCAAGGAGGGGCGTATCTATATACCTGCTGGTCATTAGTGCTTCTGGACATGCGCATTAGTCCGCCCACTAGCCTGGATGGGCACCTAGAGTGAGGGCGGAAGTGACATAAGCGGAAAGTGACCTGATGTCAGCGCTGAACCCACATGTTGGGGGCGGTGCTATAGGACGCCTGCGTCGTGCATGCACACTTGTCCGCCCACAAGACAGATGGGCACGAGGAATGAGGGCGGAAGTGATAATAGCGGGGAGTGGCCTCGCATCAGCACTGCACGCACAGTTTGGGGGCGGTGCTAATTGACGTCTGTATTGGCGGTATGTACAAATGGGGAACATACACAGCATATCGGTTAGTTACTGCACCACGCACAGGACATCGTAATCCCTTTATCCGGCCTCCTGATGAGCCTGACGGGGCGAAACGCGTTGAGGCGCTAAAGCAATGGTTGCATAGTGGTAGCTGAGAGAGCTAAGTATCGCTCTAAATTGCACATTATTATTTATGTGATTGTAATTAGTTGGTGTGAGCGGATGTGGACGCCACACCCTATACATATGGCCGGGAGAGTAACGGCATAAAAAGGTTGTAACTATGGGAACATATGGGGTATCCCATTGACATCGAAGACATTTAACCCTGCATATGGGCTAATATATAAGCCGAGATTTGTTATACTCCACATGGGACCTAAGAGCCTATAGGCTTCACTATATGTCCCCAGGAACATTCAGCATTTTATTAGCATCTGAAATAAGGCGATAACCACATTGCGGCATAAGATTGGTGTAGGTTACCACATTGATCTCTTTCAATGATATAGACTAATACGTAGATACAATCTAGTGGCACAGCGATTAGTGTCAATATTTAAGAATAAATTTCTATGGTCTAAATGGGAAAACAAGTCCATTTTATGATAATCTCAATGGTATTGATTATGTGAATTTCACAATTTAGTGCACAACAACCAGTAGTAAGGTCTATGCAACAATAGATTTTCTAGTCTAATGAGACACAATGTCTATCTTACGTGACATAGTTAATGATGTAATCATATATATTCTCTCTACTGAAACAATCTTATCTTTTTGAAGGATCTATTGTCAGACACAAGATTTTTATTTCAATGAGAACAATGTCTAATATCTTACGGTGACACTATGTATAACCTGATGTAATACGATACTTGTATATTCTCTCTACTGAAGAATCAATCTCTAATCTTTTTGGTAAGAGTGCAAGCTCTATTGTGCAACTAGCATATTATCTTCTATCTGAATATGTCTACACTCAATATAGCGGCTTAGATTCTATAAGACCTATTGTAACAATTACGGATATCTCAATAGCGATAACCTATTGTCCCATTGAATATCTGATTCATATAAGCGGTATACCATAAGCCTATTGTCAACTAGGCTACTATCTTTATATTTGATATGCTCTCACCAATACGGTTGTTGCATATAAACATCTTCAACAATTAAGCCTGGGTCTCACATAGCGATACACCAGCGATCCCGACAACGATCAGGATCGCTGGTGTATCGCTACATGATCCTGCTGAGCTGCCAAACAGGGAGCTCAGGCAGTGATCAGCACAGCGACACTGCGGGTAACATCGCTTAGTTACCCGCAGTGTACCTTGGATACCAGCGCCCTGATGCAGGGAGCTGTAACCAAGGTACACATCGGGTTTCCAGGCGCTGGCAGCGCCTGGAAACCCGCTGTGTACCTTGGTTACCAGCGGATGCTGGTCTCCCGCCTGTCACACGCACGATGCGTGCCTGTCAGCGGAGACCAGCGATCAAAAAAATGTCCAGGACATTCATCGACGATCAGCGATTCCCAGCAGGGGGCTGATCGTCGCTGAATGTCACACACAGTGATATCGCTGGGGAGATCGCTGCTGGTCACAAAAACTAGTGACTCAGCAGCGATCTCGCTAGCGAGATAAATTATAAAGAGTGATCAGCTTAACAGCAATTACTTGCAAAGTCAATATTTGGCTAGAAAATGAACTTTATCCCCCAAAACACATTTCAACATCATTGCAGCCCTGCCTTAAAAGGACCAGCTAACCTCTTTTCAGTGATTGCTCCATTAACACAGGTGTGGGTGTTGATGAGGACATGGCTGGAGATCAATCTGTCATGATTAAGTAAGAATGAGACCACTGGACACTTTAAAAGGAGGCTGGTGCTTGGCATCATTGTTTCTCTTCTGTTAACCATGGTTATCTCTAAAGAAACACGTGCAGTCATCATTGCAATGCACAAAAATGGCCTAACAGGGAAGAGTATCACAGCTAGAAAGATTGCACCTCAGTCAACAATCTATTCCATCATCAAGAACTTCAAGGAGAGAGGTTCCATTGTTGCCAAAAAGGCTCCAGGGCGCCCAAGAAAGACCAGCAAGCGCCAGGACCACCTCTTAAAAGTGTTTCAGCTGCGGGATCGGGCTACCAGCAGTGCAGAGCTTGCTCAGGAATGGCAGCAGGCAGGTGTGAGTGCATCTGCACGCACTGTGAGGAGGAGACTCTTGGAGCAAGGCCTGGTCTCAAGGAGGGCAGAAAAGAAGCTTCTTCTCTCCAGAAAAAACATCATGGACAGACTGATATTCTGCAAAAGGTACAGGCAGTGGACTGCTGAGGACTGGGGTAAAGTTATTTTCTCCGATGAATCCCCTTTTCGATTGTTTGGGACATCAGGAAAACGCCTCATTCGGAGAAGACAAGGTGAGCGCTACCACCAATCTTGTCTCATGCCAACTGTTAAGCATCCTGAAACCATTCATGTGTGGGGTTGCTTCTCAGCCAAGGGAATCGGCTCTCTCACAGTCTTGCCTAAAAATACAGCCATGAATAAAGAATGGTACCAGAATGTCCTCCAAGAGCAACTTCTCCCAACCCTCCAAGAGCAGTTTGGTGATCAACAATGCCTTTTCCAGCATGATGGAGCACCTTGCCATAAAGCAAAGGTGATAACTAAATGGCTAGGGAACAAAACATAGAGATTTTGGGTCCATGGCCTGGAAACTCCCCAGATCATAATCCCATTGAGAACTTGTGGTCAATCATCAAGAGACGGGTGGACAAACAAAAACCTAAAAATTCTGACAAAATGAAAGCATTGATTGTGCAAGAATGGACTGCTATCAGTCAGGATTTGGTCCAGAAGTTGATTGAGAGCATGCCAGGGAGAATTGCAGAGGTCCTGAAGAAGAAGGGTCAACACTGCAAACTCGCTGCATTAACTCATTCTAACTGTCAATATAAGCTTTTGTTACTCATATGTTTGCAATTATATTTCTGTCTGTGATAAAAGCATCTGTCAAACACACACATAAAAACCAGAGGGCAGCAGATCATGTGAAAATATAATATTTGTGTCATTCTCAAAACTTTTGGCCATGACTGTACGAGAGGGAGATCTGCAAGGAGTGGAAAAAGGGAAGAGGAAACCAAAGGGGGGTTTCCAGATGGGACATGCTACCCCTTCTCCCTCTTTGCCTTCATCTACATCATCCTCTTTTTTGGAACAGGGTGTGAGGACGGGTTACCATCTAAGGACCAGGTTCAATTAACCAAGGGACAAATAATAAACCTATCCTCACACTTACTGAGCAGGGAGGAATCAGATGTATTGGCAAGAGGTCTCAACTTTGTTGCTACCAATAAATTTAATTGTTTTGAATGGGTCAAAGACCTTAATTTATTTTGTAGAAAACTTAAATGGAAAAACGTTCTTTAAACAACACAATCGAGAAGAGTGTCTAAGACAGGGTCTAGAAGAAGAAGATTTAGAGAGCTATTGGGCCCTTGTGGACCTTTTAAGGGAAAATGAGAATACAAGGGAATTTGGTAGAGGGCCCTTTACCACCCTTAAAAATAAGAGCGCCAGATACGGAGATACGGGCAATATAGAGATTTTTTTGTCACTAGTTGAGAGAGATCTGAAGAGGGTTAGAAATCTGGATTTTGAGATACACGACAATCTGTCAGGGAATGAGAGGAGAGCCCTAGAGGCACTCAAGAAAAATGACCAGTTAGTTTTAAAACCCTCTAACAAAGGGGGTAATTTGGTCATTATGGATCATGGAAACTATCGCAAAATGTGTATGGATATACTACAGGACATACACACCTAAGAGGTCATGGTAGTCGATCCTATAAAGACATTTAGAGAGAAACTTAAGGGACTCCTCGATAAAGGTCTGTTAGATACACTTATCTCTAAAACGGAATATGAGTTTATGTTGCCAAAATTTCCAGTAGAGGCGACTTTCTATGCGTTGCCAAAAATACATAAGGGGTTGGACCCCCTTAAGGGGAGACTGATTGTGTCGGGGGTGATCTCTCTTATTCAGAATTGTGGCCTCTACATAGAGGAAATTCTCCATCCTTTTGTTGTCTCTTTACCTTCATACCTTAGAGACACATCAGACCTGCTACTCAAGCTAGATGGTATTACATTTGAGGAAGATTCCTGGTTGGCATCATTGATGTAGAGGCATTGTACAGCAGTATACCCCACCATCTGGGGATCAAAGTGTTGAGCATTTTTTGCGACAAAGATCTGTGGCATGTGGGGGACATAATAATTTTGTTACATCACTTCTAGAGTTTACTCTAACCCACAACGCTTTCACTTTTGATGCAAGTACTACCACCAGCTCAGGGGCACTGCGATGGGGAGTCCCTGTGCCCCATCATATGCAAATTTGTTCCTGGGCTGGTGGGAGAGTCGATAGTGTTTGGAGACCATGATATTGATATTTGGTGGCAGGACAAAA
>JARQOD010000002.1:38117031-38327137 GCA_033576555.1 Oophaga sylvatica
TGACTAGACTAAGGTGAATTAGACCACCTGTACCAGCCTCCACGTTCTGAACTAAGACAGGCTCAAACTGGACACGTCTACTCTGTCCAAGGACAGGAAACTGACTGACTAGAAATCACTCCCTTCCACACCCCTGCTGGGTGTGTCAGAAGTGTACATGATGTCATGAAGAGACCTTAACTGTTACCTCTCCACTCATCCTCCTGGTATTGTGTACCAGGGCTACACATTCCCCCATGGTAAACGACAGCACTCCCGGGCTGTAAAATACAAAAGAGACATTTTTGTTTATGCATAGAAAACATTAAACAGTAAACATTGGTTCGTCCCATCCGGGAGGTGAGGATATCTTGAACGTTGCAAACATTATAGAAATACAAAAAGTATTAAATAGCATTCAATAAATATACAATATACTTGTGAAGGACCCGCACCAAACCTTCAACGTGGGTCCTGGGTGGGCTGCAGGACATCCAAATGCAGACCTCACTCAGTGCCACACCACACGGGTTTTGTTTTCAGAGGTAGTTGTGCTGGTTTATGTAAAACCAAAATAAGGCACCGAAGCGCAACTATGTACAAGTAAGTTCTGGGTTAGCACAGTCCTCAACCTCTAAGTCCAATGTAAAACCAAAGACATATTATTATAATATCACATAATACTAAAGTGCAAAAACTTTTTCTGGTTACCCAGCCGGGCATTCTACGGTTAGCAAAATATATATGCAAAACTTTATAAAACATTCTCAAACTTTTTACTTATGGTAGATCCGATATGGATCTCACCGATTCTCCTTTTCTATCTATTCATTTTCAAATAATACACTTTCCAATACATTTTCCACACCGGGGGCTGGAACAATGCAATGGGCCCTAGATCCCAGGACTAGCAAATCATGCGCTGCGATTAGGGTCTGAGTCGCCACAGTTCTTGTGCGAACCTCTAGGGGCGCAACGGGTACATTCTCCTCACGTGACACCGATTGTGTTTCAATCACAGTTAAGGATATGGACCGTGTCATAGATTGCGATTGAGACTGGGTCGCATGTTGCGATGAAGATATAACTTTCTTTTGCGATGAACTCTGGGTCGCTAGTTGCGATGAATTTGCAGGGGGCGATGCTGGGGCACGGCCGGTTACTGCTTGATCTAGAGACGGGGACGCTGCGGTCATAGTGACGGTACCTGTGTCTGGGACGGGGTCACGGACGATGGTGACGTTAAGGGCATACCATCCCTTCATTCCCCAATGCCGTGTGTACGTGACGAGGTCTCCATTTACTAAGTCCCTCCCGGGATGGCCTTGCGGTAGGTGAGATTCTACGTCACGCCGACTGACAAAGACCCCTGGGTAGAGGCCCGGTTCACGGATAAAGCCCCAGCCCTTCCGGAGCTGGAACTCAGTCACACACCCCTGCCGCCGCGGTTCCCTCAGGGTACCTTTATCTCTCCGGACACTCTCTTTGTCCGCGATCAGCTCTGCATATTGTTGCTGACGGTTCCGCTGAGCTTCCCGCTCTTCCTCCTGCTGGCGTTTCTTCTTCTCCTCACGACTCTGCCATTCCTGTTCCCACTGGGCGGTATAGGCGACGTCATCCAGGCGCGCCATTTCGTCCCAGTCCACATCTGGTAGTGACGGACAGGACCCCTCCGGTGTCCCTGCCGGGGACCGATCATCTGCTGCGGCCTCTTGGCCGGGCGGGCGTTCCGGGATTGGCTGTACCTCCTCAACCTCCTTCGCTTCCACCGCTTCACCGGTGGGATCGGGATCGGTACTTTCGGGGGCAGCCTCCGGTTGCTCCTTCGCCTTGGGCAGCAGACTCTTCGGTATCTGGAATCGTGGGGGGTCGTTGAGGGGAGAGATCACCGTGTCCCACAGCCTCCGCTGTTCCAGGGTACACCGGCGTCTCTCGATTTCTTCAAAGCCAGGTTGGTGCTGGACCATCTTCTTCAGGCGTGCATTTTCTTCTCGAATCTCTAGCAACGCCTGTTGCAGGTGCAGGACCACGGATAACTCCGATGCTGGTGGCAGCTTGGCTGGGGCACGGGGCCTGCCTTTCCTCCGCTTCCCTGCTCGGCTGCACACGTCTTGCCTCCATGATGTTCCAGAAGGGTGTGTCTAGTATATGTTGAGTGAATGAATATTTAGCATTAAACTGCTGTCTCGCCACACACTCTCCAGGGTACTGCGTGTGCCTAACACCAGGGCTACACACGAGCACTTGGGAATAGCCCTGGCTTCTCATTTTCAGCATCGGACCACCAAGAAAAGACGCAAGGCGTGTCTGAACCGATGCAGATCAACGTCATCCGAAGACCACTCTCTGCACAGGAGAAGGAGAGGCGACGTGCAGAACATCTCTGCCTCTATTGTGGGGACCCTGGACACTATGCCATCAACTGTCCTAACAAAAGGACTATAGCCTTTACCAACAACAGGTCTGCCAGCAATATGGACCTTTCTCAGCAGTCGGATTCCATCTTGCAGACTATCTCATCAGTAACGCCAGAAATAGACAAAATACATTCTACATCATCTCATTTTGTAATCCCCATTCAGGTTGTAATGGGCACCCAAAAAATACAATGCTCTGCCCTGTTGGATTCGGGAGCAGGAGGAAATTTTATGGACTTAAAATTTACACGTGATAATAATATTTCCAGTAGGACCAAATCCACACCAATTGAAATGGAAACTGTGGATGGATCACCCTTGTCTTCTGGACCTGTCACGCATGAGACAATCGAACTGGAGATTTGTATCGAACCGGATCATCATGAAGCTGTCAGTTTCCACCTTATTTCATCTCCGAAATTTCCGGTTATTCTAGGGATCCCCTGGTTTTCAGTCCATAACCCTTCTATCAACTGGGCATCAAGGACCATCACCTTTCCATCTGACTACTGTAAGAATAATTGTCATAAGGAACCCCCTGTTCTCCAACAAGTCCAAATCTCTGAGATTTCGCATGAGAAGGAAGAGAAACTACCACCTCAATATCAGCAGTTCTCTGATGTCTGCAGTAAGAAGAAAGCAGATCAATTACCTCCTCACCGTCCTTACGACTGTCCCATTGAATTGCTGCCAGGAGCAACCATTCCATTTGGACGGATTTACAATCTTTCCGAACCTGAATTGAAGGTATTAAGAAAGTTCCTGGATGAAAATTTAGAGAAAGGCTTTATTCGACCTTCCACATCTCCAGCTGGGGCACCCCTGTTCTTTGTTGAAAAGAAAGACTCCACTCTGCGGCCATGTATTGACTACAGAGAGATGAATAATATCACTGTCAAGAATCGCTACCCGCTACCCTTGATTCCTGAACTATTTGAGAGACTCCGTTCTGCGAAAATCTTTACGAAGCTGGATCTTAGAGGGGCTTACAACCTCATACGGATTCGCCCAGGAGATGAGTGGAAGACAGCCTTCAGAACGAGATATGGACATTTTGAATCTCTGGTTATGACCTTTGGTCTTAGCAATGCCCCAGCCACCTTTCAACATTTTATTAATGATGTATTTCGAGATTTCTTGGACCAATTCGTTGTGGCTTATCTCGATGACATTCTTATATTTTCAGACACCTTGGAAGAGCATCGCAGGCACGTCCAGTTAGTCTTGGAACGACTACAGGAGAACCATCTTTACATTAAACTTGAAAAATGTGAGTTTGAACAAACCAGTATCCAATTTCTGGGATATATCATCTCCCCAGAAGGTCTGAGCATTGGATCCCGGCAAAATCAATGCTGTAGTGGACTGGCCTGTTCCAAGAAATTTAAAAGACGTCCAGCGTTTCATAGGATTTGCAAATTTTTACCGAAAATTTATAAAGAACTTTTCACGGATCATTCTACCAATTACTACACTAACAAAAAAGACCAAAGCATTTTTCTGGTCTCCGGAGGCACAGGAGGCTTTTGACAAATTGAAAACTCTTTTTACGTCTGCTCCATTGTTAGTACACCCAAATCCTGAATTGCCATTTACTGTCGAAGTGGACGCCTCGGACTCTGCAGTGGGAGCCATTCTGTCTCAGCGAGTTGGGGACAAAATGCAACTTCACCCATGTGCGTTTCTTTCCCACACCATGTCATCTGCAGAAAAGAACTACGACATCGGTAATAAAGAACTGTTAGCCATTAAAGTTGCCTTCTCCGAATGGAGACATCTTTTGGAAGGTGCCAATCACCCTGTGACTGTCCTCACGGACCACAAGAATCTTGAATTCCTCCGTACAGCAAAAAGATTGTCTGCAAGACAAGCACGATGGGCCTTATTTTTCTCAAGATTCAATTTTATAATTTCTTACCGGCCTGGTTCAAGAAATGGCAAGGCTGACGCCCTGTCCAGGATGTGTTCGGAACCTCAGGAGAGGTCTAGTAATGACGATACAATTCTAGGCCCTAAAAATTTTTTGGGAATATTGCACTCTAGAGGACTATGTAATAGAATTAAAGATGGATATCAAGAGGACTCTTTCCTTAACCATCCTTCGGAAGACGTCGATCTTTCATTCAAAGAGGGGTTTTGGATGCAGAAACACAAAATATATGTACCTAAATCTTCTCGCCTTGAAGTCCTCAAAAGTGTCCATGATTCTAAACTGGCAGGACATCCTGGAGTTGCAAAAACACAAGACTTACTACTTCGTTTCTTTTGGTGGCCTAATTGTAGGAAGGACGTGAGGAAATATGTTTCAACCTGTTTAACATGCGCACGAAACAAGACCCCACGATCGTCTCCTCTAGGACTCTTGCAACCACTTCCAGTTCCATCCAGGCCTTGGGGATCTATTTCCATGGATTTTATTGTGGAACTACCCCCTTCCAAACAGATGACCGTCATCCTTGTCATAGTGGACCGACTCACAAAAATGGCCCACTTTATTCCAACTGAAGGAATTCCTACTGCTGAAAAAACTGCAGAACTGATAATCAAAGAGGTATTCAGGTTACATGGAATTCCTGACAGCGTGGTGTCTGACAGAGGCGTTCAGTTTACGTCAAAATTTTGGAAGAGTTTCTGTACAGCCTTGGGAGTCACGGTGAATCTTTCTACCGCTTTCCATCCTCAGTCCAATGGCCAGACGGAGAGAACGAACCAGACTTTGGAGCAATACCTCCGTTGCTTCATTTCCTATCTTCAGGATGACTGGGTGGACTATTTACCAACAGCAGAGTTTGCCTACAACAACTCCATACATAGCGCTACATCTCAAACCCCATTTTTTGCTAATTATGGAGTACATCCAGTATTTATCCCTAATCTGCCAGTGAACACTCCCATTCCTGCTGTAAATGACAGGCTTGCAAAATTACAGGAATCCCAGAAGGAATTATCAGAGATATTACTCAAGACCCAGGAAGTATATAAGGAAGCAGCAGATAAACATCGGAGAGTGCCCCCTGCTCTTCAGGTTGGAGACAAAGTTTGGCTGTCCACTAAAAACCTTAAGACACATGTGCCATCCTCCAAATTGGGTCAGAAATTCATTGGACCTTTTCAAATTTCTGCAAAAATTAACCAGGTTGCTTTTCGTTTAAAACTTCCCAACAATCTAAAGATTCATCCAGTGTTTCACATATCCTTGCTCAAACCCTTCTGTGAAAACCCGTTTCCAGGAAGAATTCAGCCACCTCCTCCACCAGAAAGGATCCGTGGTGAAGAAGAATACATTGTGGATAAGATTCTGGACTCCTGAAAATTCAGAGGTAAACTGCAGTATCTGGTGCAGTGGAAGGGTTACGGACCAGAGGAAAATTCATGGGAACCAAGGGACAACGTCCATGCTCCTAGACTAACAAGAGCCTTTCATCAGAGGTACCCGGATAAGCCAGCTCCTGAGATGTCCAGAGGCCATCCTGGAAGGAGGGGAGTACTGTCAGGAGTCGAACCCAGTACCTCTTGTCTACTGGCCAGCAGCTCTACCATCTGAGCTATTCTGCTGGCTGCAAAGATCCTTGCTGAACCCAGATACCACTGACTGTTCTTCTGATTGGCTACACCTAGTGCTCTCTTGATTGGGCCTCTGATTGCCAATTACACACCCTATATAAACCTGGCCCTGTGGGTGTGTCATTGCGAGATTATTGAGCTCCAAGTCTTTAGTCAAGCGTTTCCTGCTGATCCATTGCTACAAACTGCCTTGGAACTGCTCCTACCTCTATCGCTCCGCTATCATTGCTACAAACACTGCTCTCCTGTGAACCGACCTCGGCCTGCCTTCTGACTACGCTCTCCGCCTGATCCATTGCTACAAACACTGCTTTCCTGTGTACCGACCTCCGGCTGCCACCTGACTACGTAATCTGCCTGCTCCTCTGTTACCTAACTGCCTTTCCTGTGTACCGACCTCCGGCTGCCACCTGACTACGCTACCTGCCTCTGCTTTCCCTAGTGTTTGCAGTAACATCGGCTCCAACCCAGACGGGATCTTGACACATCTCATCTTTTCCTCTCCCCTTGTGATAGCATTGCCGGTATGTACTCATACTTTTGGTAGCTAATTCCTGTCCCATATTAGCCTGGTTTAATCGGTTCTGCTCATGGTCAGCTATTAGTGTGCAAATGTTCATTCTCAGTGTACTAAGTATAATATGTATTTCTACTATGCCCCTATACTGACTGTATGCATATTATGTTTGTATTATAGTTTCACCGCATCAATATACCAAGTTCAATAAAAGCGCAGACCACCATTACAGTCTCCTTATTGGACCTTGGTATAGTGGTTTAGCTGTCTGTATAAGCTGCAATAAGTCTGCTTCATTCAGTGAGGACAGAACAAAGCGTTTACAAGCTGCAAAAGAGGGTACAACTAGGTACTAACCATGCAGGATGCCCAAACTTTTGCATCGTCCCATTTTCCTTTTTGTAGTTTTTAAAATGTAAAAGATGAAAATATATTTTTTTCATAAAATACAAATGAAATGTGTCCTCTTTAACTTTAGGCCTTCTAGAGATTATTTCATCTTCAACTTGCTTAACTGTTCACAATAACAGTCATTTTGACTGGGGGTTCTCAAATTTTTGCACACCACTGTAATGCAGAAGCGAGTGGAGTTGAATTACCTTTTTAATATTTTTCTGTCTATTTCAGTGACGTCACATCTACAGATATCTGACTGCTCACATGCACCATCGACAGGTATCATATGTCCTATTCATTAAAATTGGAGAAATGTGAGATACCTGCCACTCATAAGGATAGGTGTAGATGTGACTTTACCAGCAAGGGAACGGTGCGACCATGACATGCAAGCCACAAAAAATCCAAAAGTTTTGAATGTTCTACAACTTGCCACAGTCTTGCACTTTGACTCTTAGCCACAAATATGATTTTTTATGCATGTTTACATTTACAAGCTTAAGGGTTTTTTTCTATCATGTCTCTTAAAAGGCGCACCGCTCTCCAGCCTCCCGGATTTTTGCTTGATAGGAACGGTGCACTCCTCAAGTTTGACAGCTTGGACCAGAGGCGACTGTGCACTCATGTTCCTCCAAGCTTGTATGATAAGTTAACTTTGCCCCGGTGGCATCGGAAGAGCACAGTTGAGCTGAAGCTTGTCGGATGGGCAGCTAACAGGGCCCTCCGCTTCAGAGCTGTCTGTCTATATTGTGCATTGTGCTTGAAAATGGAAATGATTTTTTTTTATAACAAGTATATTACAAAGTTGTTTGTTTTTACAAGCATATTACAATTGTAGTCACTAATGAACATGAGAATAACACTTTAATGTAAATTTGCATGATGATGTTCGTTAGTGTAAACTGCTGGGTGGTGTTTTGACAATGCCAGATGTCTATTCTCTGATGATATGTGGCTATGCTAATATCATTTTTTTCTACATATAACAGAAGTGTGAGAATTGTCCCATATGGCAATAGGTTAATAAACAATATATGAAGAATCTGTCATTCACATACAAGGTCTAACATTCTACGTAGACATCTATTTGTGAGGTGTCAAGAATTTCATGGACAGGCAATATGTGTATCTTCGTACCGTGTTAGCCAGTAGATAGAAAAATATTTAGACTTGAGAGTCCTCAGTGGTTGATACCTTTTAATGGCTAACTGAAAAGATGGTAACAAATTGCAAGCTTTCGAGACTACTCAGGTCTCTTCATCAGGCAAAGACTAATACAACATCTGAAGAATCACATATTTATACACAACAGCACAGAAATAATGCAATAGATGAGACAAGTGACGTGAAGCAGAATTGTCATTACGGCAGAGGGATGAACATAAATATTGGAACAGTTCATAGATAAGGAGTGAAAAGTTTTATGGCCCTCTGATTGGGGTCTGGTATTGTGTTTTGATTATATGTACTAAATGTCCAACTGGGGGTCTGTATGTGGAGGAAACAGGGCAAAAACTGAGAACAAGGATGAATTCCCATCGCCACACAATAAGAGAAAAAAGAATGGATCTACCTGTGGCAAAACACTTTTGTATGCCCGGTCATAGCATGATGGACATGGAATTACTTGTATTAAAATCTAACTTTAAATCTGAGAGAGATAGAAAGGTTTGGGAATATAAGCTCATGATGACCTTTGACACTCTTAGTGCTGGAATGAATATATCCCAAGGTTTCATGTCTTTCTACATCAATTAAGGAATCTGCTTCTAGGGGCATCAAAACACAATACCAGACCCCAATCAGAGGGCAATAAAACTTTCACTCCTTATCTATGAACTGTTCCAATATTTATGTTCATCCCTCTGCCATAATGACAGTTCTGCTTCACGTCACTTGTCTCATCTATTGCATTATTCCTGTGTCCTGTTGTGTATAAATATGTGATTCTTCAGATGTTGTATTAGTCTTTGCCTGATGAAGAGACCTGAGTAGCCATTAAAAGGTATCAACCACTGAGGACTCTCAACTCTAAATATGGACAGACAAGTTATTTTCGTGTTCTCAGGGGCAATTTATTCTTATAGATCACTACCTACACAATGTAATTCTGATACAATTTGTAGAATTTCTGAAATTATTAACATTTATTTGTGACTTGGAAATGAATGACTATCCTTAGTTCCCCATTCCTTTAAAAACCCAACCAACAATAGAAGACACAAACCAAGTGTGCCTTGGGTGTAAATGACGCTAGCTGCTACATAATAATTATTGGAAGACATCTGTCAAGGTTCATCAATATTCAATGCTACATCAAACACTTCCACCTCTTCATTCTCCTTCAGCCACACCACTACAACTTAAGAGGACCTTTCTGCTGGCCACAAGTGCAGCTGAGTGGAGAAACTACCATGAAAAATCTGTCACTAATGTTTTATTAAATTAATCACTTCCACACTTGGCATTGATCCTTGTTTCTACTAAAAATGACCTTCTTCAGATACTTTTGTAAATACTTTTATGCCCATAAAAGACAAATGTATTCTAGGGACTTTCAAAGCACAGAAGCTCCTTCATCAGGAAAATTTACAAATCAATGACTGTGTCAAGAGCACAATATTTAAGAAATGATACAAGACATTTGTGCACGGGGCGGATGGGGTCATTCTAATGATAAGCTAAGGTTATCATATTAAAGTTTTCGTTTCTAATGGAAAGTGGTGGGACTGATGGCTTAAGGTCCTCATACAAACTAGACTAATGTTGGATGATCCTGCTGATATAGATGGGTTAGGACAACTGTCTAATGTGCATGGAGGTGCAGGCCGACTGGTGGTCAGGAGAGATGTTGATCGTGTCGCGTACGTCTGATTTCGGAGTGTTGATGGCATTGTTCTCATATAGATAAGACACCAAACGACGTGTCAGCGAGTGGCTTTGTCATAGAGAACTCAAAGTGTTCTTGTATATCTGACAGATGGCTGAAGCGTTGTTCCATTGACTACCATCTGATGTGGAAGGTTGGCTATAGGAGTTTAGAGATCTGGAGTCAGTCTGGTGGAGGTGAGAAGTGTAGAAAATTCAGAGAAACGGAGGCACAAAAAACCGCAGGTTCTTGATAAAAACTTGATGTTTATTCTATAGTAGTTAAAACAGGAAGACAAAGCAGATAATGTTTCAGCCATAAGTGGCCTTTCTCAAGCCTAAAAAAATACAAATCTAAAAAATAAAGAATAGAGTTGTCTTTTTTCAGGCTTCAGAAAGGCCAATTATGTAATGTTGCCCGCTTCATCTTCCTGTTTTAACTAAAGATGAAGTTTTTATCAAGAACCTTCGATTTTGGTGCCTTAGCTTCTCTGAATTTTCTATGTTGTTTTTGGTACTGGTGGGAGACCCTGTTGAACTAAGCACAAGTTTGGTCAATATTGCATATAAATCTACTATTGGAAGTGAGAAGTATGTCCATGTAAGTAAAAAATCCAGGGGTTATACAGAGACCTTTAGCAAAACACTTGAACATCCTTATCAGCTTTAATTTCCATATATTTCTCACTTGGTCGGTTCTGTATTAAGACCCTTAAATTTGTCATACTGTGTCCCGGTCAAGAGAAATGGTGTCCAGATCATTCCTTATAGTGAGCCTGGGTAGATTCATCCTTGTTTATCCCCATTTTAGGTTCCCCTAGGGCACCTTGTACACTGAATCATGTGCATCACATTTCAGGATGTACGTAAAAAGTCATCCATGCTCATTGTCCTGCTTCGTGTTGGGTATATGGACTGTGTTTTTAGGTAATATGTGGATACAAGTCTTGCATTTTTTGCTGTTACAGGGAAATGGGCCCATCTCTGATGGTGATGAGAGGACACTTCTGATGAGGAATTTCTTTAAGTTTGGTGGTTATTTGTAGGAGAGAAGTGGTTGATGTGGGAAAATTTATTTCAGTCTGTAGTCTCTGTGGAATAAAGGTAGAAGATCAGCATCAATTTTTTTTAGGATGCTTATGTGGGGGTTATTTTTCCCCTGGTAAGGTGAAACCTCAAGCCCTGGACTTGACGAGCGGTATGCAACTCGGTTTGATGACGTGTGCAGCCTGGCGGTCCTGTGGGAACTTTGAAAGCTATAGAGACTGGATGGCCACTGAAGAAATAGAGCAGTAGTAGCAGGGAAGAATAGATCAAGAGTCTCACTAAAGTGATGAAGCAGAGTCATTTTATGTAGTCAAGTTGAGTAGGTCTGTTGACTCATGGTAGTGAGGTAGCAGAGTCTATTGATATAACAGAGTTGAGTATGCCAGGAGGTATGGTACAGAAATGCCTTCAAGCTGGTTATTTTTGAAGGCACACAGGGGCAAAGTAGCAGAGCCCAGCGAAGTAGCAGAGCTAAGTATATCAGTATCGCAGAGCTGATTATCCCAGGATGCTGAATATAATGGAATAGAGAAGTGATCAGCAGCAGCAGTGGTGGATGCAACCACTTGAACACTCAGGCGGCATCTCGCCACTGAGCTGGGCTATGTGGCTCAGATAAATGACATCACAGGAGCTCAACCCTGTGCACAGAGGAGCAGAAACACTGAAGCTCTCCGTAACAGTCCCTTTAGTGATGGTTGGAGATGTCCTTCACATAATCCTTGACAGACCCCTACTATGGAAGACACAATTTAACCATTTTTTTAAGTTAAAAGCCCCTATACCAGTTAGTTAGTCCTTCTCTGTGCTTAACCAGGAATGTGTCATACCTACCAATATGCAGGACTTATTTTTCACAGTTCTGACTAATCTCGCATGCATTCCTTCCTGTTATTGTAGATATGCAATCGTCCTTATAGCATGAAGGCACACATATATCTGTTTATAAACCCAGGCCAACAATCATCAGCTCTAAACTCCAAGGTCTAGCACCAAAGAAGATATACTGAAAAATACTTCCAAGAACATATTTTAAATTATTAATAGGAAATGTAAAATACCAAGAAGCCGTTTCCACAGTCAGTTATTAGGGTTTTTAAGTAGAATTGCAATATAATCCATCCTTGACATTTTTGTATAATTTGTCCAGCTGATATCAAAGGTTAAAATAGAGTGGGTGTACCGAGGAATTGTATACACAAAAATACAAGTAATTTTATACAGAATTCTGCAAAAATGTTGGTGAAGTTTTCGCAGGAACTTGGGGCACTGCTCAATTCATAATTTTGGCTGTGGGGGGTTGTCACTTTCTCTTTTTTTTGTCTTGTGGTATTTTTTGACATTTTTAGATAAAATTTTTAAAAATGAGTATGCGATTCACAATTTTTTTGCATAATTTTTTATTTTTTAGTTTTTTTCCCTTTTTTGCGACTTTTGAAAGCAAACGTTGCATGTTTGGTCAAAATGTCACAAAATTTGGCAAAAAATAGTCATGGGGTAGACAAAGTGAATATGCACAAAAGTTTTGCAACTTTTTAAAAAGTCGTAAATAATTGCTACAAACATCTGGAGTACAAACACACCGACCATAATGAAGAACATAAAAAAAAACAGATGAACATGTAGAACATAGACTTCAAAACAGATGCAACTTATAAGGATTGTGCTAATGTGTCCAGGTAATTTTCACAATTCATAAATTCTGATTTATTAATGTCTCTTGATTTTTTGTATTGTGCCATTTGCCTATGTGTTTTGCAACAAGTTCTATAGAATGGTGCAGGCAATCCAGGAATTCAGCACAAGATTTTAAAAAATGTTTTTATTTTTGTTTTTGACCAGTTGTTGCAAATTTTTTAACTCTAAAAGTCATAAAAAAAATTTGTAAGTCTCAAAAAATGCGCCAAACTGAAAACTCCTCAGGAAACCTTACACCAGACAGGGACTGGAGAGAGATGCGTATAAAAAAAAAAAAAAGACATTTAAAGAAAGTCATATTTCATGAATGTGTCTAAAACATTTGGGTTAGCAAAGTTGTCAAAGAAAATAAAAAAAAAGCTTTAAAGAAAGACATAAAAAATGTGTAGAGAATAAGACACAGATACTAAAGTCACGGAAAAAAGGAGCAAATTGTTCCAGAAAAGCGGAAAAAAACAACATGATGAATTGGGGCCAATGTATTGAATTAGAATGGTGAGAGATTGTTGTTATTTATTAATTTTGTAGAACGTTAAAGAGATAATTGAGGCCAGTACATACATAAAATCTCTATTTGCATTAACAAAAAAAAACTTACTGTACAGAAAGCAGATAAGAAGATCCAGGAGCAGGAGACCATAAAGTTTAAGTTTTAGGCTGGGGTCTCAATTGCGTGTGCAATGAAACTCGCGTGAGTCTGTCGCATCAATACCCAGCATAGCTGCTGGCACTCGGACCGGAGTGTGCGGCTGCAGTGCCGGGTGTTGATGCGAGAGACTCACGTGAGTTTCTCGCGTCGCACGCGCAAGTGTGACCCCGGCCTTATCCTACAATTTGGCCACTTGATGATCTCCTTGTCCTCTCCTATGTACTTTAGGCTTCTTTTACACTTCGCGGGTTTTGCGGCCCGTTATTGTGGGCCATATCGCTGCAAAAAAGGCAGTCTGCCGCAATAATGGGCCGCAAAAAAGTTGCGGATCGCCGTTTTTTCAGTTTTCCAATACTATGGAACAAGTATTGGAAAATAAAAACGGCATTCCGCAAAACTAGAAGTGACGGTTTTCAATGGGGGCCATGTCTGTACGCCGTGAAAAAGATCAAGCAGGCACCGTGGAAATTTTGCGGGCCGATTTTGCGGCCCCATAGAAATCTATTTGGGCCGCAAAAACAGCCTGCAAAAACATGGTAAATATATAAGAACCCTTATGCTCGAAGGTGAGACGTCCACTCAAATCCCTGACAAACCTGCAGAAAAACATGTTTTCATGTCTATAGCGCTCAAAAAGTTAAAGCTGCTTTTGGTCCACATACCAGTCCAATATTCCCAAGAACTTTCCCAAATCTCATGCTTTGTAACTTTTCTTTGAGTGGCCCATATTTCTTAAACCAAACGTTTACAGTTGTGCTGAAAAATTTACATACCCCAGCAGAATTTTTGCTTTCTTGGCCTTTTTTTCAGAGAATATGAATGATAACACCAAAATTTTTTCTCCACTCATGGCTAGTGGTTGGGTGAAGCCATTTATTGTCAAACTACTGTGTTTTCTCTTTTTAAACCATAATGACAACCCAAAACATCCAAATGACCCTGATCAAAAGTTCACATACCCTGGTTATCATTCATATTCTCTCAAAAAAGGCCAAGAAAGCAAAAATTCTGCTGGGGTATGTAAACTTTTGAGCACAACTGAAAGTGTACCTTCCCATCTACTTGTTTTCCATCCATCTCATCCTTTCTCTGATTCTACAATCAATCAAAAAAGAGGAGGAGGGTGGAGATGGATGGAAAACAAGAAGGTCCAAAGGTGTACTGAACTGTTTGGCCATGCCAAAGGTGCGACAAGCGCCTGTACTTTGTTTCAGTAAGGCCGACGGTCTCCATTTAAAGGGACATATACTCGAGTAGAGACGCGAAAATTGATTGAATGGACTCCGATCCATCGACCAGGTCAGTAATCTGTGACTGCTGGAAGGGAGACCTATGAATCATAGAATCATAGAATCATAGAATGGTAGAGTTGGAAGGGACCTCCTGGGCCTTCTGGTCCAACCCCCTGCTCAAAGCAGGATTCTCTAAATCATCCCAGACAGATGTCTATCCAGCCTCTGTTTGAAGACTTCCATTGAAGGAGAACTCACCACCTCTTGTGGCAGCCTGTTCCACTCATTGATCACCCTAACTGTCAAAAAGTTTTTTCTAATATCTAATCTGTGTCTCCTCCCATTCAGTTTCATCCCATTGCTTCTAGTCTTTCCTTGTGCAAATGAGAATAAAGATGATCCTTCTACAATGTGACAGCCCTTGAGATATTTGTAGACAGCTATTAAGTCTCCTCTCAGTCTTCTTTTTTGCAAGCTAAACATTCCCAAATCCTGCAACCGTTCCTCATAGGACATGGTTTGCAGACCGGTCACCATTCTGGTGGCTCTTCTCTGAACTTGCTCCAGTTTGTTGATGTCTTTTTTAAAATGTGGTGCCCAAAACTGGACACAGTATTCCAGATGAGGTCTGACCAAAGAGGAGTAGAGGGCAATAATGACCTCACGTGATCTAGACTGTATGCTTCTGTTGATACATCCTAGAATTGCATTTGCCTTTTTTGCTGCTGCATCACACTGTTGACTCATGTTAAGTCTGTGATCAATTAGTATACCCAAGTCTTTTTCACATGTGCTGTTACTTAGCCCTATTCCTCCCATTTTGTATATGCTTTTTTCATTTTTATTGCCCAGATGTAGTACTTTGCATTTTTCCCTGTTAAAATCCATTCTGTTAGAATCTCAACTCCCGGTTCTTGTTTTGATTAGCCGAGCTGGTGCGACGTCGTGTGCATAATGCAGTGATGACGTCGTACCAACCCAGCTACTTAATAGATGAGCTGGGAGTTAAGGAGATTTGCAGGTCTCTCATCCAGCACTCAGATTACTGACCTGGCCCTTGGATTGGAATCCATCAGATCGATTCTTCCATCTCTACACTTGAGGTGTCTGGGAGCAGCTATCTCCCAACTTCGTATTGAGAACACAGTCACACATGGATAAACTGGAGCACACGTGTTTTCGGAGGTGTCAGGGAGAATAACTACGATCTGATTTGGAATTATTATAGGAGATGTGATTCATTATAGGAAGCTTCTGAGTCTCTTCCATCCTTTACGTAAATGGCAGTGACCCCAAGCAGGAGATAAACCCTCATTATACACTCTGAGCTCAGGACATTATTCACACATATAGTTTGTATCTTCTCCACAATGGAGACAGATGATGCAGACCGCTGTCACGTGCCGCGGTTATGTATCCCATTTCCTGCCTCACAAAGTACATTCACATTCGAAAGACGCTCGGTTTTTATGATTCATTTTACGGATTCCAGCTTTCTGTGTCATTGAACTTCTCGTTATTATTAAGTCTGCGATAAACAAGAACACGGGAAGATGAAAGGTATCTAAATATACAGTGAAGTGCATAATAAAGAGTGTAAGTACAAGCCTTCATCATTTATTTATAGGACTGCAAAAAACAAAGTTGTGAAGAAATAGAATTTGAATTACCAAAAAAAAAATTATATTCATTGTTCCTTTCTGCTCCTCTTACATTTCTCCCCGGTGCCCCGCCGGTCTCTGCTTCGCCTTTTGGCCAGATAGCATGTGACTGTGACTGCTGTAGCCAATCACTGTGTCACGCTAGGTCCAAGGACATTGGCCCTTCTAATGCTATCATTTTGGACAAGATGATGGTCACAAAGGGATCAAAAGAACCCCAAAGTGCGTTTCGCATATAATGTGTTTCAGCTTCCTCAAGGGAATACTGGATAGAACTTTTCACTGGACTTTTAACTATCAGGGGTCACATGGTCTCGTTAGACCAATAGCAGCTGGGTATATCGGCGCATGCACAACCCACCATGCGCGACCAACCGCACCACCCACAGCAATCAAGGGGGACCACACATCGCTGCTCCCATTCGCTTCCAAACTCCTGGAGCTGCATGTCCACGCTGAGCTTTCCTACCACTTCTCTTCTAACTTGCTCTTTGACACTCTACAATCTGGTTTCCGCCCCTATCACTCCACTGAGACAGCCCTGACCAAAATTACTAATGACCTACTTACAGCCAAAGCGAACAGACAATACTCTATACTCCTGTCATGTATAGTGTACAGTTCCTATAGCGTCTTGTGCTTGGGTGCGAGGAAAACACAGGAGACATAGGTTGAAATGAAATGACTTGTATTACTTCATACAAGCATGCTGAAAAGTTCACACAGTTTGCAGGAACAGCGACAGGAGACACAGCAGGCCAGAGTAACTTCAAGCACTACAATAAATCTCCAAAGCAGGTTCAGGATCTCTTCTCTGTACCGTAATTCCTCTGCAAACATGGATTCACCAAACAGCAGGTTTCCAGAGTCCAAAAGTGTTCCAAGGTTCCTCAGTAGGGAATAGCTGGAGTACAAGTCCAAGGCTTCCAGGAGTCAGGTCACAGACTGACTGAGGCTTGATTCAGGAGCACTGATTGTTCAGCTGAGGCTGCTTAAGAAGCAAGAGGGAAGAATCAGGGCGGGAACATGAAAACTGGAAACTCCATATTAACTGAGGGCAAGAGCTGCAGAAAGACAGAAAGCAAAATGGCCGACGGAAAACTGAGTTTCAAGGAACATGTCAACAGAGACAAAGAACCTTACATTACTCCACACTTAGGGACAACCTCCGGATGACCTCAGACCAGGCTTGTCAGGGTACCTCTGATGAAACTGGCGGAGCAGGCGAGGAGCATTTACATTATTGACTGGTTCCCATGAGTTGTCCTCCACTGGGTAGCCCTGCCATTTAATCAAATATTGCAACTGATTTCTGTACAACCTGGAATCTAGAATCCTTTCCACCATAAATTCTTCCTGACCATCGACCAGCACTGGGTCAGGGCAAGGAGAAGAACGTCCAGGAAACGTATTGGGTGTTGCAGCCTTTAGTAGGGATACATGAAAGACAGGGTGGATTCTCATAGTTCTGGGCAGTTGAAGACGACAAGCAACAGCACTTATAATCTTATTGATCTTATAAGGTCCAATGTACTTATGTCCCAATTTAGACGATGGAATCTTTAATTTAAGATTTCTGGTTGACAGCCAGACCAAATCTCCTACCTTGAAAGCTGGTGCAGGTTTACAAAATTTATCTGCTGCTTTCTTGTACCTTTCCTGAGCCAATTCTAGATTTTCCTTTAGAAGATCCATATTCTTTTGTAAAGAAGTGATTCTTTCAGCCACTGCCGGCAAGGGCGTATCTATGGGAAATCGAGGAAGAATGTTAGGATGATAACCTAGATTGGAGTAAAAAGGAGACTGCTTAGTGGAGGCGCTCTGAGAGTTGTTATAAGAGAACTCAGCCAGTGGAAGTAGATCCACCCAATCATCCTGTAGGTGGCAGATAAAACAGCGGAGATACTGCTCCAGGGTCTGATTGGTTCGTTCTGTCTGTCCATTAGTCTGGGGATGAAAAGCAGAAGAAAGGTTTACTTTAATGTCCAATGCTGCACAGAAATTTTGCCAAAACCTTGAAGTGAATTGCACTCCTCGATCCGAAATGACCTCATCCGGTACTCCATGTAAGCGAAACACATTCTTAATCATCAAGTCTGATGTCTGTTTTGCAGTGGGTAAGCCGACACAAGGGATAAAATGAGCTGCCTTTGTTAGACGGTCAACCACCACTAGAATGGTGTTCTTCCCTTGAGAGGTTGGTAACTCCACAATGAAGTCCATAGAAATGGATCCCCACGGGCGGGATGGGGTGGGAAGAGGTTGCAACAGACCAGTTGGTGAGGAGCGAGGTGTTTTGCATCTTGCACAGACTTCACATGAAGTGACATAGTTTAAGACATCTTTCCTGTAAGTGGGCCACCAAAAGAAACGAGAAAGAAATTCTTGTGTCTTTAGAATTCCCCTATGCCCGGCTATCTTGGAATCGTGGATGAGTTGCAATACTCTCAATCTGACTGTTTCAGGTATATACAGACGTTGTCCCTGAATCCACACACCATTCTTAAAGACAAGACTTACGTCCCTTGGGGGTTGAGCCAACAAAGAATCCGCATGGTATGCTTCCTTGATGTCCTTAAGTAGGTCTTGATTATGAATCACTCCCAGGAATCTAGAGTCAGGAAGAATAGTCTTAGGAGGAGTAAGTGGACGTGTCTCTGCTGAATGAATCCTAGAGAGTGCATCAGCCTTTCCATTGCGCGATCCTGGTCTATAAGAAATGACAAAATTAAATTGGTTTAGGAAAAGATTCCAGCGAGCCTGGCGAGGAGTCAGGCACTTAGCCGACCTGATAAATTCAAGGTTACGATGGTCTGTCAGGACGACTATTTGCTGTGCAGCTCCCTGAAGAAGGTGTCTCTGTCATGGGTGTATCGCCACGAAGATCGTCGCGATTGCACATTCTGACTTCTCGCAGCTGAGTTGCTGTTTCTTTGTGTTTGGTAGTGAAGGAGTTAATTTTACCTAGCTCTTGGCTAAGACTAGGTCCAGCCTCGCCCGGCTGCTTTTGATTATGCTCTAATTAGCTTCCTTTATATACCTGCCAGTCTGCTTGTTAGATGCCGGTGAAAGCTTACATGCAGACCAGTAGTTTGGATCAGGTCATGAGAAGACTTAAGTTAAGAGTTCCTTTGTGGTTTCTCCTCTCCTCGATTATAGTTTATCTCCTAGACCTTTTGTGTTCCCTCTGAGTTTAACACTAGGACTACTGGACTCGTGACCCCGCCTAGAACTACTGAAAGGAGTCATTTTGACTCCTTGCTTGTTTTCGTTTATTTTTAGAGTTTCATTTGTGGTTATTTATTAATAATTATATTTTTTGTAATGTATTATTATTATGAGATCCAACAGTAATGCTTTTGATTGTTTTTTTTCTGCTTTTCTTATTTTTCTACAGAAAATAACAATAATTATAATAGACGTTTTTCAAACATTTTTTTTTATTCAAGTGCACACATATAAACAACAACTGAAGAACAAAAAGCAGAGAAAATGTAGGTGGAGGAGCATAAAAATGAAATATGGCGCAGAATTCACCTTCTAAACATTTGGTGTTTCGCATTTTAGGCATTGCCTTTGATTTATGGCAGTACATTGCCCACACAAAGACTTACCACAAGTCTTACAATTGCCGACAGATCTATTTTTCTTGCACTTTTCTTTGATCTGGCAAAATTTTGTTTGAACCATCACTTCTGAGCATGTAGACACTTGGGACGTGGAACCCTTTTCCCTATCTGTGACATAAGGACCACTCAACTCTCTCACAAGCGTTTGCAAAAATGCCTTGCGTGACATTTTTTGGTGGGTTATCTCATTAAATATTATCCATGCATTTATACCCGCAAAGTCTAAGGCATTTTCAAATGCATGAACAGGCCATCTCCTTGTGCATGTTCGTGTGGTATATTTTGTGCCATCTGATCCACTACATCTACTCCATATTTTGTTTCATTGTAAAACTTTACCGTTTCTGGAGTTTTTTTAGCGGAATCAGACGCAACAACAACATCTGGATGGACGGAACTCAAAATGACAACATTTTTGTTGGGCTTTCCTTGATATACTGTAAGTGTAAAATTGTCTTCATTTCTAAACACTTTAGTGTTGTACAATTCCTCTTTCATGGATTTTATTTCTTTAGGCACTTCTCGCCTTATCTTGTTCAGTGTTCCCATGATGGTTGTTCCTTTGCTTTTTAGCTGTTTAGCTAATTTTACTGAAGTAAAATAATTATCGGTTGTAACATTGCGACCTTTTTTCAAAAACGGGTCCAATAACTTCATTACCACATGGTCAGCTAAACGGTCCTCAGCACGGCGTGTGTCATCTTTGCCTAGATAAGGGAAGCCATTTGCCAGATATTTGCTCTCCTTATCAACAGCTAGCCAATATTTGTGGCCATATTTATCTGGTTTGGAAGGCATGTACTGCGTGAATGGACACCTAGTTTTGCTTGGGAAAAGTTGCTCATCCACCGTTATGTATGGGCCAGGTTTGTAACATGCAATACAATTTTCAATAAACCTGTCCCACACAGTAGAAAATAGAGCAAACTTGTCCGTTTGCAGTCTCTCCGATCGAGTAGATTTCTCTTCAAATCTGAGAAACCTCATAATTTCAACAAAGCGGTCCCTAGACATTGTCGCTTTGCAAAACGGTATTCCCCAGTCATTACACCAAATACTGCTAATCGAGTGACGGTTCGTGCCAGATATTCCACGAGCATAGAATATCGCAATGAATGCATCTAGCTCCTCATCAGATAGAGTAAACTGTAAATTATTGTTCCTGCATGCTTCTGCAAGCGTACAGTTCTTTATATGTGTCAATATATATGAATCAAAAATTAGCATAAGATAAGAGCCTAGAGTAAACAAGCTATTTTGTTCAGCATTACACAGTAATACAAGCAGGTAAAACACAAGGAAAATGTGAAAAGTTGACATGTAAATTGAACTACATCTATATGAACATCAGGGTAAATAAGACAGAGTGAAAAAATTATGCACAAAACTTTATAGCAACATTTAGTGACAAAAGGACCTCAAAATATAGTAGGGAGTCAAAATGACTCCCTTCAGTAGTTCTTGGTAAATTTTGAAAAAAAACGCGCAAATTTTTCACCAAAATTATTTATTCTCACAAAATCTTTTTTCACATCATATTTGAGGAAAAGTCACCGAGTTTCAAGCCGGAATTCTGAAAAATGTAGTCACAGAAGAGAAATAAAAAACGAAAGGAGTCAAAATGACTCCATCAGTAGTTCTAGTGCAGGGGTGGGCAATTAATTTTGCCAGGGGGCCGCATGAGAAATTGGGATGGTTTTAGAGGGCCGGACTAATATAATTAACTCCGTTCTACCCAATACTGTATATATACATACCTGCCCATTATCATCATCTTCTCCCCATCATCATCAATGCCTCCCCATTATCAGCAATGCCTGCCATCATCATCATCAATGCCTGCCCATTATCATCAATGCCTGCCCATTATCATCATCTTCTCCCCATCATCATCAATGCCTCCCCATTATCAGCAATGCCTGCCCATCATCATCTTCTCCCCATCATCAATGCCTGCCCATTATCATCAATACCTGCCCATTATCATCATCTTCTCCCCATCATCATCAATGCCTGCGAATCATCATCATCTTCTCCCATCACAATGCCTGCCCATTATCATCAATACCTGCCCATTATCATCATCTTCTCCCCATCATCATCAATGCCTGCCCATCATCATCATCATCATCTTCTCCCCATCATCAATACCTGCCCATTATCATCATCTTCTCCCCATCATCATCAATGCCTCCCCATTATCAGCAATGCCTGCCCATCATCACACACAGACAGCACATAAGCACTCTCTCACATACACACACACACACACACACACACAAAGCACCGCACTACATAGACACAGACACACACAGAGACACGTCTTACCTGTCCAGCGTCCCCGCTCTCTGACACAGCCGGCCGCTGAATGATGACGTCATTCAGCGGCCGGCTGTGAGAGGAAGCGCCGGTGGAGCCCGGAGCTGCAGCAGCGGAGGCACGGGAGAGGTAAGTATTGTGCCAGCTGATGCCGGGGCCCTGAGACTGCCGGAGCGCCTCCGCGGGCCGGTCACTGACAGCCGGCGGGCCGGATGCGGCCCGCCCCTTGCCCGGGTCTGTTCTAGTGTTAAGTGTTGTATGCAAGACAGTGTTTGCTTTGTCCCCTGTCTGTCTCGTTTGTCTGTACTGTTAGTTAAGCAGTAACCTGCCTATTCCCTGTGTGGTAATCAGGGTCCTTCTGAGGACTAGATTACAGTTGTCAGGGATTTATAGGAGACAGGGTTACGTTGGCGGCCTGGACCTCTGTACCATTAACAGTACCTCCAGGTTGAGGGACTAGTCAGGTCCCCAGTTTAGGGTCAGCATAGACCCCGGTCCACCTGCAGCCTGAGTACAGTATTATACGTCTTCAGGATTCACCCACAGTACAACGGATATTATGTCAGGTAATACTATACTTTATATACATGTTGAGATTTCCTATTTATATGTTATATTGCATGTTGTCCCTCTTAGTATTGATTACTGACATCATATGTGTATCTGTGATACAGCGTGACATTTTCACCGGCCTAAAAAGATTCTCCCCAGCTACCATGGATCCAGTTGCCCAGCTTGCCCTGCAGTTGCAGAGTTTATCCATGAAGCTGACGGACATTAAGTCCAGGGTTTTGTCTCCCCCGGAGCAAACCAGGTCTGAACCTAAAGTTGCTCTCCCGGACAGGTTCACTGGTGGGCGGGACAAATTTTTTACCTTCCGGGAGGCATGTAAATTATATTTTCGGCTTCGGCCTCAGTCATCGGGGAGTGAAGAGCAGAGGGTGGGAATTGTCATCTCGCTCTTACAAGGGGACCCTCAATCCTGGGCGTTCTCTCTTCCTCCGGGCTCCCGGCCCTCCAGTCAGTAGATCGATTTTTTACTGCCCTGGGTCTGGTATATGATGACCCGGATCGGGTTCCCTTGCTGAAATGAAGTTACGTAAGATACAGCAGGGAGATCGTCCAGCGGAGGAATTTTCTTCTGAGTTCCGTAGATGGGCCACAGATACTCAGTGGAATGACCCAGCTCTTAGGAGCCTGTTTTGCCAAGGGTTATCTGACAAATTAAAAGATGTTTTGGCTCAGTATGATTCTCCTCCGTCACTGGAGGCTGCTATGGCCCTTGCTATTCGTATTGATAGACAGTTTCGGGAGAGGTGCGAGGTAACTCCGCCCCCTGTTGTGACTCCACCTACTACTAAGGTCCCTTATATTGAGGTTCCCCTGGTCTGTTCTGAGGAGCCTATGCAGTTGGGAGGGACATCATTTCGTAGGAGGGGATCGGCGGTGCGCCGCAAGACAAGAAGGTGTTTCTTCTGTGGGAAAGAGGGACATTTTGTTGAGGGGTGTCCATCCCGTGCCTCATTGGGCAGAAAAGTCGCCGGAAAACTGTTAATCCCAGGTTGTGTGGTGGACGACAACCTGGGAGTATGTATTTCGTCCCTAAGTCCGTCTCAGTTTCTCGTACCTGCGGAGGTGGTGGTTGGTACGAGAGTTGAGAGGATTTCTGTTCTTCTTGATAGTGGGTCTGGGGCTAATCTGGTGGACGCTCGGTTTGCCCAGGTGCAAGGTATGCAACTGAGTGTATTGGCCAAACCGATCCTATATTCTCTATTGACGCCAGACCTCTCGGTCAAGGAAGCTTTGTACAAGCTGTTCATAACATAGACCTTCGAGTAGGGGCAAGACATAAAGAACAATTGTCTTGTTATGTGTTGGAGGGTCTTCCTACTCCTATTGTGTTGGGACTTCCTTGGTTGGCTAAACATAACCCAGTGATTAATTGGCAATCCAGAGAGATAAGCCAGTGGGGTGAATTTTGCAAGAATAACTGCATGAAAACGGTCATCAGTGCGGTCGTGCCTAGAACCTTGCCTCCTTTTCTGGAGGACTTTGAGGATGTGTTCGCAGAGGAGGGGTGTCAAGAGTTACCTCCTCATCGTGCGTATGACTGCTCAATTAAATTGCTTCCTGATGCTAAATTACCTAAATCTAGGTTATATAACCTTTCTGGTCCTGAGAGGCAGGCTATGAAGGATTATATTTCGGAAAGTCTGGCCAAGGGGCATATTAGACCTTCATCTTCCCCAGTGGCCGCGGGGTTCTTCTTTGTGAAGAAAAAAGATGGAGGCCTTGCTTGGATTTCCGTGAGCTTAATCGGATTACGGTCCGAGATCCGTATCCGCTCCCACTTATTCCTGATCTCTTCAATCAGATTGTGGGCGCCAAGTGGTTCTCTAAGTTGGATCTCAGGGGGGCGTATAATCTGATTAGGATAAAGGAGGGGGATGAGTGGAAGACGGCGTTTAACACTCCGGAAGGACATTATGAGAACCTTGTCATGCCTTTTGGTCTGACTACTGCCCCGGCGGTGTTTCAACATTTTGTTAATGACATCTTTCGCCACCTTGTGGGGCAGTTTGTGGTCGTTTATTTAGATGACATCTTAATTTACTCGCCAGATCTTGTGTCTCATCAGGAGCATGTGAGACAGGTGTTGCAGATCTTGCGAGATAATAAGTTGTTCGCCAAATGGGAAAAGTGTGTATTCGCCGTACAGGAACTTCAATTTTTGGGTTTCCTGGTGTCAGCTTCCGGTTTCCGTATGGACCCTGAGAAAGTGAGAGCAGTGCTTGAATGGGATCGGCCAGAGGATCTTAAGGCACTGCAGCGTTTCCTGGGGTTTGCTAACTACTACCGGAAATTTATTCGTAATTTCTCATCTGTTGTCAAACCTCTCACTGACATGACTAAAAAAGGGACGGATTTTTCTAGGTGGTCTGACAAAGCTTGTCAAGCATTTTCCTCCTTGAAAAAATGTTTTGCTTCGGCCCCCATACTCATCCAACCTGATGCATCACAACCGTTCATTGTGGAGGTAGATGCGTCTGACGTAGGGGTGGGTGCAGTATTATCCCAAGGTCCGTCCCCTGGTAAATGGCGTCCGTGCGCTTTCTTCTCCAAGAAATTGTCGCCCGCCGAGAGGAATTATGATGTCGGCAATAGGGAACTCTTGGCCATTAAGTTGGCTTTTGAGGAGTGGCATCACTTTTTGGAGGGGGCAGTCCACCCGGTCACCGTTATTACTGATCACAAGAACCTGCTGTATTTAGAATCTGCAAAGAGTCTGAATTCTAGACAAGCTAGATGGTCGTTGTTTTTTACCAGGTTTAATTTTGTCGTCACTTATCGTCCTGGGTCAAAAAATGTAAAGGCTGATGCCTTATCTCGTAGTTTCCCGGGGGCCGGGAAGACGGATGACCCGGTTCCTATCCTTCAGGAGGGAGTTGTGGTGTCGGCTGTATGCTCTGAGCTTGAGGAGGAGATATTGGAGGCTCAGGGGGACGCCCTGTAGGACCTCCAGGTAAACTGTTTGTTCCTAATCAGTTGAGACAAAAAGTTATCGAGGCACATCATAATTCTGCTTTAGCAGGACACCCAGGGAGTAAAGCAACTGTGGATCTCCTTTCTCGCCGGTTTTGGTGGCCTAACTTAAATAAAGAGGTAATAACTTTTGTCGCGTCCTGTGGAGTTTGTGCTCGCTCTAAGACCCCACATACCCGTCCGTCTGGGACCCTCTTGCCTTTGAAAATTCCGGAGCGTCCATGGACTCATCTGTCTATGGACTTCATTACGGACCTCCCTCCGTCGTCAGGGAAGACTGTCATTTTAGTTGTAGTTGACAGGTTCAGTAAGATGGCACATTTCATTGCTCTTCCTGCTCTTCCTAATGCTAAAACTCTGGCGCAGGTGTTCATTGGGGAGATTGTGAGACTTCACGGGTTGCCTTCTGATGTGGTGTCAGATAGGGGGTCTCAGTTTGTGTCCAAATTCTGGAGGGCATTTTGTTCACGTCGGGGGATGCAGTTGTCATTTTCTTCGGCTTTTCATCCGCAGATCAATGGTCAGACAGAGCGTCTGAATCAGAGCCTAGAGACATATCTTCGGTGTTTTGTCTCTGAGAACCAGGAGGACTGGTCTTCTTTCTTGCCTCTGGCAGAGTTCGCTCTTAACAATAGGCGGAGCGAGTCCACTGGTAAGTCCCCGTTTTTTGGGGCATATGGTTTTCATCCTCAGTTTTGTACTTTCAATGGGGGGGGCCCTTCTGGGGTTCCTGAGGAGGAACGATTCCCGTCGTCACTTGCTTCAGTTTGGAGAGGAGTACTGAATAATCTGAGTGCTATGGGGAACCGTTACAAACGGAGGGCTGATAGGAGGAGAGTGTCTGGTCCGGACCTTTGTGTGAACGATCTGGTATGGTTGTCTACCAAGAATATAAAACTCAAGGTTCCCTCCTGGAAACTGGGTCCCAGGTTCATCGGTCCATACAGGATCAGTTCTATAATTAATCCTGTGGCATTTCGTCTGGACCTTCCTCCTACGTTTAAAATCCACAATGTGTTCCACAAATCGTTGCTTAAGAGGTACGTGGCGCCAGTTATACCGTCACCTCTACCTCCTCCGCCAGTGGTGGTCAATGGTAACTTAGAATTTCAAGTGTCGAAGTTCATTGACTCACGTCTGAATCGCCGGTCCCTTCAGTACTTGGTTCATTGGAAGGGGTATGGTCCTGAGGAGAGGACGTGGGTCCCTGCGTCTGATGTTAACGCAGATCGATTGGTTCGGACCTTCCACACAACTTACCCGGGCAGACCTGGCCCTGAGGGTCCGGAGGCCCCTCGTAGAAGGGGGGGTACTGTCATGGGTGTATCGCCACGAAGATCGTCGCGATTGCACATTCTGACTTCTCGCAGCTGAGTTGCTGTTTCTTTGTGTTTGGTAGTGAAGGAGTTAATTTTACCTAGCTCTTGGCTAAGACTAGGTCCAGCCTCGCCCGGCTGCTTTTGATTATGCTCTAATTAGCTTCCTTTATATACCTGCCAGTCTGCTTGTTAGATGCCGGTGAAAGCTTACATGCAGACCAGTAGTTTGGATCAGGTCATGAGAAGACTTAAGTTAAGAGTTCCTTTGTGGTTTCTCCTCTCCTCGATTATAGTTTATCTCCTAGACCTTTTGTGTTCCCTCTGAGTTTAAGTGTTGTATGCAAGACAGTGTTTGCTTTGTCCCCTGTCTGTCTCGTTTGTCTGTACTGTTAGTTAAACAGTAACCTGCCTATTCCCTGTGTGGTAATCAGGGTCCTTCTGAGGACTAGATTACAGTTGTCAGGGATTTATAGGAGACAGGGTTACGTTGGCGGCCTGGACCTCTGTACCATTAACAGTACCTCCAGGTTGAGGGACTAGTCAGGTCCCCAGTTTAGGGTCAGCATAGACCCGGTCCACCTGCAGCCTGAGTACAGTATTATACGTCTTCAGGATTCACCCACAGTACAACGGATATTATGTCAGGTAATACTATACTTTATATACATGTTGAGATTTCCTATTTATATGTTATATTGCATGTTGTCCCTCTTAGTATTGATTACTGACATCATATGTGTATCTGTGATACAGCGTGACAGTCTCCATTCCTTGAAGGCGGCAATAATGGCCAACAATTCTCTATTGCCCACATCGTAGTTCCTCTCAGCCGAAGACAACTGCTGGGAAAAGAAGGCACAGGGATGCAAGACATTCTTCTCACCTGTTCTCTGAGAGAGTATAGCTCCAACGGCACATTCTGAAGCATCCACCTCTATTATGAAGGCAAGCTCGGGGTTGGGATGTACTAAGATAGGTGCGGTGGTAAATTTATCCTTTAAACAGGAAAATGCTTCCTGAGCTTGCGGGGTCCAGGAGAACCTAGACTGTTTCCGGGTAAGTTGGGTGATAGGTGACACTACCTCAGAAAAATTCTTAATGAAACGTCTATAGAAGTTGGCAAACCCGATGAAACGCTGCACCTCCTTCACATTTCTAGGAATTGGCCAATCCTTGATGGCTTGGGTCTTGCTTCCATCCATACTAATCCCTTGCGTAGATAGTACATACCCCAGAAATTGAATTTTGGTCCTATGGAATTCACATTTTTCAAGTTTGATGTAGAGATGGTTTTGTCTTAGGCGTTCTAAGACCATTCTCACATGTCCATGATGTTCCTCTGTGGAGTTAGAAAAAATTAGAATATCATCCAGATAAATCACCACAAATGTATCTAGGAGATCCCTGAAGATATCATTCACGAAGTGTTGGAAAGTGGCTGGGCGGTACTCAGACCAAAAGGCATAACTAGATATTCAAAGTGTCCATAGCGTGACCTGAAAGCAGTCTTCCATTCATCCCCAGGTCTAATACGGACCAAGTTATAGGCCCCACGGAGATCCAGTTTAGAGAAAATTTTGGCATGCCGCACTCTCTCCAACAACTCAGGGATTAAAGGCAATGGATAACGGTTTCTAATAGTAACCTTATTGAGTTCCCTATAGTCTATGCAGGGTCTCAGAGATCCATCTTTCTTCTTCACAAAGAAGATGGGTGCACCTGCGGGAGATGAAGAGGGGCGTATGAAGCCCTTGGCTAAATTTTCATCTATATAATCCTTCAAAGCTTTTAGCTCGGGCCCCGCTAGGGGGTAGATCTTACCAAAAGGTATCTCGGCTCCAGGCAATAATTCAATTGGACAATCATATGGACGGTGAGGAGGAAGCTGATCAGCGTTCTTCTTGTCACATAAATCCACATAGTCCTGGTATACAGCTGGTAGTTCAGGGACTGACATGGTTCCTTTAGGAACAGAGCAAGCTGAAACTCCTTGACTCATCTGTTTCTCCGGAAAGTGTAATTCCTTGGTCTCCCAGTTAATCGTAGGATTCTGCGCCTGCAGCCATGGTAGCCCTAGAATAATGGGAAAGTGGGGAGAAGAGATAAGCATAAAAGACATTTTCTCCTGATGATCTTTACCCATAAGGACCCTCAAAGGCTCTGTTTCTTGATCCACTGGTCCAGAAGTCAGTAGAGAGCCATCCACAGTCTCCATCTGTACTGGAGTAGCCTTCTTCACTGAACGTATCCCCTGTTTCAGAGCAAAGGAGATATCCATAAAATTTCCACTTGCTCCTGAGTCGATCATAGCAGAGCTAGACACCCAGACTGAGTCAACCCAGAGTTTGATGGAAAGGAAGCAATGAGAATTGTTTCTTTTACAACTCAGCTGGGACACCGCTGAGGAAACTTGAAAAATTGCAGCGTTTATACCGTCATCGTCCCCAGAACTAACAGAGTTTAAGTCCGAGAAATCAAGATCTCTTGCAGCAGATCTCTCTGGAGCCTGAGGCTCGGACATGACAGAGCTCCTCTCGCAACACTCACAGTGAATGACTGCTGCAGTAGTCTTACGAGAACGGCTGGGGCAGTTTATAATGAAGTGCCCTGACTTACCACAGTAGAAACATAGATTTTCCTTTATACGATGTTCTTTGTGTGCATCACTAACCCGTCTTTGTAAAGAGTCCACCTGCATGGGTTCAGGTTCTGGTTCCCTTGTGATCCTACTCAAAGGTTCCTTAGCTGAGGAGGGAGGTAGTAAAAGGTTAGTGCGATTATTTTCGAACCATCTCTCTTGTCTGCGTTCAGTCAGACGAGCATCAATACGGATACAATAGTTAATAAAGTCACCTAACGCAGTGGGAGGGTCGGCACGAGCAAGTTGTTGTGAATGGGTTTGAGATGAGTTCTGAGCAGAGGCTCCCTCTGGTGGTTACAAGCAGTGCTAGTCTGTCCAGTGAAGATTGTGAGGACTGGGAATCAGGTGTTACTGACTGGTCTTATATAAGGGAGTCACCTTCCCATCAGGGTTGCCGGTGATCAATTGTTCTGGTCTGAATCCTTTATTCCAGTTTCCCTTGTAGCCTGCTGTGTCGTGTCTGCATCTCCTGCTAACAGATAAGACTTTTTCTTCTTTTGTGTTTGTGCTATATTTTTGCATTTTGTCCTGCACTTCTGTGGGGGCCTTCAGGGTCCCCTCCGGTGGCTTCTGCCCTCTCAGTTTTGTTCAGCCACTGATGTTTGTACTTTTGCTTTTTCCAGTTTTTTCAGTGGCTGCTGTTTTGATTTTGTTACACCAGAGAACTAATTTAGGTGGAAGAGGTCGTGTGATCTCAGGTGTTTTTGAAATTAGTAGAGTTGGTGCCTTTCAGGGTTTTCTGGGATTGCAGTAAGTGCCCTTCCTATCCTTTTCTATTTAGTTAGTTTGGGCCCCAGCGTTTGCTCATACTATTTTCTTTCTGTGTCAGTATTTCATCTTGTCTAACCGCCATTACATGTTTGGGGGCTTTCTATTATCTTTGGGGTTCTGCTCCGGGGCAGATAGCTTTCCTATTTCTATCTTTAGGTGTAGTTAGTTTCTCAGGCTGTGACGAGGCGTCTAGGACCAACGTAGGAACGCTCCACGGCTGCCTCTAGTTGTGGTGGTTAGTCAGGGTACTGCAATCTCATAGATTCCAACTGCTCTGGTGTATTGCCTTTTTTACCTGCACTCCTCAGCTACCGAAACATAACACAAGTTCATCCTTAATCAGTGGAGACAACCCTTTCCGAAAAATAGATTTTTTAGCGGAAGTGTCCCAAGTGGTATCAAGAGCCCATCTCCTGAAATCCAGGGCATATTCGGCTACTGAACGCTTACCTTGGCGCAAAGTTAACATGGCTGCTTCAGCTGTTGCACCTCGATTGGGGTCATCAAACACCTGCCCCATGGCTGAAATAAAAGCATCAAGGTGATTCAAACAATCATCCTCAGTCTCAATCAGAGGGTTTGCCCACATCAAAGCCTTATTGGTAAGCAACATGATTATAGTAAGCACTTTGGATCGTTCAGTGGGAAATTGTGAAGCATGTGCAGAGAAAAATAAATTGCATTGATTAATAAATCCCCTGAATTTCTCACGTTCACCGCCAAAACGAAAAGGAGGTAATTTGGGGATCCCAGAAATTGGGGTTATGGCAGGAGCCTGGGCTCGTTCCTCTAGAGCCTCAATCCTGGCTCGCAATTCCTGGGTAGTCTGTCCAAACACTTGCAAATTATGATTAGTGAGGTCCTGTAGGCTTGCAAAACGGGTTTTTAAAGTCTGTACATCTGAAAGGATTGTATCAGTCACTCCACAAAGTTCCTTTATGCGGGCCTCCATCTTCCAGATCTTTTAAGGCAGAAGTGCTGGAAGGAGAAGAGGAAAGGAAAAAAAAAAAAAACAATAGTGTTTACCTGTGGTAACACTCCAGAGTAAAATTTTAAGGGAATGCGCTCACCTGGAATGGTTGTGAGAAGTCACAACCACTGTCATCACATAAGGTATTAAACGGACATCTGATATCCACAGTCACAGCAGACACGGCTTTCCCAGACCCAGCAGACACTAAACATTGGCTCCTGAATCTTGTCATGTATAGTGTACAGTTCCTATAGCGTCTTGTGCTTGGGTGCGAGGAAAACACAGGAGAGATAGGTTGAAATGAAATGACTTGTATTACTTCATACAAGCATGCTGAAAAGTTCACACAGTTTGCAGGAACAGCGACAGGAGACACAGCAGGCCAGAGTAACTTCAAGCACTACAATAAATCTCCAAAGCAGGTTCAGGATCTCTTCTCTGTACCGTAATTCCTCTGCAAACATGGATTCACCAAACAGCAGGTTTCCAGAGTCCAAAAGTGTTCCAAGGTTCCTCAGTAGGGAATAGCTGGAGTACAAGTCCAAGGCTTCCAGGAGTCAGGTCACAGACTGACTGAGGCTTGATTCAGGAGCACTGATTGTTCAGCTGAGGCTGCTTAAGAAGCAAGAGGGAAGAATCAGGGCGGGAACATGAAAACTGGAAACTCCATATTAACTGAGGGCAAGAGCTGCAGAAAGACAGAAAGCAAAATGGCCGACAGAAAACTGAGTTTCAAGGAACATGTCAACAGAGACAAAGAACCTTACAACTCCTGCTTCTTGACCTGTCCTCTGCTTTTGACACAGTTGACCACTGCCTTCTACTACAGATTCTTTCCTCCTTTGGCGTCAAAGACCTCGCCCTATCCTGGATCTCCTCATACCTTTCCAACCGCACATTCAGCGTCTCCCACTCACACACTACCTCCTCGTCCCACCCTCTCTCCGTTGGAGTCCCCCAAGGATCTGTTCTAGGACCCCTACTCTTCTCAATCTATACACTTGGCCTGGGGCAACTCATAAAGCCCCACGGATTCCAGTACCACCTTTACGCTGATGACACTCAGATCTACCTCTCTGGCCCAGACATCACCTCTCTGCTATCCAGAATCCCGGAGTGTCTATCAGCCATATCCTCCTTCTTCTCCTCCCGCTTCCTCAAACTCAATGTGGACAAATCTGAACTCATAATCTTTCCCCCATCCCACAGATCTTCCTTACCTCACCTATCTATCACAATTAACGACATCACGCTTTTCCCCCGTACCAGAAGTCCGCTGCCTCGGAGTAACCCTTGACTCTGCCCTGTCCTTCAAACCGCACATCCAAGCTCTTTCTACCTCCTGTCGCCTTCAGCTCAAAAATATTTCAAGAATCCGTCCTTTCCTCAACCCTCAATCTACTAAAATGATTGTGCACGCCCTCATCATCTCCCCCCTCGACTACTGCAACACCCTTTTCTCTGGCCTCCCTGCTAACACCCTCGCACCTCTCCAGTCCATCCTTAACTCTGCTGCACGACTAATTCACCTCTCTCCTCGCTACTACTCCGCTTCTCCCCTCTGCAAATCTCTTCACTGGCTCCCATTCCCTCAGCGTATCCAGTTCAAATTACTAATACTGACCTACAAGGCCATCTATAATCTGTCTCCTCCTTATATCTCTGAACTAATCTCCCGATATCTTCCCTCACGTAATCTCCGATCCTCCCAAGACATCCTTCTCTCCTCCACACTTATTCGCTCCTCACCCAACCGCCTCCAAGACTTCTCCCGAATATCCCCCATCCTCTGGAATTCTTTGCCCCAACACGTCCGACTATCAAACACATTCGGATCCTTCAGACGGAACCTGAAAACCCATCTCTTCAGGAAAGCCTACAGCCTGCAATGACCCTGCTACCTCCTCACCACTACCGGAGATATCGCCTCAACCAACACCGGAACTGCTGCAACCCCCGACCTACTGTCTCCTTCCCCACCATCCTGTAGAATGTAAGCCCGAAAGGGCAGGGTCCTCTCCCCTCTATCAGTCTGTCATTGTTAGTTTACTGTAAGTGATATCTGTAATTTGTATGTAACCCCTTCTCATGTACAGCACCATGGAATCAATGGTGCTATAGAAATAAATAATAATAATAATAAAATGGCCGGGAGGGAGGAAACGTTGCCAAGGCTCCCGGGCATGCCCAGACACCCATATAGATGTTGGGAGCAGTGCGAGGGCACGGAATAGAGGGGCGCACACCACAGGCTGTCATACAATAGGGTCCAGTATACAGTATGTATCGCCAACCAGGGGTGATAACTACCACCCTATTATGCAGTGTATTAACAAGTAACATATAAAACAAATCACAATTGTACAAAATCTTGTTCCACGATTTATAACTGCACACTTCATTCATGTCCATATATTCCATAATGTCAAAATGTCCATGGTTCACAAAATTTGTGGATTTTTACAATTATGCACCTGATGAATCTATTGCTACAGTGGGTGAAATAATTATTTGATCCCTTGCTGATTTTGTAAGTTTGCCCACTGACAAAGACATGAACAGTCTATAATTTTAAGGGTAGGTTAATTTTATCATTGAGAGATAGAATATCAAAAATAAAATCCAGAAAATCGCATTGTATATATTATATAAATTTATTTGCATTTTGCAGTGAGAAATAAGTATTTGATCCCTCTGCCAAACAAGACTTAATACTTGGTGGCAAAACCCCTGTTGGCAAGCACAGCAGTCAGACGTTTTTGTAGTTGATGATGAGGTTTGCGCACATGTCAGGAGGAATTTTGCTCCACTCCTCTTTGCAGATCATCTCTAAATCATTAGGATTTTGATGCTGTCGCTTGGCAACTCAGAGCTTCAACTGTCTCCATAAGTTTTCTATGGGATTAAGGTCTGGACACTGGCTAGGCCACTCCATGACTTTAATGTGCTTCTTTTTGAGCCACTCCTTTGTTGCCTTGGCAGTATGTTTTGGGTCATTGTCTTGCTGGAAGACCCAGCCAAGACCTATTTTTAATGTCCTGGTGGAGGGAAGGAGGTTGTCACTCAGGATTTTACGGTACATGGCTCCATCCATTCTCCCATTGATCCAGTGTAGGCCTGTGCCCTTAGCAGACAAACACCCCCAAACATAATGTTTCCACCTCCATGCTTGACAGTGAGGACGGTGTTTTTTGGGTCATAGTCAGCATTTCTCTTCCTCCAAACATGGCGAGTTGAGTTAATACCAAGAGCTCAATTTTTGTCTCATCTGACCACAGCACCGTCTCCCAATCACTCACAGAATCATCCTGGTGTTCATTGGTAAACTTCAGACGGGCCTGCACATGTGCCTTCTTGAGCAGGGAGACCTTGCGGGCACTGCAGGATTTTAAACCCTTATGGCGTAATGTGTTACCAATGGTTTTATTGGTGACTGTGGTCCCAGCTGCCTTGAGATCATTAACAAGTTCCCCTGTGTAGTTTTAGGCTGATCTCTCACCTTCCTCATGATCAAGGATACCCCACGAGGTGAGATTTTGCATGGTGCCCCGGACCAACGTCAATTGACAGTCATTTTGTTTTTCTTCCATTTTCTTACTATTGCACCAACAGTTGTCTCCTTCTCACCCAGCATCTTACTTATGGTTTTGTAGCCCATTCCAGCTTTGTGCAGGTCTATAATCTTGTCCCTGACATCCTTATAAAGCTCTTTGGTCTTGCCCATGTTGTAGAGGTTAGAGTGTGACTGATTAATTGAGTCTGTGGACAGGAGTCTTTTATAAAGGTGACTATGTAAGACAGCTGTCTTTAATGCAGGCAACGAGTTGATTAGAAGCGTCTAACTGGTCTGTAGGAGCCAGAACTCTTAGGGTATGTTTCCACGGTCCGGAATGGCAGCGCTTTGGACTGTTATAGACTGTTATAGACTGTTCATGTCTTTGTCAGTGGGCAAACTTACAAACTCAGCAAGGGATCAAATACTTATTTCCCCCACTGTACTTCCAGTCACATAATGGCTGGGTGATTGATCAAATTAATTTGAATAATCTGCTGCTTCAGTGACGCACAACTCATCAACTTTCATCAGATTTTTGTATTCGATGTTAATATCTCTTTCATGGCCCTCACAGCCCCTCCACAAACACAGTATGATTCCCCCCAATATTCCAATTCAAACACATTATGATATCCCACAATTTCCCACACACATTATGATTCTCTAGAGACCCTACATTGTGATTGCCCCCATAGGTCCTCACATAGTATATATTTCCTTCACCTACCCCCATCCCAACACAGTATGATGCCCCCTTAAGTATGTATAATGCCCCATGCTTCCCCACAAAGCATGATGTGCACCCTCCCACACACAGTATGATGTTTAAATGGAGCAGTGGTCAACCATGGGCCTTGTTGCTCTATTCAAAGTCTATGGGAACTGACAAAGATGGCGAATAGGGTATATGGTATTAAAGGGGTTGTCTGGTCTTCTGACAAAAGTCTGCAGTCATTCTAGGCGACTGCAGGCTTCTGAATCCTGACTGCGTGCGATACGCATGCTCACAGGATTCGCCGCTTTTGCCGGTGAGAGTGGGTGATCACGTGACCGCAATTATACGATTTGCATACGTGTAGTCACATTACGACTAGACGTGCCTGGCCTCACTCAATTCACTTGTATTGAGAGAAGTCAGGAAAGTCTAGTCAGAATGTAGCCAGAAGTATGCAAATCACATAATTGAAGTCACCTGTCTGCCCGCTCTCACTGGCAATACCGGTGAATCTACAGAGTGACTGCAGGTCAGAAGACCAGATGACCCCTTTAAACTGTGCATGAAATTTCGTAATTTAAAAAAAAAAATGTTTTGGTAAAATTGGGAAATAATTACTAAATATAATAATATAATTAAAAAAAGTGATATCAGGAATATACTTTAAAAAATAAATAAATAAATAAATGTACTCTTACTTTTGATGAAAGCTGAGGGGCCATTTTTGGACTTTAATTTTGACTTTAGAGGAACTGGAGGAAACACGAATGGGTTAATGAAAAAAAATATCGATTTTTACAGAAATCTAGAAGAAAAAAAAAAAAAAAAGCCAGGAACACTTTTCAATTAGCGGTGGCACTAGTACATGGCGCTGGGATCAGATATGTCACGAAATAATGTCACCATCCACCGCTGTGTTGTAAGTGCAGCCATTGTGCCGCCTCATTATCCAGCTTGTAAAGTAACAGGCTTGTTAGTCAGCCCTAGAGGTAAATGGAGTTTCAAGGGTGCGGCATTAAAAATACTCTGTGCCAGGACTGTCTCCGAACGTAGCAGAAAATGACAAAGGTCAGACGGGTCGAGGAAGTTTATCATTTATTAGTCTGCAGATGTTCTGTACAGAGAAATCTCATTATAAGCAATCCAGGTCCTGGAGCCTCCAGTCTATCTACAGTGGTTGCAAGACTACAACTCTCAGCATGCCCTGACAGTGGACATACTAGATATATTTTTTATATTTTTTGCTGGAAAGAAAAAGCATAACTGTACATATAAGAGAAACACATCAGTCACATGTATAAATATATGCAGCATACAGATACGGATGTAAGATTAGTAAGAGGTACCGGAAATGCAGCGCAGTAGTAGCAGAACTTGGTGCATCACCATATTATATCCATATGAAACTTGAGTATGTGCCAGATGTATACACCTATGTAGTCGCATATACCTGCCATAGACATTTGTGGCATATAGCTTGTAAAAAGTCGCGAAAATCAGTTTTTTTTTTTTTTTTTAGTTTATTTTTTGCAAAGACTTTTGTTCACACATATGTAGTTGTTTTGCCTGTAAAAAAAATACCACACCTAGGACATGATGCGTTCGAAAAAAAAAAAGTCTTAGAATACAAAAAATACACCAAAAATGTAAAAAAAAATCATGTAAAAAATTCAAGAAAAAGCTGTACTGTTTATGGTGCATTTAATACAGCTAGTATCTGGCCAAAGTTTTCTGCCATGACAAAAAAAAAAAATGCCAATCACCCCCACACACGCGGACACACACACATGCACACACACATTTTCTGCAAGCTAAAAATTAATAAATGAAAAAAAAAAACATTCCAAGGCTGTGACTATAGACGTCTTTTAAATGTGGTTTCCTGAGTGTTTTTCCGATTACTTTGGCCACTGGCGACTTTTCGTAGTGTTTTCTCATGGTTTTTGTGACACATTTTTCTCTGTTGTTTTTCCAACAATTTTTTTTTTGTATGTTTTTTTTCATTGCATTGAATAATGAAGAAACAGCTAGTGGTTTAATAAACGAAAGCGATGGCAGAACGCTCCAACAGACGAACAGGCGTCTATTGAGGTTTTTCATTGACTTATAAAGTACAGAGCGACTTTTGAGAAAATAAAAATTTCCAGGTCCCTTCTTTTAGCCACTTGACGCTTTTAGAACTCTGAATCGGTTAAAAAATGTTCAAAAAGACTGAACAAATAAACAACATGTCCAGCTATTTCTTTGGACAATTCCGTGTAAAATGGGAGGGTTGGCAAGAATGAGTTCAGGTTGCTTAGCAACCAACCGTTTGCCACCTGGGTGACTACTGTCCTATGTACTGGATTAGTCACATGGAGATTTATCTACCGTACAACACGAGGTCATGCATTTCTAAACGCTAATACAGACATTTCTTAAATATGGAGTGGGAAATAGTGCTGGGCCCTGTGCCATAAAATGATCCGACTACCTATACAGGGGGAGAGCAGCTGTACTCCATGGAGACCTTTTTTTCCCCATGGGCTAGCTCTAGAATTTTGTACCTTTTCCTCTAGTATTCCTTCTGAAAACGAATTAATGCATTGAGAAATGGAGGGAAAAGCAGGACTCACAGGCTTTCTCTATAAATGGTAAGGGCAAGCAAGATTCGTAGGATTTCTCTACGATTGGGTGAGAAAAGCAGGACTCACAGGCTTTCTCTACAAATGGTAAGGGCAAGCAAGATTCGTAGGATTTCTCTACGATTGGGTGAGAAAAGCAGGACTCACAGGCTTTCTCTATAAATGGTAAGGGCAAGCAAGATTGGTAGGATTTCTCTACGAGTGGGTGAGAAAAGCAGGACTCACAGGCTTTCTCTACAAGTGGACGGGGAAAGCCAGACTCGGAGGCTTTCTCTACAAGTTCAAAGAGAGAGCAAGTCTTACAGGTTTTCTTTGTGAGTAGGTGGAGAAAGTAAGACATGCTTTCTCTACAAGTGGGCAAGCGAAGCAGGACTCAAAGGGTTTCTCTATTGGTGGGCAGGCGAAGCAAAACTCACAGTGGGTAGAGAAGCAGGACTCACAGGCTTTCTTTATAAGTGGGCGAGGCAATCAAGACTCATAGGATTTCTCTACGAGTGGGTGGGGAAAGCAGGACTCATAGTCTTTCTCTATAAATGGTAGGGGCAAGCAAGTTCGGTAGGATTTCTCTACGAGCGGGCACGAAAAGCAGATCTCACAGGCTTTCTCAACAAGTGGGCAGGGAAAGCCAGGCTCGCAGGCTTTCTCTACTAGTTGGAAGAGAGAACAGGTTTCACAGGTTTTCTCTATGAGTAGGTGGCAAAAGTAAGACTCACACGCTTTCTCTACGGAAGGTCAGGTGAAGCAGAACTCACATGGTTTCAATACGAGTGGGTAGGCAAGCTGGACTCACAGGCTTTCTCTATAAGTGGGCTGGGCAAGCAAGACTTGCATGACTTCTCTACCAGTGGGTGGGGAGTGCAGGACTCACAGGCTTTGTCTTTGAAAGGTAAGGGCAAGCAAGATTGGTAGAATTTCTCTATGAGTGGGTAAGAAAAGCAGAATTCAAAGGCTTTCTCTACAAGTGGGCAGGGAAAAACAGACTCGCAGGCTTTCTCTACGAGTGGTGAGAGAGCAGGTGTCACAGGTATTCTCTATAAATAGGTGGAGATAGTAAGACTCACACTCTTTCTCTACGAGTGGCAGGGGAAGCAGAACAAACAGGGTTTCTCTACGAGTGGGCGGGGGAAGGAGGACTCACAGGCTTTCTCTATAAGTAGGAGGGGCAAGCAAGACTCGTGCCGGGTTCACACTTGCATTTGGGTGCTCTATGTAGGGCTGCGTACTCTTCCCTTCAGATCTGCATTGATACACATGCGTCCTGCGGACCTATCGTTAACGTTGGGTACGCAGGGACATGCGTGGTATGCGGATACATCCGCGTGCAGCGTTTTGATGTGCCCGCCGAACGCAACATGTTGCATTTTCTTGCGTTCAGCGGGCACGTCAAAACGCAGCATGCGGACACATCCGCATACAACGCATGTCCCTGTGTACCTTATGTTAAAGATAGGTGCGCAGGACGCATGCGGAAGTAGGCGGAATCATGCGGAAATAGGCGTAGCTTTAAGGAAAGAAGTCCGCAGCACCACGCTGCGGACTCAAACGCTAATGTAAACCCAGCCTAAGTCTGGGCAGCAGTTTTAACTTTTTACATAAAAATACCAAACCAAATGATATAAAACAATATATCCCCACAGCTCGGCACCTCCGCTCCTGACCAATGTTGTCCTCAGAGAGACGGCATAACCTTGTCGCTTTATTAAAAAATAATATCTACATTCATAGAGTAGATACCACAGTAACCACAAAAGACAGATCTGACAGTAATTTGCCTTATCAACATCAGGCGTTGCTTCTAGAACAAACACTAATCAATGATCTAGTTTTCTTTGCGGAAATTTCCGTAAATGATATCCAGCGTAGAAACAAGATGCCTCCAATTAAAGAAAACAGCTTAAACTTAATGTAATCTTTGCCCAATTACCCATAATGTGTCTATAACAGAGGAGACAATCAGAACATTTCTCTCCATCTGATAGAACAGTGCAGCACGAAGACCACATGTGCCTGAATGTTCATGAACAATGAAGCTTTCTTCTGTATTATCCAGCCATCGATAGAGCAATTTACACTCAGCGCTCCTCTTATAAGCAGCAAAGGAAGGGGAAAGTGTATAAGAAAAAAAATACATATTTTCCAATATATTACATCAAAAAGGTATATTTTGGGAAAAATAACCTACCATAAAAAAATGATTGGTAAATCTGTTACATTATTTCTCAATACAAAACTGGGCAGAGTCATAAATTAACTAGAACCAGAGATTTTTCCAACTCAAGTAAATCAGTTCAGCTCAAAGAGGTACGGGGGTGCGTGTCAGGAGGGAATCAGTTGTTTTTGCTTGGGGAACGTTTGTCCATCAATTTCAACCTTTAAGCAGGGGTCACACACAACGTCTAAAAAATCGGACCGTTTTAGTGGGACAATTATCGCACAAAAGTTTCCTGAACATTGATCCGTCTGTCATCCGATTATCCGGGGATGATACGATTTAGTCGCATCTGAGCGTTCGTTACACATCCGATTGACATCCGACTTGCAAGATTTTGTCGGTGGCTAGCAAAACCGACATATAATGGATCCAAATGAATAGTTTTAAAATCACAAAAGAATAGATATATACACATAGAATACATAATTTTATATATATATACGTCATTGTGACACATATATATTTATAGTTCATACACTTCTACATACTGTAATAGCCGCTAATTCAATTGCCGGCTTTTGTGAAATTACAGACCCGACATGAAATGACACATGGTTTACATACAGTTAACCATGTCATTACATGTAGTTTGATATATGGTTTTCACTAACAATGACATGAGTGTATGTGTGCAAAATTTCACACAAATTAGGGTTTAATTAAAGGTGTAAATTCGTTGAAAAAAAAATGCATGGGCTCCCGCGCTATTTTCTCCACTAGACAAAGCCAGCGAGTGGGGGCAGATAATAATAGGCTAGGGGGAGGGTGCATTTATTTTGTGCCCCCCCTGGCTACTAACATCTGCCCCCAGCCACCCCAGAAAAGGCACATCTATAATTAGATGCGCCCTTTCTGGCACTTTGCCCGTCTATTCCCATTGCCCTGTAGCGGTGGCTAATGGGTTAATAATGGGTTAAAACCACCTTGCTATTGAAAGGTGACTTTAAGCCAGGTTAATAATTGAGAGTTGTCAATTAGACAACTCTCAATTATTAATCCTATTGAAGGAAATAAAGAAAACACACACACATTAATAATAAATAATTTTAATGAAATAAACAGTTTTTGACCATCTTTTATTTAACTGGTAATCCGTTCAAAGCCCCTGCTCTCCTATAATAAAGAAAAAAGAATGAGCTTATCTCCGGGCCGACAGGAGAGGAAGTGATTAGTGTGGGAAGCTTAATTGATTGCTTCCCACGGTAATCAGTTCACTTCAGGTCAGCCAAGGACTCCCTCTGACGTCACTGATGCTGTGCGGTGTCCCTGGCTGACCTGAAGTGAACTGATTACCGTGGGAAGCAATCAATTAAGCTTCCCACACTAATCACTTCCTCTCCTGTCGGCCGGAGATAAGTTCATTCATTCGGGGGCTTACAGCTGAGCAACCAGCATTAGCTGCACTGCTTGGCTGTAAGCCAGTTAACCCTTTGTGAAGGATTACAGCGTGGGACCTGACAGAGCGGCGGATAGGTAAGAATAATGTTGTTTTATTATTTTTTCTTTATTACAGGAGAGCAAGGGCTTCGAACGGATTACCAGTTAAATAAAAGATGGTCAAAAACTGTGTTTATTTCATTAAAATTATTTATTATTAATGTGTGTTTTCTTTATTTCCTTCAATAGGATTAATAATTGAGTGTTGTCTAATTGACAAGTCTCAATTATTAACCTGGCTTAAAGTCACCTTTCAATAGCAAGGTGGCTTTAACCCATTATTAACCCATTCGCCACCGCTACAGGGCAATGGGAATAGACGGGCAAAGTGCCAGAAAGGGCGCATCTAATTATAGATTTGCCTTTTCTGGGGTGGCTGGGGGCAGATGCTAGTAGCCAGGGGGGGCACAAAATAAATGCATCCTCCCCTAGGCTATTATTATCTGCCCCCACTCGCTGGCTTTGTCTGTCTGGTTGAGAAAATAGTGCGGGAGCCCATGCATTTTTTTTTCAACGAATTACACCTTTAATTAAGCCCTACATGTGTGAAATTTTGCACACATACACTCATGTCATTGTTAGTGAAAACCATATATCAAACTACATGAAATGACATGGTTAACTGTATGTAAACCATGTGTCATTTCATGTCGGGTTCTGTAATTTCACAAAAGCCGGCAATTGAATTAGTATACTATGTAGAAGTGTATGAACTATAAATATATATATATATATATATATATATGTCACAATGACATATATATATATATATATGTATTCTATGTGTGTATATCTATTCTTTCCATTCTTTATTAAAGCTGTCAGTGTGATTTTACAGTATAGCCGGGGATGAATTGCAGGATTTTCTAAAGGACTCCGGTGCGATTTAATCGCAAGTCATACGTGCAGTCCGTTTGTAATCAGATTTTTCATCGCACCCATAGACTTGCATTGGCGATTGTCGACCCACAATCTGTGACAATCGCAGCATGCTGCGATTGCACTCGCACGTATAAAACGGACCACAAAAAATCTGATGGTGGGAGCTGCTCCATAGATTAACATTGGTCTGACTGCAATGCGATATTTCATCGCATTGCAGTCGTCCGATTTTGTCGCCAGTGTGACCCCGGCCTTATGGGCTAAGTCGTAAGCAGTAACCCAACTCCTTTGTTCTCTATTGGGTTCTTCATAACTCAGATCTTACATAAAGAAATAATAATAATAATAATCTTTATTTTTTTTTTTTTATATAGCGCTAACAAATTCCGCAGCGCTTTACAGTTTTGCACACATTCGTCGCTGTCCCCGATGGGGCTCACAATCTAGATTCCCTATCTGTATGTTTTTGGAGTGTGGGAGGAAACCGGAGTACCCGGAGGAAACCCACGCAAACACGGGGAGAACATACAAACTCCTTGCAGATGTTGTCCTAGGTGGGATTTGAACCCAGGACTCCAGCGCTGCAAGGCTGTAGTGCTATCCACTGAGCCACCGATTTTATAGTCCAGGACAACAAGAAAGTTGTCCTGGACTATAAAATCTGTAGGGGTCCAACATCAGCTCATACCTGGAGAAGCAGCCGCCCAAGATACATGTTATGGATTCATCACAGCTCCGAACACGTCTACTTCTGGTGGTCGAATCACTAGGTATCAACCGATTGTGGAGGTGGTGGACCTCACCGATCTGCTGGCCATGTCTGAGCTAAGCCTTTTTTGAGTGACATGGAAGTCTCTTAAATCATCCATACGCTGCTTGAAATCTCTCACTTAAACCTTATAGCATAGGACCCGCGCATGCGCTGTTTGTTTTTGGACTGGGAGGGAGAAACAACCCTCTTCTGCGCACGCACCCTACATCATGTCACTTCATCTTCAACTTGTGTCTCCAGTGGCACAAGATGAAGAAAATAACCCAAAAATAACCCAAAAGTGGCATCGGAAATGGCGCATGCGCAGAAGAAAGTTCTCCTATTACAGCTCACCACCTATCTACAGACTAGGTATTCAGTGTCTGACTGCTGTGACCCCAATGATCACCAAAAGGTGAGTTTCATGTTCTTGGTTAACGGGACTGGTAACGATACTCAAGCTAAAATCATTTGTTTGTGATTGGGTTTCATTAAAAATGTAACACGATTTGCCTCATTGCACTGTCTATTGCTGGCTGCAGAATGAGTTACCTGACAGTCCGTCAGTGAACTCGTTCTGGGAGAGTTTGTAACTCTTTAACTGTCTTTTTCTGAGCTTCTTTTAGCACCACATCAAAATTAAATGTGAAGAGAAACATAGGGAGAGTAAAAGCAAGAAGTTCAATGTTTTTAAGCTAAACCAAATTTAAAAAAAAAAGATTTTTAAGTTAAAATATATGCATTTAAGTAAAAAACAAAAATGTCCAATTGGACAGACCCTTTAATGGAAGATTATTCATTTAAATTTCTTCAGCAGAAAATGGAATATACGCAGTAAATAAATAGATGCAATAATCACCATCAGTGCCACCAAGTCCATTATTATGTGAAGCAATTGCTAAATGCACATGATCTCACTCCTGTGTCTACATCAGTATCATTTAAAGGGCAGTAAACCTGCAGAACTGATGTAGCAGAGCAGAGCTGTTGTAGTAGAGCTGATGTAGCAGAGATGTTGTAGCAGAGCAGAATTAGCAGAGCAGATCTGATGTAACACAGCTGATAGAGCAGAGCTGATGTAATAGAGCTGATGTGGCAGAGCAGATGTAGCAGAGCTGATGTAGTAGAGCTGATGTGGCAGAGCAGAGCTGATGTAGCAGAGCAGCGCTGATGTAGCACAGCAGATGTAACAGAGCAGATGTTGCAGAGCAGAGCTGATGTAAGAGCTGATGTAGCAGAACAGAGCTGATGTAGCAGAGCAGAGCTGACGTAACAGAGCTGATGTAGCAGAGCAGAGCTGATGTAGCAGAGCTGATGTGGCAGAGCAGAACTGATGTAGCAAAGCTGATGTGGCAGAGCAGAGCTGATGTAGCAGAGCAGAGCTGATGTAACAGAGCTGATGGAGCAGAGCAGAGCTGACGTAGCAGAGCTGATGTAGCAGAGCAGAGCTGATGCAGCAGAGTTGAACTTGTCTATTCAATATGAGGCTGCATTTTTTCGTAAATTGCAGAGTTGTGGCCCTGTAGTGACAAAACATTAAATGAGGTTGTCTGATCACATCCACTTCAGTAGGTATTGTGCTGCGGTCAGATTAATCAGAAGGACCAATGCACGATACCTGCCGATCACACACAGATCCCGGCAGTAATAGGTAGACATAATGGCAGAACATTTGCACAATATCTGATGATCATGTACGAGTCTGTATGAATATGAAACTGTGTGGAGGGAATTCAGACACACAAGTTAGGGCCCCACACACAATAAGTAGCTGGCAGATGTATGATCCTTTATCTGGCAGCTCTCTCCAGACTCCTCCATACACAGGATGAACGCGCCTGTTTTCTACGAGAGTCGCTGCTAGACATGTCTGGCAGGGGCTATTTTCTCCAAGGACAACATAATCGGCTGTCCGAAATTGGGCATGCCAGATCCTCATCGCCTCAGACATCCTCTATCCATTGCCCCCTTACACAATAGACTATCAGACAAGCCCACGGGCTCAGCAGACGTTAGTCTAATATGTATGGGGGCCTTAAATCTCCTGCTGAAGAGACAAGGGGGCATGGCTCACTGATCTTTCATCCTACTGAACACAGCACAGTGGGGGAGGCTCCTGCTGCAGTCACACACGAGATGGTCACACACAAGATTTATATATCTATTACTATGATAATGTAGGACAAAAGATGGATCAAAAGGAGAAGATTCAAAGAGGAATTGCTGGGGTATTTCTTTCTTAGATTTTAGTGTTCCTAGTTGTGGTTCTAGGCCAGAGAGTAGAGAAGCAGTGGACTTCTTCGTTAATGAGCCAACTAATTGGGGAGTAATTGGGGAGCTACTGTCAATCCTCTCCCGCAGAAACAAGAGGAGTAAGGAGTGGTCGCTGCAATGTGTAATTGGCCGGGAGTAGCATGAATTGGACCTGCTGTGTATGAAAGTGCTGGCCCAGCGTGTGACCCGCTGTTGGGCGACATCCTTCTGTGTCAGGTGTGCAGCTACTTATCCACCGCCAGCGGGTGAGAACAGGCGTTCAATAATGTTCTCTAATCCAGATGTCTAAGAAGAATTTTTTATCTAAATAGAAAATCTAACTCGTGGCATATCCAGCGGAAACATCAATACCACCGGGAATGAGAGGCTGCTATTGAGAGCAGTGATTATTAGCACTTTCTAGATCTAGGTGTTTTTGTTTTTTTTCGTTTTTGCACTTTTTTGCTTTTTATGTGAATATAGCTGGAGGAGAGCTTGTTTTTGTGCAGGATGAGTTGTATTTTTGAATGCCACCATTTATTTAAATCCTATAATTTAATGACAGAAGGGAAAAAAATCCAGGTAGGGTAAAACATGTTGGGCAAAAAAAACAAACACACAACCAGTCCTGCTATTGTTTTTTGCAGTTACTACAGTAAAAATGCCAAAATCATATGAAAAAACCCTACCAAAAATACTTTATTGATAAATACCTAAATAGGTGGCACCATACAAAAATGACATACAAAGAAAAAACATAAGTGTTCCAAATCTAAAAATTGGGCACATCTGGATGTCCTTAGTAATCACTAGGCTATCACCTGCCTGGCCGCGGAGGTTGGCACCCTAGGGGGGAGCGTTGTGGCGCCCCCGCTCACCGATGACTATCCCTAGTGGCCCTGATGTGCTCTGCAGCCCTAGGGAATCCCTCTGCCCATGTACTAAGGGGACCCCTATAACTAGACAGAGATCTACTGTGCTAGTACATCCCTATGCCCCAATGGTGTAAAAACAATGAACACAGGTGGTATATATATATAGTGGTAGCTGTAAATGGTTGTTATTGTTGAAGACTGTTTACATGCAACAACCGTATTAGTGAGAGCATATCAAATATAAAGATAGATGGCCTGGTTGACGATAGGCCTATGGTATACCGCTTATAGAATAGATATTTTGATGGAAATATATCCAGATAGCCTAGTTGGCAATAGGCTTATAATCTGCTGCTTACTGATTAGATATTCTGCTGAAATTACATCTGTTCATAATAGATCACTCTCAAAAAATAAGATTCCTTTCAGTGGAGAGAAAATATATGACTAAAGGGTATGCCACACTAAACAATATCGCTAACGGGATCGCTAAAAAACGTCACTATTTAGCGATCCCGTTAGCGATATTGTTCAGTGCGGCAGCTTCCAGCGACGAGCTTCCTGCTGTGATCTCGCTCGTCGCTGGAATCGTTCCGGACCCTATTTCATCGCTGGCGCTCCCGCTGGGTAAGTATCTAATCGCTGTGTGGCACCTTTTCTTAGCGATTTAGCGGTACTTTTGTACCGCTAAAGTCGTTAAGAAGATCGCTAACGGCGATAGCGTCGTTAACTATATCGCTAAATGCGGCAGCATTTAGCGATATAGAAACAATCCCGCTAGCGATCTCATTAGTATGCAACGCTAACGAGATCGCTAGCGGGATAGCTTAGTGTGGCAGTACCTTAAGTCATTTGCTAGTGTTTCACATCAGATAGACATTTAGTCTCATTAGACCAGAAAATCTATTGTTACATAGACATTACTACTGGTTGTTGTGCCACTAAATTGTGAAATTCACATGATCAATATCATTGAGATTATCATAGGATGTACTTATTCAGACCATGGAAACTTATTATTAAATATTGACACTGAACGCTGTGCCACTAGATAGTATCTGCATATTAGTCTATATCATTGAAAGAGATCAATGCGGTTACATACACCAATCGTATGCCGCGATGTGATTATCGCCTTATTTCAAATGCTAAAAGAATGCTGCTCCATAAATGTTCATGGGGACATATAGTGAAGCCTATAGGCTCTTAGGTCCCATGTGGAGTATAATAAATCTCGGCTTATATGTATTAGCCTATAAGAAGAATTAAATGCCTTCGATGTCAATGGGATATCCCATATGTTCCCATAGTTTCAACCTTTTTATGCCGTTACTCTCCCGGCCATATGTATAGGGTGTGACGTCCACATACGCTCCCACCAACTAATTGCAATCACATAAATAATAATGTGCAATATAGAGCGATACTTAGCTCTCTCAGCTACCACTATGCAACCATTGCTTTAGCGCCTCAACGCGTTTCGCCCCGTCAGGCTCATCAGGAGGCCGGATGAAGAGATTACGATGTCCTGTGCGTGGTGCAGTAACTAACCGATATGCTGTAAATGTTCCCCATTTGTACATACCGCCAATGCTGACGTCAATTAGCGCCGCCCCTGCACTGTGCGTGCAGTGCTTATGCGAGGCCACTCCCCGCTATTGTCATTTCCGCCCTCGTTCCTCATGCCCATCTGGCTTGTGGGCGGACCAATGCGCATGTACGACGTAGGCGTCCTTCAGGACCGCCCCCAGCATGTGGGTTCGGCGCTGACATCAGGTCACCTTCCGCTTATGTCACTACCGCCCTCACTCTAGGTGCCCATCCAGGCTAGTGGGCGGACTAATGCGCATGTCCAGAAGTACTAAAGACCAGCAGGTATATAGATACGCCCCCCCTTTTAGGATCACTGCCTAACCACCGATGATTAGCCAAAACAAACTGCTATTAAGAAGGGGGCATCTAACAGGTGGCACGAAATTATGTGCTCCATCGCATGGACAACTAATCTCTAAAAATTTCCATTGCACCATGCCAATCTAAATTCTATTTGCCAATTGACGTCCCCCATATTAATATGGCGTTTCAAGAATCACACCACCATTGTTTGCATATATCATTCACATCTCTAGAAATAATCCTCAAAGGGGCTACATTCTATGCGAGTTCAAGCCCCCACAAAAGCACCCTTTATGATTAAACTGGGTACCCATATTCAAGGGGGATTTGCCATCATACCCCACACTTCTATATTTAGAATGATGACAGGTGATTCTATAATTATTACTTCATATAGCCTTTACTAGCATAGTAACCTTGTTTATATCAATCGTTCATAGGGGATATATATATATATATATATATATATATATATATATATATATATACCTACCTTATATCCTCCTAGGATCTCAAATGGAACTAAATAAGCTCCTTCTTATCTATATAGAGTTCCAAGTATCTTAGGCTACAGAACGGTATATCTAGTGACAAATGGGGAATCAAAATCAAAACAATATAACATAGAAATCTATGTGACTCCCATAACACGGGAGGTTCTAAAACATGGATTGTTTGGCATCACTTCTTCTCCGGATCATCAACATGAGTGATGGTTATAAGAAACAGGCAAATTAGTTTATTTTGTTCAAGCCATAAGGTTCCTGGGAATCAAGTCTGAAGATCCATTCACATTCTCTTCTAAGAATCATGTTATCCACATCACCTCCCCTGGAATTGGCATGTACCACTTCAATGATCATGAAAGCTATATCCCCCAAATTGCCACCATGGCAGGAATTCATATGTCGTGCCAGGGGGGTGTCCCTGTTGTTTCGAATATCCCCCATATGTTCACCGACTCTTCTCCTGAACTCTCTTTTTGTCTTCCCCACATAATCCTTAGGGCACAAACAAGTCCCTTTATAGACCACAGCCGTGGTCCTACAATTGGAGAAGTCCCTCAGAAAGAACTTTTTCCCTGTAGATGCACTGAAGATTTAGATGGTAACATCCATCTACAGAGTGTACAATTTCCACACTTAAAGAACCCAATGGGTCTCCTATCCAGCCATGTGCCTTCCCTCACTGGTCTCTTATATTGGCTATGTACAAGGAGGTCTCTAACGGACCTTCCCTTCCTAAACGTGATGTTAGGTCTTATGCCCACCACGTCTCTAAGGTCCGGATCCATTCTGAGAATATCCCAGTGTCTGGTGAGTATATGTCTCACCTGATTGTGTCCAGAGTCAAAAGTGCCTATCACCCTGGTGATTTCAGGGGTATCTGCCTTCACCCTCTTTTGCAGAAGCTGCTGTCTATCTGCTTTCCTCACATAATTAAATGCTGTGTTGATGATATGCTCCAGATAGCCCTTCTCTCTGAATCTACTGTGCATGTCTCTGGATTGACGCAGAAAAGCATCATTCCTAGAGCAGTTCCTTCTTAACCTTAAGAACTGCCCCTTGGGAATCCCCCTTTTGAGTGGAATGGGGTGATGACTCTGCCAGTGTAGGAGGCTGTTTGTGCTTGTTGGTTTCCAGTAGATCATGGTGGAAACGCTTCCCTGTGTCTCTTTTTTGATCTTAATGTCCAAAAAAGGATAGTTCGCTATTGTGGATTTCAAAGGTAAATCTCAAGTTCAAGTTGTTTATATTCAGTTCTTTGACAAATTCCTCAAATCCCACCTTCGTACCTGTCAAGACCACAAAAACATTGTCGATGTATCTGTACCACATCGATATTTTGTCCTGCCACCAAACCTCCTGGTCTGCAAATACTATCGACTCCTCCCACCAGCCCAGGAACAAATTTGCATACGATGGGGCACAAGGACTCCCCATCGCAGTGCCCCTGAGCTGGTGGTAGTACTTGTCATCAAAAGTGAAAGCGTTGTGGGTTAGAGTAAACTCTAGAAGTGATGTAACAAAATTATTATGTCCCCCACATGCCACAGTTCTTTGTTGCAAAAAATGCTCAACACCTTTGATCCCCAGATGGTGGGGTATACTGCTGTACAATGCCTCTACATCAATCGATGCCAACCAGGAGTCTTCCTCAAAATTAATACCATCTAGCTTGAGTAGCAGGTCTGATGTGTCTCTAAGGTACAAAGGTAAAGAGACAACAAAAGGATGGAGAATTTCCTCTATGTAGAGGCCACAGTTCTGGATAAGGGAGTTGACCCCCGACACAATCGGTCTCCCCTTAAGGGGGTCCAACCCCTTATGTATTTTTGGTAACGCATAGAAAGTCGCCTCTACTGGAAATTTTGGCAACATAAACTCATATTCTGTTTTAGAGATAAGTGTATCCAACAGACCTTTATCAAGGAGTCCCTTAAGTTTCTCTCTAAATGTCTTTATAGGATCGACTAACATGACCTCATAAGTATGTATGTCCTGTAGTATATCCATGCACATTTTACGATAGTTTCCATGATCCATAATGACCAAATTACCCCCTTTGTCAGAGGGTTTTAAAACTAACTGGTCATTTTTCTTGAGTGCCTCTAGTGCTCTCCTCTCATTCCCTGACAGATTGTCGTGTATTTCAAAATCCAGATTTCTAACCCTCTTCAAATCTCTCTCAACTAGTGACAAAAAAATCTCTATATTGCCCGTATCTCCAGGAGGGAGCATTCTGGCACTCTTATTTTTAAGGGTGGTGAAGGGCCCTCTACCAGATTCCCTAGTATTCTCATTTTCCCTTAAAAGGTCCACAAGGGCCCGATAGCTATCCAAATCCTCCTCTTCTAGACCCTGTCTCAGACACTCTTCTCGATTGTGTTGCTTAAAGAACTTTTTCCATTTAAGTTTTCTACAAAATAAATTAAGGTCTTTGACCCATTCAAAACAATTAAATTTATTGGTAGGAACAAAGTTGAAACCTCTTGCCAATACATCTGATTCCTCCCTGCTCAGTAAGTGCGAGGATAGGTTTATTATTTGTCCCTTGGTTAATTGAACCTGGTCCTTAGATGGTAACCCGTCCTCGCACCCTGTTCCAAAAAAGAGGATGATGTAGATGAAGGCAAAGAGGGAGAAGGGGTAGCATGTCCCAACTGGAAACCCCCCCTTTGAATTCCTCTTCCCCTTTTCCACTCCTTGCAGATCTCCCTCTCGTATTCTGCCATCTTTGTCTGGGGAAAGTTCCCCTAAATTGTTGCGTCCCCCCTCCGTTAATGTCCGATCTTTCAGTATCAGAGGTATCAATGTCTGAAGATGATGCCTCAGATTGTCTGTCTCTCTGAAAATTGAAAATCTGATTGTCACTAAAGTCTTTGAAGTCACGTTGAAATTGTATCTGCTTACGTTCTTTCAATAGGGCTTGATATCTCTCCACCGATGTCTGCAATAGACCTTCCCTTCTATTGAAATCTGGATCTGTTTTAAATTTGAGCACACTCTCAATCAACTTATTGAGCTGTATGGTGGATTTCTCAAATACCTTTTTCTCCTCAGCTAGAATAATTTGCATAAATCTAATTGAAGAATCTATAGATTCCTTCAGCCAAAGACTCATCAATTCCTGTGATGCAATTCTCGGTGAGGGATTGATATTGATTCTAAGTCCCCTGGGAACAATCCTGTTTTTTAGGTAATTTTCTATAGTCCTAATTTCCCACCAGGACTTCAGGTGTTCCTTATAAGCCCCATACAGCTCACCAAACAAATTTTTTAGGGTTAATGGGCCTGTAGAGGTTACATTAGTACCTCCTACACTGAAAGCCTGATTTGCATCTTCAAGCCATACATCTAACCGCATTGATCTCTTTCAAAACAGATCCAGATTTCAATAGAAGGGAAGGTCTATTGCAGACATCGGTGGAGAGATATCAAGCCCTATTGAAAGAACGTAAGCAGATACAATTTCAACGTGACCTCAAAGACTTTAGTGACAATCAGATTTTCAATTTTCAGAGAGACAGACAATCTGAGGCATCATCTTCAGACATTGATACCTCTGATACTGAAAGATCGGACATTAACGGAGGGGGGACGCAATAATTTAGGGGAACTTTCCCCAGACAAAGATGGCAGAATACGAGAGGGAGATCTGCAAGGAGTGGAAAAAAGGGAAGAGGACTTTAATTTATAAGCAAATAGGCTTGATTGCTTTGGGTGTTATCAGAGCACTTGCCTGGTTTATTTCCCATCGAGTCCCACTTTCCTCTGCTCAGTGGCTTGCCTACGCGGTCAGCAAATTGTCAGTGAAGCAAAGGAAGATTGGGCTGGGTGGGGAACAGAGACTTAGGAAGTGCTCTGACCAAATTCAGTGCACTTAAGCCTCATATGCATATGTATTGAAAGAGCAACTTTTTTCAGACAGGGAGCAACAGAGTCAGTCAGTAAAGGGGTGGGTGATATTATGATATTGAGAGCAACCATGACCATATAAACAGTTCGGGGGAATAGATCGTTCTGAAAATTACCTTTAAGGAGTTCGTATAGAGATCAATAAAACAAATTAGATAAATATCAAAAATTGTAACACTACTTTATCTTCCTGATATTTTTTCTTTTTACATTGCAGTCCAATTAGTAGAAAATAAGCTGATGTGAGTCCTAGGACACATCAGTTTATCTCCTTCCATGTTGAGTCTTTATGGCAGATGGGCTCACACACGGAGTTTTCTGGCAGATGGGCTCACACACAAAGTTTTCATGGCAGATGGGCTCACACACGGAGTTTTCGTGGCAGATGGGCTCACACATGGAGTTTTCATGGCAGATGGGCTCACACACGGAGTTTTCGTGGCAGATGGGCTCACACACGGAGTTTTCGTGGCAGATGGGCTCACACAGTGTGATCGAATGTGCACTAACTAGCTTACACGTAAAGCATAGGAAACATGCCAAGAATGCAATTTAAATGTATTGAAATATGCAAGTATTGCATATATATTAGCACCCTGCAGGGTACAGCTGCGAGGCTGATGTGGTCTGGGATATCCAGCGTCATCCGCCAATTCTAAGCTCATCGTATAGTGTAGGTAGTAAGAGAACGGCTCATCACATTCTTCCTCTGCACCCGTGATGTGCTCTCAGTCCTAGAAAGTGACGGACTAATAACTCTTACAGACAAGTCCCTGGTTTTACTGATCGGCCCGTAAAGTCAACGCATTACTTATTTATCAAAGAGAGTTATAGCTCCAACTGCCTTCATTATACAAGCATTGTATGAAGCGGTGCCACACAAACAACCCACGATATATAAAAAAAACTGCCAGATAAGACACAGCTAAAGGCGTAATATAGCATGAGGGATGAGCATGTGTGTTAAAGGGATCGGGAGGGACGGCGGCTTGGTCATTGCCTGCCTGGAGCACAGAATATAGAAGTTGCCATTTTGTGCTGGGTGTCCAGGTGAGCGAGCAAAGCGAAGGAGACGTGAATATCAGAAGCGTACAGGAAAACATCATAACTTCAAGGGGCATATGGATTGATCATTTACCCCTATAATTAAAAATATGCGGGGTCCTGCAAGGGATGCACTAAGTAGCTGTGGCTCACCTGCCCCCTTCCTGGATAGGGGAAGCAGTCACTGAGCTTGTGCCGACAGGAGATTTTGCAACCCTTTTGTTTGTCTTTTTACGAGCTTCTCTCTCATCTAAAAATCAGGACCACATGAAAGTTCAGTTCCACTTTAATGTGGTCTGTGATAATAAATCAACTGAAAGGAGCCTGTAAAAGGCAGATTGAGTTGCACATTCTTCCATCAGAATTAGCTCACTGACAGGGTCTCAGTTAACTCATTCTGCATTGTTACACCAGGCAAACAGGGCATCCATTTAAAAAAAAAAGTTCCTAAAGGTGTCCACATCCTTTAAATATTACGGTAACCTATGACCACTCCAGAACATCATATTAAACCATAGGTGACTGGAGATAATCCCCTAAACTTCCCTTAATAAAGTTTAACATATACTATTATGTTTAACCCCTAGATAAACTAAGTAGAAAAATACAATGGAGTACAAGTAAAAAGTGCTATGGCCTCACCTACTGAAGTGGATTCTCTAAGCTGCAGGTCTGGTAAAGCAGCACAGATCAGAGGCAATGATGCAGCTGCGCTGGACAGCTCATGTATCAGCAAGAACCAGTAAAGCACGGCAACAGATGGAAGCAATACGTGCAGCTGAGCCAGAGTTGCGGATAGAACAGGAATAGAAGAGATTAGTAGGTAACTGGTATCTTGCTGCAGGAGTGCAGTTCTACACAAGAAATCCAGATATTAAGCAAACTGGAAACTTGCTTGCAGAGATGCGGTTACTCAATGGAATAGCAAAGATGTATACGCAAATTGGTAACTTGCTTGCAGAGATGAGATTATTTACAGGTATAGCAAAGATGTATAGGAAAACTGGTAACTTGCTTGCGGATATGAGCAAGTGTCCTATCAGAATAGCAGAGATGAGCTTGTTAACATAACTTGACACAGCAGGGCTCAGACTACACCAAGAAGCTGGACTGAGTTTGAAAGTAGAAGCTGGTTGCTGTACATAAGCTGTGAAGATGATTAGGTCATTGGCTGGAATAAAGTCAAGAGGAAAATGAGGATAACTTCAGGAAAATCACGTGGTAGCAGTGTGCTATACTTCCTAAATACTCAACCTAAAAAAGCCTATGAGGACAACATCAGTGGTGCTAATCCAGCATGGACTTGCAAAGCCATAGTGAAAGGAAGCACAATCCGGTACTGGTGATGAAACAGGCACGTAACAGAAAGTAGGCAAAGTAATCAAGATTTTTAGGATTTCACCCTGTCAACAAAATTGGCAATCCCTAGTTCAAAACCCCGTCTGTGCCCTCTCCTGTGTCCCTGTTGTACACATGTAGTGAGCCACCAAAATGAGAGAAGTGTTCACTGTTATAGACTATAATGAAATGCCTCTGCACCTGCCAACTCTCCTGCCCTTCTGACTGTGTATTATAACAGCTTCTGACTGTGTATAATAGCAGATCTGCTCTCTAGCAAGTTATTAAACACCCCCCACATTTCCCAAGCCAAGGTGGAGGCCGATCCTTTACCCACATTAACAAATGTGTACAGTCGTAAAATTCTTTAATGGTCCAACTACCACCCACAGATTGTAATCCATAACTACGCAGAGTCCACTTTTATTTTGTGGTTCAGATTGCCAGGCAATCGTGTGGTTTCATGTCTGGGTGACCATTATTACATTACATATCACTAGAGGTATTGAACGGGAAGTTCTACATACTGTAGAAGAGACTGTCTGTTGATGCTGCACAGGCTTGTTTTACATCATTCTCATTCAGACCACAATAAGTGCAAGATGGAAAAATAATCCATTAGTCTGTAAGATATTAAGAACCAAGAAAAGAAAAACACAGGAAAGCTCAAGAAGTGCAGTGTACAAGACAAAGGCTCAGAAGAGACAGCTTTCCTGTAAGACTCCTCGCAGAGTGAACATGGCATTTGCCGCATATACCTCATATTGCTCAAAGCAAAGCCCCTACATTAAAACTGGGGTAGGTCCAACATCAAGATTGATATATACATGGCTTTTCTTTTTTTTTTAGATTTAGCAGAGCAGAGTTTGTCATTTGGCAAAATGGAATTGTTCCAGAAAATGAAGTATTTCTTCCAGAAAATTATTGCAATTACACGTTTTGTTACATACATGTTTTATTCCGTTTGTGTGTATTGGAACACCAAAAAAAACAGAAATAAAAAAGGTAAATAGAATATAATTTTACACAAAACCACAAAAATGGGCAGGACAAAACTGTTGGCACCTTGCCAAAATTATGGGTTAACAACTTTGTTTCTAGCATGTGATGCTTGTTAAACTCACCTGTGGCAAGTAACAGGTATGGGCAATATGAAAATCACACCTGAAACCAAATAAAAAGGGGAGACGTTGGCTCAGTCTTTGCATTGTGTGTGCCACACTAAGCATGGAGAACAAGAAAGAGGGAAGAACTGTCTTAGGACTTGAGAACCAAAATTGATGAACAAAATTAACAATTTCAAGCTTACAAGTCCATCTCCAGAGATTTTGATGTTCCTTTGTCCATGGTGCACAACATAATTAAGAAGTCTACAAACCATGGCACTGTAGCTAATGTCTCTGGTTGTGGACACTGATGAAAGGTTACAACACAGGATAGTCCGAATGGTGTATAAGCAGGCCCACTCAAGTTCCAAACAAATTCAAGCTGCCCTGCAGGCTCAGGGTGCATCAGGGTCAGCGAGGAGAACCATCTGTTGACATTTGAATGAAATAAAACGCTATGGTGGGAGGCTCAGGAGGACCCCACTGCTGACACAGAGACATAAAAAAGCTAAACTGCCAAAATGTATATGAGTACTGAACATGGAATAAGGCCTACTGAGAAAATAACACAGTACCTACAGTTAAATATGGTGGAGGTTCAAATATGTTTTGGGGTTGTTTTGCTGCCTCTGGCACTGGGTGCCTTGACTGTGTGCAAGGCAGCATGAAATCTGAAGATTAACAAAGGATTTTGGGTCACAATGAAGTGCCCAGTGTCACAAAGCTGAGTTTGCATCCTGGGTCATGGGACTTCCAGCCGGACAATGACTGGAAACATACTTCAAGAAGCCCCCAGAAATGGATGGAAACAAAGCGCTGGAGAGTTCTGAAGTGGCCAGTAAGGAGTCCGAATGTAAATCCAATCCGAGGAGAGATCTTGAAATGGCTGTTGGGAGAAGACACCTTTATCTAGGAGAGACCTGGATCAGTCTGCGGCAGAAGAGTGGTCCAAAATTCCAGTTGAGAGGTGTAAGAAGCTTGTTGATGGTTATAGGAAGTGATTGATTGCAGTTATTTATTCCAAAGGGGGTGCAAACAAATATTAAGGTGAGAGCGCCAACAATTTTGTCTAGCCCATTCTTGGGGGTTTTGTGTGAAATTATGTCCAATTTGCCTTTTTTTTTTGCATTGTTCCAATACACAAAAAGGAAATAAACATGTAATTGCAATAATTTTCTGGAACAACGTTAAGGGTGCCAACACTTTTGGCCATGACTGTATGATATGTACGGCCTTACATAGGACTGCAGGCAATCTCCCAGCACAAAAGATGCTGCTGCCCCTCGGAGAAGTTTAGCAGGTTTTCTAAAAAATATTGCCAAGAGTAAAAGGTGACTAGATAAGAGCAAAATAAAGTTATATACATACAGTACACATATATACACACACACATACACAAATGTGTGTATGTATATATATTTTTAAGGAAAAGGATGTTTCCACAGACAAAATAGGTAGGCGGCGCACAGTGTTTTTGAGAGATAGCGACTTTTAAATATAAATAAATATATATATATATATATATATATGCCATGAGCAAGAAATGGCTTAGGTGCATGTATAGATGGCACATTTTATAATGAAGAGGTGCACTCGCCTTGCTGTTAAATCCCTCATCAATCGCTTAGTTCCTGCAGTGATCGCACACTGTACATCATTCATGTGACCACTGCAGCCAATCAGTGATCATACTTGCTGCTGGAAATAAAAGACTGGAGGTGATCACCAGAGAGTCAAGGATTGTGTAGGAGTATTATTATTTTTTTTTAGTTTACCCCATTCCCTTCTAGAAACCCCAAATGACAAATTTGGCTCTGCTTTATCCATTCTAGTGCAACAAAACTGATCTAGTATTATGGAAGCGCCAGGGCTATTTCAGCCCATTGATCAGTGTCGGGAAAGGGCTTAGACAGGCGGACAAGACCCCTATGGTGCAAATACCAAACAAAAACCCAAATATGAGTCAGAGGCATTTATATGGGCCCCCAAAACATCCAAGTAGGAGACGTTCATCTTCCTTGTGGCGATCCAGTTACAAGGGATTCTTCATAGCAAAGACACCTGGGGAAAAGTCTGTAAAAGGAAGCTGTGTAAATAGCGCCACCTAGAGGCAGTAGACGTCATCTCGCGCAGCAAACCAGAGCCCTACTCTGCACCCTGGGGGAGCACTATACATGTATATATGACAAACCAACAGGAAAAAAAAGAAAGAAAAATCCCATTTCAGCAGGACGGGTCAGTGCACTTTTCTTTTTTAAAAAAAAACAAACAAGTCATTAAACGTAAACTTAATAAAATCCTAAAAACACTTATTATACAGTTTTACCAGTTTTGTGACATCCAGTGTCGACGGTACCATTTTTTTTTACTATGAGGCATTATATACCTAAAGGCAGAACTGGTCAGTCTGTGATCGCTTGATTGACAGCTCACATTATCATTGCATACAGTCGCCGGACATAAGGGACGCGTCCTTGATGACTTCTTAAAGGTACAGCTTCACATTAAGTCTTCAGTGAGCGCTGAGGAGTGATCGGCGGATCTGTTCCAGCTGTCGGCTCGTGCAGTGAATACTCGCAGCGGTTGCTGTAAACAATGACGGGAAGGTTGAGGATATTGATCAGCATGATGAATCTAGAAGTCTCTGTCTGACTTTCTTATCATCCGTAGACGTCTTTACGCCGTCATTCGTTTTCAGATCTGGGGACACAATGTGGTGCGGATCAGAAATTCTAGCTTCATAATAGAAATGTTCTCCCTGCCCCGGGAAGCAGAGAGAAGGTATTAATGTGTAAGGGGATCATAAATCACAGCGATCGCCTTCATCATCCTGTGCAGGATCATTTCTGAATATATCCACAATAGGAAGACCTATCCCCGCCTATCCTTGTCCTGTCTCCCCCTGTACACCCTCCAGATACAGCAACTTTTCCTCATGCTATCCCCCCTCTTACCAATCACTCCTGTAAAGCACCCTCCAGTGATCCCAAAGGATATAGGAATGTTTCCTCATGTTATCACCCCTCTCACCAATCACTCCTGTACAGCCAGCAGTAATCCCAAAGGCTATAGGAACGTTTCCTCATGTTATCACCCCTCTCACCAATCACTCCTGTACAGCCAGCAGTGATTTATAAGGAGATAGGAACTTTTCCTCATGTTATCACCCTCTCACCAATCACTCTTGTGCAGCCAGCAGTGATTTATAAGGATATAGGAATGTTTCCTCATGTTATCACCCCTCTTACCAATCACTCCTGTACAGCCAGCAGTGATCCCAAAGGATATAGGAACGTTTCCTCATGTTATCACCCCTCTCACCAATCACTCCTGTGCAGCCAGCAGTGATTTATAAGGATATAGGAATGTTTCCTCATGTTATCACCCCTCTTACCAATCACTCCTGTACAGCCAGCAGTGATCCAAAGGATATAGGAACGTTTCCTCATGTTATCACCCCTCTCACCAATCACTCCTGTGCAGCCAGCAGTGATTCATAAGGATATAGGAACGTTTCCTCATGTTATCACCCCTCTCACCAATCACTCTTGTGCAGCCAGCAGTGATTCATAAGGATATAGGAACTTTCCTTTATGTTATCATCCCTCTTACCGTCTCTAATAATGTCACCTCATCTTTTCTACAGTCCCAGGGACCCCATGGCAGGAAATGAAGGAAATTTTCTTTATGTTATCACCCCTCTTACCAATGGCTATCTTCAATGCGACCTCTTACCGTTCATTATCCATGGTCATGTCCTCTCTGCGGCCTCAAGTCTGAATACAGGAACTTTTCTTTATGTTATCAGACCACTTACTCATCTATGGTACTGTTGTCTCTCCCATGAGCTGTCTCTATTGACCCCGGGGTTGGGCAGTGGAACATAGGAACTTTCCTACAAGTTATCACCCTTCCTACCAATCAGTCTCTGGTACCGTCTTCTGTCCACAGGGTGGGGTGGGGAGGCAGTACACAGGAACTTTCCTACATGTTATCATCACCCTTACCAATCACTACCTTGCAGAAGTATATAGGAACTTTTCTTCATGTGACCAGCCCTTTTACGAATCACCATCTATAGTAATGTCATCTTTTGCCCCTGTGCAGCCTCCATGATACAGGAACTTTTTCTCCTGTTATCACCCCAATCACTGCCTGTAGTACAGTCGTCTCTCCTGTTCAGGCCTCCAGTAACCCCAGGAGAATATATGACCTTTTCCACATATTATGACCCCTCTTAGCGTCTCTGGTAACGTCGCCCAATACAGGAACTTTTCTTTATGTTATCAGTCCTCTTACAAATCATCATCTAAAGTATTGTGATATCTGTTCCCTGTGAATCCTCAAATTATACCATAGAGATGGGATACAGAGAATATTCTATCATGTGATCACTCCTCTACCCAATCAGCACCTCCGGTACGATCATCTCTGTCTCCTGGGTTGGGAGGATACAGGAACTTTTTCTCATGTCATCACCCCTTTTGACAATCACCGTTTCTGGCATAGTCATCTGTCCTGTATAGCCTCCATTGCCTTAGGAGGATGTAGGAACTTTTCTTCAAGTTATCAGCCCTCTCACAAATCACAGTCAGTCCCTCATCTCACACCTATCCTCCTCTGTGCAGTCTCCAGTGGCACCAAATAGGAAACAATAATAATCCCACATGTCAACCAAAAATATTATAAAAATGCAAAAACATATATACATTTACCCTTAAGCTCAGTCGAATTTTGCCCTGTAGGTGGCAGAGCTGCGCTCTTAAATGCCGTCTGCTTTCCATCGACCGCGTCCGTCTTCACAGTTCCCAACGTTCGCAGAAGCTGTATGGGGTCAAAGTCTTCTCCAGTGTCCTTCAAGTTCTCCAGCACTTTCAGGAATTTATAAGATTTTAGCTCGCTCATGTTTTCTTCCAAGAACAGAAGAAAGATGCTGAGGTCGTCGTAGCTCTTGGAGTAACACTGCTGGACGCTGAAGTTCGGCAGGACATTTTCGTATGCTTTCAGAACGTCGGACCGTTTCCTGCACGGTACCAGCATTGTGTAGATGACGACAGGTATGACAAAACAGTAGACAATCAGGTTAATATAACTGAGCAGCTGGAAGACCCCAACTGCGATCAGCTTACACTGGATCAAGGCCGGGAGCGTAGTGTCGTTCTTCAAGATGCCGGTGCGGATGTTACAGCTGAACTCGTCTGTCAGGGAGAAGAGGCTGATGTAGCAGCCGAGGTAGGCACAGGCCAAGAACATGATCGCCAGCGTCCAGGATCGGCAGATGAGGTACTTGATGATTAGGTTGTGAGAGATCTTCTTGGTCTTCAGATACTGCTCCACAAATGGATACTTGAAGGTTCCTTCCGATATCTCCAACAAGCTGCAGAAGAACGTACATAAGTAAGGAAACCAATTAGTAGTCAACGGCTTCAGTTATCACGTGCATGACGGACGTAACCCCTCAAGGACAGTCCTAGTAGGGTTCCTTAGAGATGCGAGCACTCGGCAAACAGCGAAGGAGCCCCCTGGATATTAGAGATGAGCAATTCGATGTGTGCTGTCCTGGTCAGGAGTCCCATCTGGTCCACCACGGCGGTTGGTCTTTCCTTCTTAGCCCGGTGTCCTCAGCCTGGCATGTCGGGGGCCTCCCAACATCATGGGGCATATTAAGCATCAGTGGCGTCCGTCCGCCATGGAGGACCAAACTGGGCGCCTGACCGGGGCAGCACAAATAGAATTGCTCATCCCTAGTGGACATCACAAGATGGAGGTCCTCTATTTGAGACCCGGCTACTGGGCAAAACTAAAATCCCCCTACTATGGATACCTAACTCAACGCTGGAGATATGATGTCCGTGCGATCATTTATTTTACTATATCTGAGAAAAAAAACACTGTTTTTACCTTTTTACTTTATCTTTGTGGAAAGGGTTTTTATTAATTAAATATTAAGGATCATAAATTCCAAAAAGTTGTCCAGGACGTAAAAAAACAAAAAAACAACATTGCTCTAAAATCATTGCCTCATCTATCCACCGACCGGGTGTGGTATTGCAGATTAGCCCCTACCCTGCGCTGCAGTTTCTAGAAGGAGGCAGCCATATTTCTGTAGTCTTGTCCAATACCTTTGATGTATACAGACACCATTGGGGACAATTTTATTTTTATTTAGATGCATGTATTTTGGGTTACAAAAAAAAAAAAAAGATATTTTGTGCAATTGGGTTTCATTATATTTGGATTTTACAGGATCTTTCTTTTCCTACACATTTCTGGCCGCAGAATGAGTTACCGAGAATACACCCGGAGGTTGGAACTCTTTTGTTGACCTTTTCTTGCACTTCTGTGATCGGATTTATGATCATATTAAAAAGTTCAAATCTCCATTGATGATGGCAACGGTCATAAATCAGCTGAGGAAAGCTCAGAAAAAGACAAACTCCATCAAAAAGAGCTCACTGATGGATTCTCAGCTTACTCATTCTACAGCCAGCAATACAGTATAAGGTCATGTTCACACACTCAGCATTTGTAAGCAAAAAAAAAATCACAAATGGAACAATCAGGGGAAAGTATAACAGAAACACGTCACCACTTCTGCATTTTTTGCCCCTTTCTGGTTTTGGCTTGCAAATACTGATGTAAAATACTGACCAAATACTGAACATGTGAACGTGGCCTAAGTATGCACCACAGTGAGGAGCCGATGGGCTGACGCAGTGACGGAGGGCTCCTTTCTTTTTCTAACTCTTTACATGCCTGGTCATGGTTGGAGATGGCATGTAAGGAAGTAAACTGCCGGGAGGAGAGCCAACTCTGATCCTGGACATGGTGGCAAGATAATGTATGTATATTACAGCTGGGCTCAATACTGATGAAAAGGATGGTAGATGGAAGCCCGGTGGTTAACGCTTAGGGCTGACAACCTCCGTGGCGGCGTTACCTCTGTGACACGCTGTCAGTCGCAGTCGGTGAACTTTCTTTCTTGCTGCTGGTTTTGCCGTCTGCAGCTTTGATGACTCTGTTGTAGGACTTGTCCAGCTCCTCCATGATGAATTTCAGGTCGGAGCAGAGATGAGGGGCTGCAGTAAACCTCCAGAACAAGGACGGCAGGTAGAGCAGGACGGCCCCCAGGAGCAGGATGTACGGGAAGAACTGTAAACAAGGAACCAGGATTAAGGCCGGCATTTGTGGAGGGAGTCAATGTTACTCTGATCTGTGGTGTCCTAGAGATCACCGGAACCGTATGCTGGGGGGCTCCAACCTTCAGGACCCCAGCACCGGCACAGTGCCGGACACTGTAAGCAGCTTCATTGGGCCTGTTGATCTCTGATGCTTTGCGCCCTTTCAGTCATCAGTGCTGGGCCATGTTCACATACAGGTCGCCCCCCACCCCACACCTTTGTAGATGGGATCCTACACCAGATCCTACTCAAAAACTGCTGGAAAAACTCTTCCTATTTGTTTCTAAGTACATTCCACTTTGCTCTTTATAGGAGGACATTTCTGGAGGTTTTTTAAAAATGCATGGCGAAAAAAAAAATAGCAAAAAAGTGATTCGCAATAAAAAAAAAACCCTCCAAATGAGAGCGTTGTTTCCTATAGTTGTCTCTGCTTGAAAACATCATTTTGGACCTCAAAAGTCTCCATCTGCACATATCCGGGCTCGTCATAAGGAAGCTGTCAGCGGGATTGTGCTCAGTAATCTACAGACACTGTCAGGTCGGCGCCGTTATACTGATTACAATGAGACCTGGTGATGAAATCCGTCTCGTTGTTGTGTAATCTTTGCTAGAGGAAAAAAAATAAAAAATTGTCTCCACCAAGATGGCGCTGGCGGCACGTGAGCAGTAGCGTCTATCAGATCCACGAAGGAGGGGAGAGATTTTTTTTTCTGAATAAATTTACATAACCAAATTAAGTATTTAAATAGACATTATAGATCCGATCATGCTACAGCGCAGGCGTGATGAATGTGAATTTTGTTTTTCTTCAAAACATATTATATGCAGTATGTAAAATAAGGGTCAGGTCAGTGAGGGGATCAGGGACCTGTCAGCAGTGTGCATTATGGATACCTAATCAGAGCACCACATGAAGACCCCCACAGGCTGCCCCGGAGCACGGGCAGATCATTAACTCAAAACTGAAAATAAAGATTAAGAAACAGCCACAAGACAGATTTCATCACCAGGTATCATTGTAATCAGTATAACGGCGCCGACCTGACACTGTCTGTAGGTTACTGAGCACAATCCTGCTGACAGGTTCCCTTTAAAGGTTCGATATTGACTTTTAGCATTGCTCCTTCCTTTAGGTGGCGCTAGAGTTCTAGTCCCCTTCCGCTCTGAAGAGACAATTTGCACATATCCTGGAAAACTCCTAAGCAAGTTAGTGATGTGCTGCCACCTAGTGTCATAACTAGAGAATTATATCCAACAGCATACAGCCTTCCAAAACATCTGCACTTGCACTCTCCGATAACAAATGTATTATTTCTAACCCCATTAAGATGCAGTCGTTTTTATATTTACTTTTTCGTCTTGGAAGACGAAGGAGGGAAAATAAATCCAAGAGCTATAACTATTACATTTTCCAATCATGCGGCCGCTGAAAAGTAAGATGAGATGTATTGTTTTTAGGATGCAATTTACGGTAATTCACAATTTAGTGCATTGAAGAATGGAAAAATAAAATTAGAAGTGGAATTGATAATTGTTTAATATATATATATATATATATATATATATATATATATATATATATATATAACACATATATATATATATATATATACACACACATAATATATACACATATATATATATATATATATATACACACACACACACACATACACACACACAGTGGGTTCAGAAAGTATTCAGACCCCTTTAAATTTTTCACTCTTTCATTGCAGCCATTTGGTAAATTAAAAAAAAAAAGTTTATTTTATTTTTTTCTCATTAATGTACACTCTACACCCCATCATTACTGGAAAAAAACAGAAATGTAGAAATTTTTGCAAATTTATTAAAAAAGAAAAACTGAAATATCACATGGTCATAAGTATTCAGACCCTTTGCTCAGTATTGAGTAGAAGCACCCTTTTGAGCTAGTACAGCCATGAGTCTTCTTGGGAATGATGCAACAAGTTTTTCACACCTGGATTTGGGGATCCTCTGCCATTCTTCCTTGCAGATCCTCTCCAGTTCCGTCAGGTTGGATGGTGAACGTTGGTGGACAGTCATTTTCAGGTCTCTCCAGAGATGCTCAATTGGGTTTAGGTCAGGGCTCTGGCTGGGCCGTCAAGAATGGTCACAGAGTTATTCTGAAGCCACTTCTTTGTTATTTTAGCTGTGTACTTGGGGTCATTGTCTTGTTGGAAGGTGAACCTTCAGCCAAGTCTGAGGGTCCAGAGCAGTCTGGAAGAGGTTTTCATCCAGGATATCGCTGCACTTGGCCGCATTCATGTTTTCTTCTATTGCAACCAGTCGTCCTGTCCCTGCAGCTGAAAAACACCCCCATAGCATGATGCTGCCACCACCATGTTTCACTGTTGGGATTGTATTGGGCAGGTGATGAGCAGTGCCTGGTTTTCTCCACACATACCGCTTAGAATTATCACCAAAAAGTTCTATCTTCGTCTCATCAGACCAGAGAATCTTATTTCTCATAGTCTGGGAGTTCCTTCATGTGTTTTTTAGCAAACTCTATGGGGCTTTCCTATGTCTTGCACTGAGGAGAGGCTTCCGTCGGGCCACTCTGCCATAAAGGCCTGACTGGTGGAGGCTGCAGTGATAGTTGACTTTGTGGAACTTTCTCCCATCTCCCTACTGCATCTGTGGAGCTCAGCCACAGTGATCTTGGGGCTCTTCTTTACCTCTCTCACCAAGGCTCTTCTCCCACGATTGCTCAGTTTGGCTGGATGGTCAGGTCTAGGAAGTCTTCTGATGGTCCCAAACTTCTTCCATTTAAGGATTATGGAGGCCACTGTGCTCTTAGGAACCTTGAGTACTGCAGAAATTCTTTTGTAACCTTGGCCAGATCTGTGCCTTGCCACAATTCTGTCTCTGAGCTCCATGGCCAGTTTCTTTGACCTCATGATTCTCATTTGGTCTGACATGCACTGTGAGCAGTGAGGTCTTGTATAGACAGGTGTGTGCCTTTACAAATCAAGTCCTATCAGATTAATTACACACAGCTGACTCCTTGAATGATAAACCATCTCAAGGAGGATCACAAGGAAATGGACAGCATATGACTTAAATATGAGTGTCTGAGCAAAGGGTCTGAATACTTATGACCATGTGATATTTCAGTTTTTCTTTTTTAATAAATTTGCAAAAATTTCTACATTTCTGTTTTTTTTTTCAGTCAAGATGGGGTGCAGAGTGACATTAATGAGAAAAGAAATGAAATTTTTTGAATTTACCAAATGGCTTCAATGAAACAAAGAGTGAAAAATGTAAAGGGGTCTGAATACTTTCCGCACCCACTGTATGTAGAGATAGATAGATAGATAGATAGATAGATAGATAGATAGATAGATAGATAGATAGATAGATAGATAGATAGATAGATAGTAGATTATATTATTATTTATTTTTTCAAAGTTCAGAATTTTTTTTTTTAAAGTATTGATATTAAAAGTCTAATCCCACCAACCTGGCTACCTTGTTACCGCACACTACACACCAGATAAATTAAACCCAAAAAACAATGACGGAATTACGCTTTGTTTTTTCATTATTTTACCCCATATTGACATTGGTGAATGTCAAAACTGCAGCACAAAAAAACAAGTCTTCGAATGGAGAAAAAAAAATAAGTTATGGAAAAAATAAAAGTGCAAATTTGAAACTTGTCTCAGAGGGTAAGGGGGATAGGTGTTTAGGTGTTACCTTGTGAAGCCACAGAGGGATGTTCCCGGAGTCGCTATGTGACAAGTGCTTCTGCTGGACGGCTGCCCAACAGAAAGAGTCCACGTAGGCGGCCTGTCTCCAGGAGAAGCTGCTGGGGGCAAAGCAGGAGATCTGGGCACCTGTCACCGAAATACAGAGCAAATCAGTCATTAACGTCCTATGAGAGGGAGGCGAGCAAAGCAAGACTTGGCACATGAGTGTAATTACAGGAACTCAATGTGGAGTAAATGTTACACACACTGCACATGTGAAACGATGATAGAAGACTATGAAAGTGCTAAAGGGGCTGTAGTGAAAAATGAGCCAGCACTTCCTACAGCTGCCACTAGGAGGAGCTCACTGCACAGAGAATGCACAGCCACTGTGCAATAGAAGCATGAAAACATGAGCTCCCCCTAGTGGTGGCAATGCACTGTACAATGTATAGAGGGCAGAGTGCTCCCCACATTTCTAAAAACTGGAGGCCCCACTCCTATAAAGCTTTGTACTGAAATCACAGCACTTAAGGGGTTGTTCACCGTTGCAGACATTTTTTTGTCTTTTACTTTAATACAGGACTAAATATAAATTTTTCAAGTGAGGATCAGTAAAAATGTTGCACCGTTTGCCTTCAATAGCCTCTGTATTGCACGGCCTAATGCTGGCTATAGAATGAGTTAACTGAGAAACAGTCAGGGAGCTCATTCTCATGGTAGAGCCTGTAACTCAGCTGACTTTTTCTGAGCTCACGTCAGCGGATTTATGACATCAAAGTTACATGTGCAATTTAAAAACGACCTGTGTAAGCAAAACGGTGCAGCTTGTTAGGGTGGACAACCCTAATTTCTCTGTAGGAGATATTGGAGGAGGATGAGGGCACGTTTAGGTTTTGCTGGTGTCCGTGTAGGCTCATTTTGGGCTGCAATATGGGAGCTTAAAGGCTATGTTCATTTTTGAAAGCGAATATAATAAATCTCTTCCAGTAAGTGTATAGTGGGCTCCTATGCCCCTCCTAGGCTTTATGATGACTCCTGCCCGTACAGAGCACATGTAAAGTTAGAAGACAGAGACAACCATATGCAGCCGCCATTCTCCAACATCCACGTTCCCTTATACAACATCGCCACCTAGTGCTCACTTCTTGTTATTACAGTACTAATATACTCTGCTAAGTCCTAGTGTGCTTTCTAGCATAGAGGTTACAATTGCAGCTGCCCTCGCGGGGTAACGGTCAGCGTAAAAAAAGCTTTCATCTTGGAAATTTACCCAGTATATGCCACAATCTGTAATGATTACAGCACCTCCAGGAAAGACAATGGAGATGGGATCATAGGGAGACCTATAAGATGTGGTGTGACGTATAAGATATTATACAGTAACAAGGATCTTACAGAAAGGACTCCAGGCCTTGAAATATCCATAACATAAGTCAGTATGTTAATTAAAGCCAAATAGGATAGCGGGTACATTGTAGTGTTCTCCACCACGTTATCAGTGTGTAAAGCTGCAGGCACGATATACACAGCTTCTCATTTTCCCCACAATAAAACTTTCTATGTGTGCTCTGGAATAGTTTATAGGACATGGCATCTTTGTACATACATTACTGATCCTGCACTGATCCTGAGTTACATCCTGTATTATACCCCAGAGCTGCACTCACTATTCTGCTGGTGCAGTCACTGTGTACATACATTACATTACTGATCCTGTGTTACATCTTGTATTATACTCCAGAGCTGCACTCACTATTCTGCTGGTGCAGTCACTGTGTACATACAATACATTACTGATCCTGTACTGATCCTGAGTTACATCCTGTATTATACCCCAGAGCTGCACTCACTATTCTGCTGGTGCAGTCACTATGTACATACATTACATTACTGATCCTGTGTTACATCTTGTATTATACTCCCAGAGCTGCACTCACTATTCTGCTGGTAGTCACTGTGTACATACATTACATTACTGATCCTGTGTTACATCTTGTATTATACTCCAGAGCTGCACTCACTATTCTGCTGGTGCAGTCACTGTGTACATACATACATTACTGATCCTGTACTGATCCTGATTACATCCTGTATTATACCCCAGAGCTGCACTCACTATTCTGCTGGTGCAGTCACTATGTACATACATTACATTACTGATCCTGTACTGATCCTGAGTTACCTCCTGTATTATACTCCAGAGCTGCACTCACTATTCTGCTGGTACAGTCACTGTGTACATACATTACATTTACTGATCCTGTGTTACATCTTGTATTATACTCCAGAGCTGCACTCACTATTCTGCTGGTAAGTCACTGTGTACATACATTACATTACTGATCCTGTGTTACATCTTGTATTATACTCCAGAGCTGCACTCACTATTCTGCTGGTGCAGTCACTGTGTACATACAATACATTACTGATCCTGTACTGATCCTGAGTTACATCCTGTATTATACCCAGAGCTGCACTCACTATTCTGCTGGTGCAGTCACTATGTACATACATTACTGATCCTGTACTGATCCTGAGTTACCTCCTGTATTATACTCCAGAGCTGCACTCACTATTCTGCTGGTACAGTCACTGTGTACATACATTACATTACTGATCCTGTGTTACATCTTGTATTATACTCCAGAGCTGCACTCACTATTCTGCTGGTGCAGTCACTGTGTACATACATTACATTACTGATCCTGTGTTACATCTTGTATTATACTCCAGAGCTGCACTCACTATTCTGCTGGTGCAGTCACTGTGTACATACAATACATTACTGATCCTGTACTGATCCTGAGTTACATCCTGTATTATACCCAGAGCTGCACTCACTATTCTGCTGGTGCAGTCACTATGTACATACATTACTGATCCTGTACTGATCCTGAGTTACCTCCTGTATTATACTCCAGAGCTGCACTCACTATTCTGCTGGTGCAGTCACTGTGTACATACAATACATTACTGATCCTGTACTGATCCTGAGTTACATCCTGTATTATATACCCAGAGCTGCACTCACTATTCTGCTGGTGCAGCCACTATGTACATACATTACATTACTGATCCTGTACTGATCCTGAGTTACATCCTGTATTATACTCCAGAGCTGCACTCACTATTCTGCTGGTGCAGTCACTGTGTACATACATTACATTACTGATCCTGCACTGATCCTGTATTATACCCCAGAGCTGCACTCACTATTCTGCTGGTGCAGTCATTGTGTACATACATTACATTACTGATCCTGTACTGATCCTGAGTTACATCCTGTATTATACTCCAGAGCTGCACTCACTATTCTGCTGGTGCAGTCACTTTGTACATACATTACATTACTGATCCTGAGTCACATCCTGTATTATACTCCAGAGCTGCACTCACTATTCTGCTGGTGCAGCCACTATGTACATACATTACATTACTGATCCTGTACTGATCCTGAGTTACATCCTGTATTATACTCCAGAGCTGCACTCACTATTCTGCTGGTGCAGCCACTATGTACATACATTACATTACTGATCCTGTACTGATCCTGAGTTACATCCTGTATTATACCCCAGAGCTGCACTCACTATTCTGCTGGTGCAGTCACTATGTACATACATTACATTACTGATCCTGTACTGATCCTGAGTTACATCCTGTATTATACTCCAGAGCTGCACTCACTATTCTGCTGGTGCAGTCACTGTGTACATACATTACATTACTGATCTTGTACTGATCCTGAGTTACATCCTGTATTATACTCCAGAGCTGCACTCACTATTCTGCTGGTGCAGTCATTGTGTACATACATTACATTACTGATCCTGCACTGATCCTGTATTATACCCCAGAGCTGCACTCACTATTCTGCTGGTGCAGTCATTGTGTACATACATTACATTACTGATCCTGTACTGATCCTGAGTTACATCCTGTATTATACTCCAGAGCTGCACTCACTATTCTGCTGGTGCAGTCACTGTGTACATACATTACATTACTGATCCTGCACTGATCCTGTATTATACCACAGAGCTGCACTCACTATTCTGCTGGTGCAGTCACTGTGTACATACATTACATTACTGATCCTGAGTCACATCCTGTATTATACCCCAGAGCTGCACTCACTATTCTGCTGGTGCAGTCACTGTGTACATACAGTACAGACCAAAAGTTTGGACACACCTTCTCATTCAAAGATTTTTCTGTATTTTCATGACTATGAAAATTGTAGAATCACACTGAAGGCATCAAAACTATGAATTAACACATGTGGAATTATACATTACACTTTACAAAAAAGTGTGAAACAACTGAAAATATTGTCTTATATTCTAGGTTCTTCAAAGTAGCCACCTTTTGCTTTGATTACTGCTTTGCACGCAGAAAAGGTGAACGGATGGATTCTACATGCCTGGTTCCCACCGTGAAGCATGGAGGAGGTGTGATGGTGTGGGGGTGCTTTGCTGGTGACACTGTTGGGGATTATTCAAAATTAAAGCGGTGAGCGGTCCAGCTCGCCCCAAACCATCTCGATTGGGTTCAGGTCTGGTGACTGTGGAGGCCAGGTCATCTGGCGTAGCACCCCATCACTCTCCTTCTTGGTCAAATAGCCCTTACACAGCCTGGAGTTGTGTTTGGGGTCATTGCCCTGTTGAAAAATAAATGATGGTCCAACTAAACGCAAACCGGATGGAATAGCATGCTGCTGCAAGATGCTGTGGTAGCCATGCTGGTGCAGTATGCCTTCAATTTTGAATAAATCCCCAACAGTGTCACCAGCAAAGCACCCTCACACCATCACACCACCTCCTCCATGCTTCACGGTGGGAACCAGGCATGTAGAGTCCAGCCGTTCACCTTTTCTGCGTGCAAAGCAGAAATCAAAGCAAAAGGTGGCTACTTTGAAGAACCTAGAATATAAGACATATTTTCAGTTGTTTCACACTTTTTTGTAAAGTGTAATGTATAATTCCACATGTGTTAATTCATAGTTTTGATGCCTTCAGTGTGATTCTACAATTTTCATAGATATGAAACTACAGAAAAATCATTGAATGAGAAGGTGTGTCCAAACTTTTGGTCTGTACTGTACATTACATTACTGATCCCGAGTTACATCCTGTATTATACCCCAAAGCTGCACTCACTATTCTGCTGGTGCAGTCACTGTGTACATTCATTATATTACTGATCCTGAGTTACATCCTGTATTATACTCCAGAGCTGCACTCACTATTCTGCTGGTGCAGTCACTGTGTACATACATTACTGATCCTGAGTTACATCCTGTATTATACTCCAGAGCTGCACTCACTATTCTGCTGGTGCAGTTACTCTGTACATACATTACATTACTTGATCCTGAGTTACCTCCTGTATTATACCCAGAGCTGCACTCACTATTCTGCTGGTGCAGTTACTCTGTACATACATTACTGACCCTGAGTTACCTCCTGTATTATACTCCAGCGCTGCACTCACTATTCTGCTGGTGCAGTCACTGTGTACATACATTACATTACTGATCCTGAGTTACCTCCTGTATTATACTCCAGAGCTGCACTCACTATTCTGCTGGTGCAGTCACTGTGTACATACATTACATTACTGATCCTGAGTTACCTCCTGTATTATACTCCAGAGCTGCACTCACTATTCTGCTGGTGCAGTTACTCTGTACATACATTACATTACTGATCCTGAGTTACATCCTGTATTATACTCCAGAGCTGCTCTCACTATTCTGCTGGTGCAGTCACTGTGTACATACATTACATTACTGATCCTGAGTTACCTCCTGTATTATACTCCAGAGCTGCACTCACTATTCTGCTGGTGCAGTCACTGTGTACATACATTACATTACTGATCCTGAGTTACAGCCTGTATTATACTCCAGAGCTGCACTCACTATTCTGCTGGTGCAGTCACTGTGTACATACATTACTGATCCTGAGTTACATCCTGTATTATACTCCAGAGCTGCACTCACTATTCTGCTGGTGCAGTCACTGTGTACATACATTACTGATCCTGAGTTACATCCTGTATTATACTCCAGAGCTGCACTCACTATTCTGCTGGTGCAGTCACTGTGTACATACATTACATTGCTGATCCTGTACTGATCCTGAGTTACATCCTGTATTATACTCCAGAGCTGCACTCACTATTCTGCTGGTGCAGTCACTGTGTACAAATATTACATTATGTAATGTAAGGAGTACAGTTCATATAGTGTCTTGTGCTTGGGTGCGATGAAAACACAGGAGTCACAGGTTTGATATAGAAGGTCTTGTATTACTTCATACAAGTGGCAATAACAGTCACACAGTTTGCAGATACAAAAGCAGGAGACACAGCAGCCCAGAGTAACTTAAGCTCAGCAATCACTCTCCACAACAGGTTCAGTATCTCTTCTCGGTTACCGTAAGTCCATGCAAACGTGGATTTATCAAATAGCAAGGTTCCAAAGTCCACGAGTGTTCCAAAGTTCCACAATAGGAAATAACTGGAGTACAAGGTCCAAGGCTTCCAGGAGTCAGGTCACAGGTTCACTGCAAGCTTGATTCTGAAGCACTGATTGCTCAGCTGTGGCTGCTTAAGAAGCAAGAGGAGAGAATCAGGGCGGGAACATGCAAGCTGGAAACTCCATATTGACTGAGGGCAAGATAGCTGCAGCAAGACAGAAAGTAAAATGGCTGACGGAAAAACTGAGTTTCAGGAACATGTACACAGAACCTTACATTACTCCCCCCTTAGGGACAGCCTCCGGATGACCTCAGACCAGGCTTGTGTGGGTACCTCTGATGAAACTGACGGAGCAAGCGAGGAGCATTAACGTTATTGACTGGTTCCCATGAGTTGTCCTCCACTGGGTAGCCCTGCCATTTAATCAGATATTGTAACTGATTTCTATACAACCTGGAATCTAGAATCCTTTCCACCACAAATTCTTCCTGACCATCAACTAGCACTGGGTCAGGGCAAGGAGAAGAACGTCCAGGAAACGTATTGGGTGTCGCAGCCTTTAGTAGGGATACATGAAAGACAGGGTGGATTCTCATAGTTCTGGGCAGTTGAAGACGACAAGCGACAGCACTTATAATCTTACTGATTTTATAAGGTCCAATGTATTTATGTCCCAACTTAGATGATGGAATTCTTAACTTAAGATTTCTGGTTGACAGCCAGACCAGGTCTCCTACCTTGAAAGCTGGTGCAGGTTTACGAAATTTATCTGCGGCTTTCTTGTACCTTTCCTGAGCCAATTCCAGATTTCCCTTTAGAAGATCCATATTCTTTTGTAAAGACGTGTTTCTTTCAGCCACTGCTGGCAAAGGCGTTTCTATGGGAAATCGAGGAAGAATATTAGGATGATAACCTAAATTGGAGTAAAAAGGAGACTGCTTAGTGGAGGCGCTCTGAGAGTTGTTATAAGAGAACTCAGCCAGTGGAAGTAGATCCACCCAATCATCCTGTAGGTGGCAGATAAAGCAGCGAAGATACTGCTCCAGGGTCTGATTGGTTCGTTCTGTCTGTCCATTAGTCTGAGGATGAAAAGCAGAAGAAAGGTTTACTTTAATGTCCAATGCTGCACAGAAATTTTGCCAAAACCTTGAAGTGAATTGCACCCCTCGATCCGAAATAACCTCATCTGGTACTCCATGTAAGCGAAACACATTTTTAATCATCAAATCTGATGTCTGTCTTGCAGTGGGTAAGCCGACACAAGGGATAAAATGAGCTGCTTTTGTTAAACGATCAACCACCACTAGAATGGTGTTCTTCCCTTGAGAGGTTGGTAACTCCACAATGAAGTCCATAGAAATGGATCGCCACGGGCGGGACGGGGTGGGAAGGGGTTGCAACAGACCAGTTGGTGAGGAGCGAGGTGTTTTGCATCTTGCACAGACTTCACATGAAGTGACATAGTTTAAAACATCCTTCCTGCAAGTGGGCCACCAAAAGAAACGAGAAAGAAATTCCTGTGTCTTTAGAATTCCTCTATGCCCAGCTATCTTGGAATCGTGAATGAGTTGCAATACTCTCAATCTGACTGTTTCAGGAATATACAGACGTTGTCCCTGAATCCACACACCATTCTTAAAGACAAGACTTACGTCCCTTGGGGGTTGTGCCAAAAAGGAATCCGCATGGTATGCTTCCTTGATGTCCTTAAGTAGGTCTTGATTATGAATCACTCCCAGGAATCTAGAGTCAGGAAGAATAGTCTTAGGAGGAGTAAGTGGACGTGTCTCTGCTGAATAAATCCTAGAGAGTGCATCAGCCTTTCCATTGCGCGATCCTGGTCTATAAGAAATGATAAAATTAAATTGGTTTAAGAAAAGATTCCAGCGAGCCTGGCGAGGAGTCAGGCACTTAGCCGACCTGATAAATTCAAGGTTACGATGGTCTGTCAGGACGACTATTTGCTGTGCAGCTCCCTGAAGAAGGTGTCTCCATTCTTTGAAGGCGGCAATAATGGCCAACAACTCTCTATTGCCCACATCGTAGTTCCTCTCAGCCGAAGACAACTGCTGGGAAAAGAAGGCACAGGGATGCAAGACATTCTTCTCACCTGTTCTCTGAGAGAGTATAGCTCCAACGGCACAGTCTGAAGCATCCACCTCTATTATGAAGGCAAGTTCGGGGTTGGGATGTACTAAGATAGGTGCAGTGGTAAATTTATCTTTTAGACGGGAAAATGCTTCCTGGGCTTGGGGAGTCCAGGAGAACCTAGACTCTTTCCGGGTAAGTTGGGTGATAGGTGACACTACCTCAGAGAAATTCCTAATGAAACGTCTATAGAAGTTGGCAAACCCGATGAAGCGCTGCACCTCCTTCACATTTCTAGGACTTGGCCAATCCTTGATGGCTTGGGTCTTGCTTCCATCCATACTAATTCCTTGTGTAGACAGTACATACCCCAGAAATTGAATTTCGGTCCTATGGAATTCACACTTTTCAAGTTTGATGTAAAGATGATTTTGTCTTAGACGTTCCAAGACCATTCTCACATGTCCATGATGTTCCTCTGTGGAGTTAGAAAAAATTAGAATATCATCCAAATAAATCACCACGAATGTATCTAGGAGATCCCTGAAGATGTCATTCACCAAGTGTTGGAAAGTGGCTGGGGCGGTACTCAGACCAAAAGGCATAACTAGATATTCAAAGTGTCCATAGCGTGACCTGAATGCAGTCTTCCATTCATCCCCAGGTCTAATGCGGACTAAGTTATAGGCCCCACGGAGATCTAGTTTAGAGAAAATTTTGGCATGTCGCACTCTCTCCAATAACTCAGGGATTAAAGGCAATGGATAACGGTTTCTAATAGTAACCTTATTGAGTTCCCTATAGTCTATGCAGGGTCTCAGAGATCCATCTTTCTTCTTTACAAAGAAGATGGGTGCACCTGCAGGAGATGAAGAGGGGCGTATGAAGCCCTTGGCTAGATTTTCGTCTATGTAATCCTTTAAAGCCTTTAGCTCGGGCCCCGCCAGGGGGTAGATCTTACCAAAAGGTATCTCTGCTCCAGGCAATAATTCAATTGGACAATCATATGGACGGTGAGGGGGAAGCTGGTCAGCGTTCTTCTTGTCACATAAATCCACATAGTCCTGGTATACAGCTGGTAGTTCAGGGACTGACATGGTTCCTTTAGGAACAGAGCAAGCTGAAACTTTTGGACTCATCTGTTTCTCTGGAAAGTGTAATTCCTTGGTCTCCCAGTTAATGGTAGGATTCTGAGCCTGCAGCCATGGTAGCCCTAGAATAATGGGAAAGTGGGGAGAAGAGATAAGCATAAAGGACAGTTTCTCTTGATGATCTTTACCCATAAGAACCCTCAAAGGCTCTGTTTCCTGATCCACTGGTCCAGAGGTCAGCAGGGAGCCATCCACAGTTTCCATCTGTACTGGAGTAGCCTTCTTCACTGAACGTATCCCCTGTTTCAGAGCAAAGGAGACATCCATAAAATTTCCACTTGCCCCTGAGTCGATCATAGCAGAGCTAGACACCCAAGCTGAGTCAACCCAGAGTTTGATGGAAAGAAAGCAATGAGAATTGTTTTTCTTACAACTCAGCTGGGACACCGCTGAGGAAACTTGAAAAATTGCAGCGTTTACACAGTCAACGTCCTCAGAAGTAACGGAGTTTAAGTCCGAGAAATCAAGATCTGTTGCTGCAGATCTCTCTGGAGCCTGAGGCTCGGACCTGACAGATCCCCTCTCGCAACACTCACAGTGAATGAGTGCTGCAGTAGTCTTACGAGAACGGCTGGGGCAGTTTATAATGAAGTGCCCTGACTTACCACAATAGAAACATAGATTCTCCTTAAAACGATGTTCCTTGCGTGCATCACTAACCCGTCGTTGTAAAGAGTCTACCTGCATGAGTTCAGGTTCAGGTTCCCGTGTGATCCTACTCAAAGGTTCCTTAGCTGGAGAGGAAGGTAGGAAAAAGTTAGTGCGATTGCTTTCGAACCATCTCTCTTGCCTGCGTTCAGTCAGACGAGTATCAATACGGATGCAGTAGTTAATAAAGTCACCTAACGCAGTGGGAGGGTCGGCACGAGCAAGTTCATCCTTAATCAGTGGAGATAACCCTTTTCGAAAAATAGATTTTTTGGCGGAACTGTCCCAGGTGGTATCAAGGGCCCATCTCCTGAAATCCAAGGCATATTCAGCTACCGAGTGCTTACCTTGGCGTAAAGCTAACATGGCTGCTTCAGCTGTTGCACCTCGATTGGGGTCATCAAACACCTGCCCCATGGCTGAAATGAAAGCATCCAGATGATCCAAACATTCATCCTCAGTCTCAATCAGAGGGTTTGCCCACATCAAAGCCTTGTTGGTAAGCAACATAATTATAGTAAGCACTTTAGATCGTTCAGTGGGAAATTGTGAAGCATGTGCAGAAAAAAAAAGATTGCATTGATTAATAAATCCCCTGAATTTCTCACGTTCACCGCCAAAACGAAAAGGGGGCAACTTGGGAATCCCAGAACTCGGGGCTACGGCAGGAGCCTGGACTCGCTCCTCTAGAACTTCAATCCTGGCTCGCAAATCCTGGGCAGTCTGTCCAAACACTTGCAAATTGTGATTAGTGAGGTCCTGTAGGTTTGTAAAACGGGTTTTTATAGTCTGCAAATCTGCAAGGATATTATCAGTCACTCCGCAAAGTTCCTTTATGCGGGCCTCCATTTTCCAGATCTTTTAAGACAGGAGTACTGGAAGGAGAGGAGAGGAAAAAAAAAAACAATAGTGTTTACCTGTGGTAACACTGCAGAGAGAAAAAAAAATTAAGGGAACTGCTCACCTGGAATGGTTGTGAGAAGTCACAACCACTATCATCACAGAAAGTTCAACCGGACATCTGATATCCACAGTTACAGCAGACACAGCCTTTCCAGAACCAGCAGACACTAACGTTTGGCTTCAGAATCTTGTAATGTAAGGAGTACAGTTCATATAGTGTCTTGTGCTTGGGTGCGATGAAAACACAGGAGTCACAGGTTTGATATAGAAGGTCTTGTATTACTTCATACAAGTGGCAATAATAGTCACACAGTTTGCAGATACAAAAGCAGGAGACACAGCAGCCCAGAGTAACTTAAGCTCAGCAATCACTCTCCACAAAGTCAGGATCTCTTCACACAGGTAATCTCTTCTCTGTTACATTAAGTCCATGCAAACGTGGATTTATCAAATAGCAAGGTTCCAAAGTCCACGAGTGTTCCAAAGTTCCACAATAGGAAATAACTGGAGTACAAGGTCCAAGGCTTCCAGGAGTCAGGTCACAGGTTCACTGCAAGCTTGATTCTGAAGCACTGATTGCTCAGCTGTGGCTGCTTAAGAAGCAAGAGGAGAGAATCAGGCGGGAACATGAAAGCTGGAAACTCCATATTGACTGAGGGCAAGATAGCTGCAGCAAGACAGAAAGTAAAATGGCTGACGGAAAAACTGAGTTTCAGGAACATGTACACAGAACCTTACACATTACTTACTGACAATGAGTACATTATTTTTCTTTAATTTTTCAAAACAAAATGACATGTCCGTCTTGTGCCTGTTCCCCTTGATCACATCTTTGGGGCAATGTGATTAGTGCGCTGTGAACAGGCAGACGAGAATAATTATCATTACTGATGAGGGCTGAGGACAGTACGGCTTTGTATTACACATATTGGTACCAGGCGGATGACATGCACACATTTGACAGTCCACACAAAGGAGGATTGTTCCGATCATATGATTGAGGCATAAATCATGGATTACCACATTATACAGACAGCCCTCACGTGCGGATCAACATTGTATCAATAATGAGAGTCCTGAGCAGCAAAGGCGACAAGAGGTCTCCAATGATCCGTGGATCTGTGATCACAGGAAATCAACTTCAGCAGATAGAGCTTTATAGAAATCTGATCTTCCAAAGTCAGAGATCAGGTTGGACCCGCCGGACCCAGGGCGAGCGGCCGCTCCGCCGGGGGCTGGAGCACAATGCACCCGGGACATTACAGCAGCTGGACATTTGGTGATACTAAGATCATTTGAAGGTTAGCGCAGCCAGACTTCGGGCTACCAGCTGGACCCGGCCAAAAACTGATTTACAAAACCCTAGAAATTTGTGGTAAAGAGTGCGCCGGGCCATTAATATGCCGGGTTATGGTCTCATTTATACGGGCAGTTACTTAACTAGTAATTGCTCAAAACTCTCCTCATCTTTGACAAAGTCCTGGATACCGATTCCTGCTCCCAGGCTCTTCCACTGGGGGGGGATGCAATTATTATGCAAAAACGTGATCCCGAGGGACAGATCCTGTGGCGATTAACCCTGTCAAGTACGAGCCGCCTGGTGCTAGTTTGGGTCAGAGCCCTGCGCTTGGTGCAGACATCGCAGTCTGTACTCGGACCCTGAATGTCGGACTTGTTAAACCTTCCTAGGGGACAATATTTCCTTACATAAGGCATCCGGGGAAGCCTGTGTGTGGCATGTAGGGAGCACTGTGAATAATGGACGCATGCACAGGGGTAGTCACACAGACATTACCACCTTCATGGGAGAATTCGGTCACAACAATGACCTTATAAGAGATGAGGCGAACTTTGATTTTAGATCACAAATTTCTAGAACTATAAAGACTCTATAGAGAGATTAATCCCCTTTGTCGCCACTCAAAGGCTTCTGTAACTTTAGCATCCACAGGCCTCAATTACCAAAATGGTCTGTGTTGTCCGTAGCAACCAATCAGAGCCCAGATTTCATCTCTAAACCTGCTGTGGAGCAATGAAAGCTGTACTCTGATTGGTCGCTATGGACAGCAAGGACAGGCTTGTCTCTCAGTTTTCATAAACTAGGCCCAATGTGTGTGGGGGGAAAACTCAGCTGTAGGGACAGAGGAGGATCAGACATTAAATCCTACACTATTACATAATGATCTGGGCGATCCCCAATGCCAGCGAATAAGACACCAGTATACAGTGTGCTCCCCCTAGTGGTGGCTGCCAGCAGGGGGATATGACCTCTTCCCTCTATGCCCACAGCAGGAGGTTTGGAGCTCTGTATCAGTAAAGCAGAGCCACGATGAATAAAAACATATTGCCTATGTAGTGCCCAATAGTAGATATTTCCTCGGACCTACATCTATAAATATTCCATGAGGTTATGAGTCAGACAGGCGACGATCATCATTAAATATTCCTGCCAGATGGCCCTCCTGCCATGTGGAACACAATGTGACGGACGTCCCGGCACGACATCTTCTTTATGAATATCCATTCTGTTCGCTGCTTTCGCAATTACATTTTATATTTAATAACGCTGCCGCCAATCACGAGTAATGAATTAGTTCAATGCACAACGTGGAACATTTGATTTTCTAATATGGAGCAGATCGGTTCTGACGAGCAGCGTCCTGTCCGAGGCACAAAGAGACAGTCTGCTGCCGTGACGAAGCAATTACGCCCGATACAGCGAAACGCATCCATGATGAGGCGCCAAGAGACATGTGATGTGCAGTCTGGTACAGATGGTCCACGAGCTGCCGCCATTCTTAAACGAGACCTACCGCCATAACTATCACATCTAATCGGTGACCGTACCGATGCCAGCGGCACATACCAACAAGAGGACCCCCATATATTAATACCGCGTGCATAGATCACATACAGCGCCACTTCTAGGCACATAGCGCTGTACAGTGCAGCACTGAATAACTAATCTACCCCAGGAAATGTAGAAGAAAAAATATATATATACACCGCCATAAAATGCAAAAATTATACTGCAATACAATGCCATATAATACCGCTATAAAATGTCAACACTGTCAACAATGCCATAAAAAACAGTCATTGTTTATCTTGCCATACAATGCTTAAAATATAATGTTATAAAATTATACCGCCATAAAAGGGCCAAATGATACCACAACATGTCAAATATCGCCATACTATGTCTAAAAAAAAATAAAAAAAATCGTACACACAATATTGCCATATTGTCTCACAATATTACCCTGAGATACAATCCACATGATACCGCCAAACACTTCCCAAACAAGCAGCAACTGAAAAATGAAAATAAGCCCACATAATACCACCATATAGAGCACACAGAATTAGGTAACTGAACTCAAATAATGAAGACATACACCACTAAAAAAAAAAAAAAAAAAAAAAAAAAATTCTCCTTAGGGTGTGAGGTCCAATATTTGAGCACATTCTGGCATCAGTGTTACAGAAAGAGCCGGACAGCCATTTAACCACAAAAAGGGGGGGCACCAAGCACAATAGGGTCTTATCCGTTGGAGACATTAGTCTAGGCGAGAGGTGTAGGAATTGCTCTCCTTTTGGGGTTGTGGTTTAACCCACAACTGAGAAATCAAAGTGTGATCTCTACTGCAGTACCCTCAGGTGAGGAGATCCCGCCGTGTAGAAGAAGTGGTAGGAGGATAGGAGTAGTAGTCTGCGCTGCTGTGCCAGATACAAGGAATCCGCAGGACGTGGTGAGGGATCAGATCACGCGGTTTAATCTCAACGCATTTTGAAGCTGAACCAACTTCTTCATCAGGAGATGCACAATTCTACTGTTCCGCCTCCACCAGGACTCGTTTTTTTGAGGGACGAGTTGTATTTTTGATTAAACACTATTTGTGTTACGATATCAAAAAAATGATTTTTATATAAAAAAAAACAAAAAAAAAAACACAACATTGGTATTTGTCACCATTTTCAGAGACCCACAACTTTCTTATTTTTCAGTCGATGGAGCAGAGTGAGGACTTGCTTTTTCTGTGGCGAGCCCTGCCCTTATTGGTACCATTTTTAAGGTACATGTGACATTTTGATCACTTCTTACTCCATTCTTCAATGGGAGGTATGGTTACTGAGAAACAGCAACAATAAAATACACTGCAATACTGACGTAGTTCAGTAAATTAGGACATTGATAATCTCCTATAGAAAGAAAGCGAGCCTGCTCCATATATCGATGGCACAAGGTCCAAGTCAATGTGCGGCGGCCGCCGCCAAGCGGGTAAGGTCCACATAGCGATGGCAAACTGCCCCGGTTCTCGGATGGCTGCTGTTGCCAAGGGATTAAGGTCCAAATATTTGTGCCGATTTATTTATTTAATTTACTAATAAAAAACAAAACACACATTTGTAAGACAAAGTTGCAAATTACCGCATAGACATACATTTAGAACAGATTTTTTTGACTTCTACCACTAGAGGGAGCTCAATGTAATAGTATGCAGTGAGTTCCCTCTAGGGGTGGCAGCAGGTGGACAGAAAATTTTAGTGACAGAGCCAATTTGGTAATTAATGACCGAGCCGATTTTTACAATTCTGACCACTGTCCCTTTATGAACTCATAGCTCAGGAACGCTTCAATGGATCCCGGTGATTCTGAGACTGTTTTTTCGTGACATATTGTACTTCATGTTAGTGGTAAAATTTCTTCGATATGACTTGCGTTTATTTATGAAAAAAATGGAAATATGGCGAAAATTTAGAAAATTTTGCAATTTTCGAACTTTTAATTTTTGTACCCTTAAATCAGAGCGTTATATAGCACAAAATAGTTAATAAATAACATTTCCCACATGTCTACTTTGGAAACAATTTTTTTTGTTAGGAAGTTATAAGGGTTAAAATTTGACCAGTGATTTCTTATTTTTCCAACAAAATTTACAAAACCATTTTTTTTTTTTTTTTTAGAGACCACCTCACATTTGAAGTGAGTTTGGGGGGGTCAATATTACAGAAAATACCCAAAAGTGACACCATTCTAAAAACTGCACCCCTCAAGGTGCTCTAAACCACATTCAAGAAGTTTATTAACCCTTCAGGTGCTTCACGAGAACTAAAGCTATGTGTATGGAAAAAACTGAACATTTTACTCTTTTCACAAAAAATTTACTTTGGAACCAATTTTTTTTTTATTTTCACAAGGGTATCAGGAGAAAATGGACCACAGAATTTGTTGAGCAATTTCTCCTGAGTACACAGATAACCCCGTATGTGGGGGAAGCCACTGTTTGGGCGCATGGAAGGGGTCAGAAGGGAGGGAGCACTGTTTGACTTTTTGAATGCAAAATTGGCTGGAATCAATGGAGGCGCCATGTCGTGTTTGGAGAACCTCTGATGTGCCTAAACAGTGGAAACCCCCCAATTCTAACTCCAAGCCAACCCCAACACACCCTAACCACAACACACCCTAACCCAAACACCCCTAACCACAACCCCAACACACCCTAACCCAACACACCCTAACCCAACACACCCCTAACCCAACACACCCCTAACCCAACACACCCCTAACCCAACACACCCCTAACCCAACACACCCCTAACCACAACCCCAACCCAACACACCCCTAACCACAACCCCAACCCAACACACCCCTAACCACAACCCCAACACACCCGTAACCCCAACACACCCGTAACCCCAACACACCCGTAACCCCAACACACCCGTAACCCCAACACACCCGTAACCCAACACACCCGTAACCCCAACACACCACAAACCCTAACTTTAGCCCAACCCTAATGGAAAAATGGAAATAAATACTTTTATTTTATTTTATTATTTTTACCTAACTAAGGGGTTGATAAAGGGGGGGTTGATTGACTTTTTTTTTACTTTGATCACTGTGATAGGGTCTACCACAGTGATCAAGATTAACCGATCGGGGATCAGCTGCAGCACGGACTTCCTCTTCATGTTCAGTATGGCAGAACGTGGAGACAGTGATGCCAGCGCTGATTAGGCACCGGCGTCACATGGCACAACAACCGCACAGGAGCGAGTGCCTACATCAAGGGAATGGCGCCGGCACGGGAGGCGAGTACAGGCTTTATTATTTTATCGGGGCCGAACATTTAGTTCAAGAAGGGGTTTTCCTAGTAGTGGACAAGCCCTTTAAATCCACGCCTATACTGAGGATTTGGACCTGTGCCAAAATTAATCCTCCACCAATATGTGGTAAACTACATAGGCCAGTTTTTTGTTTTTTACCTTAGTTTTTGTGTCTTGGAGAAAATTTGTGGGGAAAAAAAATGTATTTAAAAAGTTCCTTGAGGAATAGGGGCAGACAATCCTCAGACGTCTTGTCAGGTTAGAACAGAAACTCAAACCTCAAAGTACGGCCTATTTATAAGATGATGATGGCGCAATCACCCTGCGGTGGCCGTCTCACAGATCAGCTTCTCTCCTTAATCTCTCGGAAACGGCGCATCTACAGTGGGATGAGAAGGAGTCGTTAGTCAATTTTGGAACTTTTTGGAGCTCATGCACGACGCCGTATTATGGATGCGTAATATGGGGCACCTAGATTGCTAAGGATCGATACCATACATCAGGTTTGTTGGGCATCGCTGGTCTTGGTCCTGTCTTCTTGCGATGCCGTCCTCCTTCTGTGCTTAGTGTGGATGCTCCTGCGCAGGCGTTCTTCTATGCCCTGTTGAGAGCAGTAATACCGGGTATAACAAAGACTCATGGTAGAATAAATAACCTAAATATCAAATCACCATGTGTCTCAATGGATTAACGCCAATCATCATATCAACATATGACACCACTTCAAAAAAAGATGATATAAGGCGGATATTTATCAACAATTATCAATTTATGCAACATTAAAATACATATCTCAACAATACTGGGAGTAGGAATACACACAGATACACGGTCACATAAAAGATGACGCAATCATCAAGGTTCTTGTATACTGGCGCTACATAATGTAAGCCCAAAACGAATGTGTATGTGTGTATTAATATATATATAATATATATATATATATATATATATATATATATATATATATGGCAGTCACATGTGGCAATTAATCACTGGGGAAAACCGAATATATATGTGTCTTAATACAGGCTATAATGCCATCATATAATCCCCATTAACATGCGCCCACAAGGGGCCTACTTGAGAAAGGAGAGGTCCGAAATGCGCGTTGGGGCGGACGCGCTCATCTGGGTGAGGTGTATATTGTAGCGCTTTGCAGGCCACACAGAGGTAATTATGCAGCTCTATGTTGGGCATCATTTATTGTAACCTGTGTGGTAATGGTGCAAGGAGGTCACTGTGGACAGTCAATAGTGCATGTGCAGCAGTGACAATTGTCATGTAATGTGGGCGCATGTTAATGGGGATTATATAATGGCATTATAGCCTGTATTAAGACACATATATATTCTGTTTTCCCCAGTGATTAATTGCCACATGTGACTGCTATATATATATATATATATTATATATATATATTATATATATATATATATATATATATATATATATAATACAACACACACACATTCGTTTTGGGCTTACATTATGTAGTGCCAGTATACAAGAACCTTGATGATTGCGTCATCTTTTATGTGATCATGTATCTGTGTGTATTCCTACTCCCAGTATTGTTGAGATATGTATTTTAATGTTGCATAAATAAAATTGATAATTGTTATATCATCTTTTTTTGAAGTGGTGTCACCTGTTGAGAGCAGAGCAAAGTACTGCAGTGCGCAGAGAAGTACGCCTTTCGCAGGAGCGCGGTGCCGAGGAACACTGTGTGGGCGACGTAGGGCACGTCATCCATATGAAGTATAGAAGGAGGATACTATTGAAGGAAGGGTGGTGCAGGACCAAGAAAGTGATGCCCATAGGACCCAACCGCCACATACCAAATAGCTGCATCAGGAACCCGGATACCCGGAGCGCTCCCGATACTCAGCTGTTCGGCGCCGCAGCTGCGTCACAGTTACAACACATGAATGGAGAACCCAACAAACAGGCTCGGTAAGCACCATAGCTATTCGGATAAGCACTTATCCTAAGCTATTCAATCAACCCTAGTTACAAAGCAACGGAGTGGTAAAAATGCAACCAAGGGGAGAGCAGATATTACACGCAGGAGCCAGAATGGCCACCTGTCAGGATCAGTGACTGCAGGGAATGTACTGATCGCACACACACACACGGGGCGCGGCTGCAAACCTACACCCACCGTGACAAAAGCAGCGACACGTGGCCTCGGGAAATAACGCCAGGCACAACTGCTTCTACTCGGAAACCTGAGACGTGCTGGATCTGATTGAGGTTCCAACTAGGCCCATTCAGGAGGACAGGTCCGCAAAAAGAAACACTGCAGAAAGAGGACGCCTGGGGCCTTCTAATGTTAGAAGAAGCTTTGGAAAACTCCTTGAGTTTGTTTGTTTTTCTCCATACAACAAAAAACAGATTACTCACAATTAAAAACAGACACATGGTCCAAAAACAGAAGGAAATCGGACCCTGCGCACGGAGGACATTTTTTTTTTCATATTTCACATACAAGAAGCAGAAAACTGAAGTGTAAATTCGATCTTAGTGCAAAGTTGCGGCTGATGGATGGAGGTCTCGACACGGAGACACTTTATGATCGGCCTTTTGAAAAGCAGAGATATCACTGTCCAAGGAAAACCCCTTTTAGGACACTGAAGATGACCCCTGAAACTGTGTGCTTTTGGTTTTTCGGCTGCATTTTGGAGCAGAAACTCTCCAATCAAAACTGGTGGCTTTTGGAGAGTTTTGCTCCTAAAACTCAGCAAAAAAAAAATCCTACAGTACAGACCAAAAGTTTGGACACACCTTCTCATTCAAAGATTTTTCTGTATTTTCATGACTATGAAAATAGTAGAATCACACTGAAGGCATCAAAACTATGAATTAACATGTGGAATTATACATTACACTTTACAAAAAAGTGTGAAACAACTGAAAATATGTCTTATATTCTAGGTTCTTCAAAGTAGCCACCTTTTGCTTTGATTACTGCTTTGCACGCAGAAAAGGTGAACGGATGGACTCTACATGCCTGGTTCCCACCGTGAAGCATGGAGGAGGTGGTGTGATGGTGTGGGGGTGCTTTGCTGGTGACACTGTTGGGGATTATTCAAAATTGAAGCGGTGAGCGGTCCAGCTCACCCCAAACCATCTCGATTGGGTTCAGGTCTGGTGACTGTGGAGGCCAGGTCATCTGGTGAAGCACTCCAACACTCTCCTTCTTGGTCAAATAGCCCTTACACAGCCTGGAGGTGTGTTTGGGTTCATTGTCCTGTTGAAAAATAAATGATGGTCCAACTAAACGCAAACCAGATGGAATAGCATGCCGCTGCAAGATGCTGTGGTAGCCATGCTGGTTCATTATGCCTTCAATTTTTAATAAATCCCCAACAGTGTCACCAGCAAAGCACCCCCACACCATCACACCACCTCCTCCATGCTTCACGGTGGGAACTAGGCATGTAGAATCCATCCGTTCACCTTTTCTGCGTGCAAAGCAGTAATCAAAGCAAAAGGTGGCTACTTTGAAGAACCTAGAATATAAGACATATTTTCAGTTGTTTCACACTTTTTTTGTAAAGTGTAATGTATAATTCCACATGGCAAAATGAAGAAAAAAATCCAGCTCCATGACAAAGTGAAAAAGTAGATCTTTATTCACTTGATATATCAAGCATAGAGGATAAAAGTATCAGCATAGATAGCAGCAAAAAATGCGTTATCAACGCGTTTCTGGTGTCGCAGCACCCTTATACGTCTGACACAGCGGTTCCGTGCTCCGATCCCTGGGATGTTATACTGGTGAGCTGGACTTTATTTTATTTCTATAATTCCACATGTGTTAATTCATAGTTTTGATGCCTTCAGTGCGATTCTACAATTTTCATAGTCATGAAAATACAGAAAAATCTTTGAATGAGAAGGTGTGTCCAAACTTTTGGTCTGTACTGTATGTGAGCGCACAGTAAAAGACCCAGCATCTCCTGCTCTGGAGAACTAGCACGACCATAGATAGGTTGAAGGCAAAACCGACTCTCCCGACAATGTATATTGGTCCAACTTTTGCATAAACATCTACAGGCCCAACCGTGGGTCTCGTAGCCTAAACTTCTGAAAATGTTTTCTTCGAGATTTTGAAGGTGTCAGTGGGAATTTTGGCCTCTTCATCCAGAAGAGCATGAGTGAGGCCAGACCCTGATGTTGGGGGGAGGCCGGGGGTCACAATTTCCTTTCCAATTCATCTCAAAGGTGTTGGATGAGGTTGAGGTCCAAAGCTCTGTGAGGCCGGTCATGTTCTTCCACCAAACTCTTCTAGCTGTACTTTTATGGACCTTGTGCTCTGGGCGCAGCCATGGGTCAGTGTTTGTGTTGTGCTGATGTTGGTATCATGGTGGTCTCAGTCTGGATCTGCAGACCCCCACACCAGGTCCAGGTGAAGGAGCTGTAATCTAAAAATGTGGACCCGTTGCACCTTGATTCAGAATAAAGTAGGTAAGAGGTGCTGCAGGAAAATAAACCTCTTCCACGTGATGTCTCAGCGGACGCCCGGGTCATTCTGTGCCAAGACATGATTATATTAGAGGCACACCCCCGAGTAACCCATTTATTTATTGCCTCCATTATTACAGCTGCCCAAGATGCATACACCTCCTAGGTGCGGATGTATATAATTATATACCACATGTCACAATGTGGCGGATTAACTCCCTCGATATCTAATTTTAGAAGAGGGTGAGAAATTGATTAGTGATTCCACCCTCTGGTTATGTGGGTACTAATTATACAAGAACATACCACATCCGATTATGTAACCACAGAACAAAACCAAAACAAGACGCTGGAATCCAGGAACGGCAGCGAGGTGACTCGGCAGCGGAGAATTACAATGAAATGCTCGGTAACTTTCTAATACGTGTTTACTTTTCCACTATTTAAAGATCTCTGTTTGCTGTCAATAACCAGAAACCGTCCTCTTTACTCCCAGAGGCAGAAAAGCTTCCTAATACCCAAGACCTTCCTAAGACTTTTCACAGCTGACAGTTTGCTACAATTGCATGCAGTCTGGACAATCCTTTGTGAGTGAAATCCTCCGGATCTCTCCTGTTTGTTTTGACGTGTAAGTGCAGGAAAATTGGGTCTTGCAGAAATTGCGGGACCTGACAGCAATGGCCGGTTGTCCCTCTTACATGATAGCATCACATACGGGGGAGTGCATAGACCCAGAGCGTGCAGCTGTTGTGTGGCCCTCCAGGAAACAGAGGAGGTAGGGAAAAAAAAAAGTACAGGATCTGATGTTCGCAGCTCAAGTAGAGCCTCCAGCGTTTCCAGGGTTCCTCCAGGCTGTCAGATCTCTAGATGTACCTTTCACTTTCGGTTTTTTTTGCTTCGGTGTATAAAGGGGAAATATACTTAAAGGGATATTCCCAACACTGCAAGCTACAGCCTTGGAAGGTGCTGATTGGTGGGAGCCTCATCAGTAGCGCCCCCATCACTCAGCACGTTCTGTCCTGTGGATGGGGGATAACTGCAGTGTTGGGAATGTCGCGGAGTGTTAGGGGGATGGGTGGGGGGCTCCTATGGTGCCATCAGCAAGCAATAACTTGCAAGGTGTAGACCACCGCACACATTAGATAAAGGTCGGGTGTACCCCCCAATCCCAGTGGGAACAGCTGACCCTCCCGACTGTTCTCTGACCGATTAAGTCACAACCAATCCGTCCTTTCATTCAGTCTCGACATCAGGCTCTGCTGGGGGGGAGGAAAGGTGAGAGCGAGACTGAGGGAGCCAGGGGTAGGGGGAAGAGGATACCGTGGGAGCAAAGGGGAGCCTAGGAGGGGGAGCAAGGGCACGCCGATTACGGTGGGTGTCGCAGTCCGCCCTCCTAAAGAAATCGGTGGGAGATGGACGCAGCCTATCAGGGGGCTAGTCCCTGGTGCTTCTGTGCACCCTGTACTGAAGACTGTATGCGAGGACCCCCTAGACACATCACAGATTAGTGACAGAGAATTCCATTACAGGGGTTCTCGGTTATCCCTTATACACAGGACGGGTGATAACTTATTGATCGGTGGGGTCAGACTGCGAGGATCCGCTCACTCGGGGGCTGCAGGGCGCTGCGCTCAGCTTCCTCCAGATGCCTCGGAGAATGACTGTAGCAGCGGTCGGGCCTCAGATCTGCCACTCTATCTACTAAAAGGGATAAAAGATCGATGCGAGTGAGAACTTGTAGTATGTAACATCTACGGAGAATGTGAGGTGACCAGTAATCATCAGGCTGCTGGTCTGGATTTTCCCTTATGCTTTACACTGCAGCTTTGCTTGCTACGATTTGCTGCAGTCAGCTGATTTATGAACAGGATGAAACCAAACCATAAGCAACTAAACAACCGCTGAGGTTCTTCTGGAAATCTGCCTAATCCGGCAGCAGAGGACAGTGATCGCAGCCTCCGCTCTGTGCCAGCAGCCTCCATCTACAGCCCTGAGTAATGTCCAACTGGTGGCTGTGCAGCCTGACAACTGCATATAAAAGGCCATAGCTGTCAGACAAGGTATCAGTAGGAATCAGGATGGTAAAGATGTCGCGTCACAGAGAAGCGAGAACAGCCGGCAGCAGTCACTGCAAGGACGGGGCAGACAACGCAACGAGGGAGCTCTGCAGCTCCATGGCATAAGCAGATTTCTTCTGAAGCCCCAGCAGCCTCGAGTACAAACACCACAGAGTTGTCATAGAGAAGATCTTACACCGCCATATATTCCTACATACCGCAGGAACAAAACTCCAGAGCAACAGAGCGGAGCACAGACAGGGACGATTCTCATCAAATTACAAGTTGAGCGCAGCCCGCCACACAGCACCGCCCAAGAAGAGCGCAGCCCGCCACACAGCGCCGTCCAAGAAGAGCGCAGCCCGCCACACAGCGCCGCCCAAGAAGAGCGCAGCCCGCCACACAGCGCCGCCCAAGAAGAGCGCAGCCCGCCACACAGCGCCGCCCAAGAAGAGCGCAGCCCGCCACACAGCGCCGCCCAAGAAGAGCGCAGCCCGCCACACAGCGCCGTCCAAGAAGAGCGCAGCCCGCCACACAGCGCCGTCCAAGAAGAGCGCAGCCCGCCACACAGCGCCGCCCAAGAAGAGCGCAGCCCGCCACACAGCGCCGTCCAAGAAGAGCGCAGCCCGCCACACAGCGCCGCCCAAGAGAGAGCAGCCCGCCACACAGCGCCGTCCAAGAAGAGCGCAGCCCGCCACACAGCGCCGTCCAAGAAGAGCGCAGCCCGCCACACAGCGCCGTCCAAGAAGAGCGCAGCCCGCCACACAGCGCCGCCCAAGAGCGCAGCCCGCCCACAGCACCGCCCAAGAAGAGCGCAGCCCGCCACACAGCGCCACCCAAGAAGAGCGCAGCCCACCACAGAGCGCCGCCCAAGAGCGCAGCCCGCCACACAGCGCCGCCCAAGAAGAGCGCAGCCCGCCACAACACAGCGCCAGCCCCAAGAAGAGAGCAGCCCGCCAACAGCGCCGCCCAAGAGAGGAGCAGCCCGCCACACAGCGCCACCCAAGAAGAGCGCAGCCCCCACAGAGCGCCGCCCAGAAGAGCGCAGCCCGCCACACAGCGCCGCCCAAGAAGAGGCAGCCCGCCACACAGCGCCGCCCAAGAAGGCGCAGCCCGCCACACAGCGCCGCCCAAGAAGAGAGCAGCCCGCCACACAGCACCGCCAAGAGAGGCAGCCCGCCACACAGCCCCCCAAGAAGACGCAGCCCACCACACAGCGCCGCCCAAGAGCGCAGCCGCCACACAGCGCCGCCCAAGAAGAGGCAGCCCGCCACACACCCGCCCAAGAGAGGCAGCCGCCACAGGCGCAGCCCAAGAAGCGCAGCCCCCACAGAGCCGCCAAGGACGCAGCCGCCACAGAGCGCCGCCCAAGAAGAGCGCAGCCCGCCACAGAGCGCCGCCCAAGAAGAGCAGCCCCCACACAGCGCCCCCAGAAGAGCGCAGCCCCACACAGCGCAGCCGCCACACAGCGCCGCCAAGAAGAGCGCAGCCGCCACACAGCACGCCCAAGAAGAGGCAGCCGCACACAGCGCCACCAAGAGCGCAGCCCGCCACAGCGCAGCCCGCCACACAGCGCCGCCCAAGAAGAGCGCAGCCCGCCACACAGCGCCGCCCAAAAGAGCGCAGCCCCCACAAGCGCCGCCCAAGAGGCAGCCCGCCACACAGCGCCGCCCAAGAGGCAGCCCGCCACACAGCGCCGCCCAAGAAGAGCGCAGCCGCCACACAGCGCCGCCCAAGAAGAGCGCAGCCCGCCACACAGCGCCGCCCAAGAAAGCGCAGCCGCCACACAGCGCGCCCGAAGAGCGCGCCCCAACAGCACGCCCAAGAAGAGGCAGCCCCCACACAGCGCCGCCAAGAGCGAGCCCCACACAGCGCCGCCCACAACAGAGCGCCGCCGAAGAGAGCGCAGCCCCCACACAGCGCGCCCCACACAGCATCGCCCGCCCAAGAAGAGTGCAGCCCGCCACACAGCGCCGCCCAAGAAGAGCGCAGCCCGTCAGAGGCCGCCCAATAGAGCAGCCGCCACACAGCGCCGCCCAAGAAGAGCGCAGCCCATCACAGAGCGCCGCCCAAAGAGCAGCCCGCCACACAGCGCCGCCCAAGAAGAGCGCAGCCGCCACACAGCACCGCCCAAGAAGAGAGCAGCCAGCCACACAGCGCCGCCCAAGAAGAGCGCAGCCCGCCACACAGCCCGCCCAAGAAGAGCGCAGCCCGCCACACAGCACCGCCCAAGAGGCAGCCCGCCACACAGTGCCGCCCAAGAGCGCAGCCCACCACACAGCGCCGCCACAACAGAGCGCGCCGAAGAAAGGCACCGCCACACAGCGCAGCCCACCACACAGCATCGCCGCCCAAGATGAGTGCAGCCCGCCACACAGCGCCGCCCAGAAGAGCGCAGCCGCACAAGTCCGCCCAATAGAGCAGCCGCCACACAGCCCGCCCAAGAAGAGCGCAGCCATCAGAGCGCCGCCCAATAGAGCAGCCCGCCACACAGCGCCGCCCAAGAAGAGCGCAGCCCGCCACACAGCACCGCCCAAGAGAGCAGCCAGCCACACAGCGCCGCCCAAGAAGAGCGCAGCCCGCCACACAGCGCCGCCAAGAAGAGCGCACGCCACAGACCGCAGCCCGCCACACAGCGCCGCCCAAGAGCGCAGCCCACCACACAGCGCCGCCCACAACAGAGCGCCGCCGAAGAAGAGCGCATCTCGCCACACAGCGCAGCCCACCACACAGCATCGCCCGCCCAAGATGAGTGCAGCCCGCCACACAGCGCCGCCCAAGAAGAGCGCAGCCCGTCACAGAGTGCCGCCCAATAGAGCAGTCCGCCACACAGCGCCGCCCAAGAAGAGCGCAGCCCATCACAGAGCGCCGCCCAAGAAGAGCGCAGCCCGCCACACAGCGCGCGCCCAAGAAGAGCGCAGCCCGCCACACAGCACCGCCCAAGAGAGCAGCCAGCCACACAGCGCCACCCAAGAAGAGCGCAGCCCGCCACACAGCGCCGCCCAAGAAGAGCGCAGCCCGCCACACAGCGCCGCCCAAGAAGAGCGCAGCCCGCCACACAGCGCCGCCCAAGAAGAGCGCAGCCCGCCACACAGCGCCCCCCAAGAGCGCAGCCCGCCACACAGCGCCGCCCAAGAAGAGCGCCGCCCAAGAAGAGCGCAGCCCGCCACACAGCGCCGCCCAAGAAGAGTGCAGCCCGCCACAGCACGCCAAACCAGCCGCCCACAGAGGACGCAGCCCGCCACACAGCACCGCCCAAGAAGAGTGCAGCCCGCCACACAGCGCCGCCCAAGAGCGCAGTCCGCCACACAGCATCGCCCAAGAGCGCAGCCCGCCACAGAGCGCCACCCAAGAAGAGTGCAGCCCGCCACACAGCGCCGCCCAAGAAGAGCGCAGCCCACCACACAGCGCCGCCCACAACAGAGCGCCGCCCAAGAAGAGCGCAGCCCGCCACACAGCGCAGCCCAAGAGCGCAGTCCACCACACAGCATCGCCCGCCCAAGAAGAGTGCAGCCCGCCACACAGCGCCGCCCAAGAAGAGCGCAACCCGTCACAGAGCCGCCCAAGAGCGCAGCCCGTCACAGAGCGCCGCCCAATAGAGCAGCCCGCCACACAGCGCCACCCAATAGAGCAGCCCGCCACACAGCGCCACCCAAGAAGAGCGCAACCTGCCACAGAGCGCAGCCCAAGAAGAGCGCAGCCCGCCACACAGCGCCGCCCAAGAAGAGCGCAGCCCGCCACACAGCGCCGCCCAAGAAGAGCGCAGCCCGCCACACAGCGCCGCCCAAGAAGAGCGCAGCCCGCCACACAGCGCCGCCCAAGAAGAGCGCAGCCCGCCACACAGCATCGCCCAAGAGCGCAGCCCGCCACACAGCGCCGCCCAAGAAGAGCACAGCCCGCCACACAGCGCCGCCCAAGAAGAGTGCAGAGCGCCGCCCAAGAAGAGTGCACAGCGCCGCCCAAGAGCGCAGCCCGCCACAGCGCAGCCCAAGAGCGCAGTCCGCCACACAGCATCGTCCCGCCACAGAGCGCCGCCCAAGAAGAGTGCAGCCCGCCACACAGCGCCGCCCAAGAAGAGCGCAGCCCACCACAGAGCGCCGCCCAAGAAGAGAACAGCCCGCCACACAGCGCAGCCCAAGAGCGCAGCCCGCCACACAGCGCCGCCCAAGAAGAGCGCAGCCCGTCACAGAGCGCCGCCCAATAGAGCAGCCCGCCACACAGTGCCACCCAGGAAGAGCGCAGCCCGTCACAGAGCGCCGCCCAAGAAGAGCGCAGCCCGCCACACAGCACCGCCCAAGAGCGCAGCCCGCCACACAGCACCGCCCAAGAAGAGCGCAGCCCGCCACACAGCGCCGCCCAAGAAGAGAGCAGCCCGCCACACAGCGCCGCCCAAGAGCGCAGCCAGCCACACAGCGCCGCCCAAGAGCGCAGCCCGCCACACAGCGCCGCCCAAGAAGAGCGCAGCCCGCCACATAGCACCGCCCAAGAAGAGTGCAGCCCGCCACACAGCACCGCCCAAGAGCGCAGCCCGCCACACAGCACCGCCCAAGAGCGCAGCCCGCCACACAGCACCGCCCAAGAGGAGCGCAGCCCGCAACACAGCACCGCCCAAGAAGAGCGCAGCCCGCCACACAGCACCACCCAAGAGCGCAGCCCGCCACACAGCGCCGCCCAAGAAGAGCGCAGCCAGCCACACAGCGCCACCCAAGAGCGCAGCCCGCCACACAGCGCCACCCAAGAGCGCAGCCCGCCACACAGCGCCATACAAGAGCGCAGCCCGCCACACAGCGCCATACAAGAGCGCAGCCTGCCACACAGCGCCATACAAGAGTGCAGCCCGCCGCCCAAGAAGAGCGTCGCTCAGCACAGTGCCGACCAAGAAGAGTGCCACCCACCTCAACACGATACAAGACCCCCTGTGACTGTATAACACTGGCTTTCATTGTACAAACACCCATCACTGCACAGCACCCTCCTGCCAGAGCAACCACCTGTCACCGCACTCCACTGTCACTGTGAATCCCTGTCATTGGGAATACCCCTGTCGCAGCACAGCATCCCACCGTCACTGGGAATCTCTTTCACTGCACAGCTCTCCACTGTGTATCCCAATCACTGCACAGCACGCTCCTTTCACACACAGCACCCCACTGTCACTGTGTATCCCCCCTGTCACCGCACAGCACCCCTCTGTCCCCGCACAGCACCCCACTGTCACTGGGAATCTCTTTTTCACCGCACAGCACTCCACTGTGTATCCCAATCACTGCACAGCACCCTCCTGTCACCGCACAGCACCCCACTGTCACTGCACATCACCCCACTGTCACTGTGTATCCCCCGTCACCGCACAGCACCCCACTGTCACTGTGCATCCCCTCTGTCCCCGCACAGCACCCCACTGTCACTGTGTATCCCCCTGTCACCGCACAGCACCCCACTGTCACTGTGTATTCCCCGTCACCGCACAGCACCCCACTGTCACTGTGTATTCCCCGTCACCGCACCCCACTGTCACTGTGTGTCCCCCTGTCACCGCACATCCCCCCTGTCACCGCACAGCACCCCACTTTAACTGTGTATCCTCCTGTCACTGCACAGCACCCCACTGTAACTGTGTATCCTCCTGTCACCACACAGCACCCCACTGTCACCGTGTACCCTCCTGTCACCGCACAGCACCCCACTGTCACTGTGTATCCCCCCTGTCACCGCACAGCACCCCACTGTCACTGTGTATCCCCCGTCACCACAAAGCACCCCACTGTGACTGTCACTGTGCATCCTTCTGTCACTGCACAGCACCCCACTGTCATTGCACAGCACCCCACTGTCACTGTGCATCCTCCTGTCACAGCACCCCACTGTCACTGTGTATCCTCCTGTCACTGCACAGCACCCCACTGTCAGTGTATCCTGTCACCGCACAGCACCCCACTGTCACTGTGTACCCTCCTGTCACCGCACAGCACCCCACTGTCACTGTGTACCCTCCTGTCACCGCACAGCACCTCACTGTCACTGTGTATCCTCCTGTCACCGCACAGCACCCCACTGTCACTGTGTATCCTCCTGTCACCGCACAGCACCCCACTGTCACTGTGCATCCTCCTGTCACTGCACAGCACCCCACTGTCACTGTGTATTCTCCTGTCAACGCACAGCACCCCACTGTCACTGTGTACCCTCCTGTCACCGCACAGCACCTCACTGTCACTGTGTATCCCCCTGTTACCGCACAGCACCCCACTGTCACTGTGTACCCTCCTGTCACCGCACAGCACCCCACTGTCACTGTGTATCCTCCTGTCACTGCACAGCACCCCACTGTCACTGTGTTTCCTCCTGTCACCGCACAGCACCCCACTGTCACTGTGTATCCTCCTGTCACCGCACAGCACCCCACTGTCACTGTGTATCCTCCTGTCACCGCACAGCACCCCACTGTCACTGTGTACCCCCCTGTCACTGCACAGCACCCCACTGTCACTGTGTACCCCCCTGTCACCGCACAGCACCCCACTGTCACTGTGTACCCCCCTGTCACCGCACAGCACCCCACTGTCACCGTGTATCCTCCTGTCACCGCACAGCACCCCACTGTCACCGTGTACCCTCCTGTCAACACCCAGCACCCCACTGTCACCGTGTACCCTCCTGTCACCGCACAGCACCCCACTGTCACCGTGTACCCTCCTGTCACCACACAGCACCCCACTGTCACCGTGTACCCTCCTGTCACCGCACAGCACCCCACTGTCACCGTGTATCCTCCTGTCACCGCACAGCACCCCACTGTCACTGTGTACCCTCCTGTCACCGCACAGCACCCCACTGTCACTGTGTACCCTCCTGTCACCGCACAGCACCCCACTGTCACCGCACAGCACCCCACTGTCACGTGTACCCTCCTGTCACCGCACAGCACCCCACTGTCACCATGTACCCTCCTGTCACCGCACAGCACCCCACTGTCACCGTGTACCCTCCTGTCACCGCACAGCACCCCACTGTCACTGTGTACCCTCCTGTCACCGCACAGCACCCCACTGTCACTGTGTACCCTCCTGTCACCGCACAGCACCCCACTGTCACCGTGTACCCTCCTGTCACCGCACAGCACCCCACTGTCACTGTGTACCCTCCTGTCACCGCACAGCACCACCACTGTCACTGTGTACCCTCCTGTCACCGCACAGCACCCCACTGTCACTGTGTATCCTCCTGTCACCGCACAGCACCCCACTGTCACTGTGTATCCTCCTGTCACCGCACAGCACCCCACTGTCACTGTGTACCCCCCTGTCACGCACAGCACCCCACTGTCACTGTGTACCCCCCTGTCACCGCACAGCACCCCACTGTCACTGTGTACCCCCTGTCACCGCACAGCACCCCACTGTCACCGTGTATCCTCCTGTCACCGCACAGCACCCCACTGTCACCGTGTACCCTCCTGTCACACCCAGCACCCCACTGTCACCGTGTACCCTCCTGTCACCGCACAGCACCCCACTGTCACCGTGTACCCTCCTGTCACCACACAGCACCCCACTGTCACCGTGTACCCTCCTGTCACCGCACAGCACCCCACTGTCACCGTGTATCCTCCTGTCACCGCACAGCACCCCACTGTCACTGTGTACCCTCCTGTCACCGCACAGCACCCCACTGTCACTGTGTACCCTCCTGTCACCGCACAGCACCCCACTGTCACCGCACAGCACCCCACTGTCACCGTGTACCCTCCTGTCACCGCACAGCACCCCACTGTCACCATGTACCCTCCTGTCACCGCACAGCACCCCACTGTCACCGTGTACCCTCCTGTCACCGCACAGCACCCCACTGTCACTGTGTACCCTCCTGTCACCGCACAGCACCCCACTGTCACTGTGTACCCTCCTGTCACCGCACAGCACCCCACTGTCACCGTGTACCCTCCTGTCACCGCACAGCACGTGCATGCTGACTCCACACACAATGCCGGTCCTCGCAGTGCCCGGTTCCCCGGCAGAGGGGCGGGGCCTCCACCTGTCTTTGTGTCTGGCTCTGCCGGTAGCGGCACTCACCCATGGTGATCTCCTGGGCGAAGGCCAGAGAGATGAGCAGCAGCGGCAGCCCCACGGCGATACACGCCACGATCTTATCCGCCGCCAGCTCCAGCCGCAGCCCCTTATACTTGGACTCCGGCGCATCCTTCAGCAGGAAGTCCGAGAACACGTACTCGGTGGCGATGTGCGCGATGGCCATGTCTGCGGCGGGCAGGAGGGCGCCGGGTCACCTGCACACAATCACACCCGGCTCACCCGCATAACACTGTCCCCTCGTGTGGGGCGGGGCCGGGGCGGAGCATGCAGGGGCGGGGAGAGGCCGTGATCTATAAAGGGGCGTGGCCTGCGGCTGTGCGCTGGTCTCCACGTGACACACAAGTCTCTGCTCTTAAAGGGGCTTTCCACCGGTGCGTCCTCCTCACGCCCAGCACTGCACAGTCATGCATCTGCCCGGTCTGCCGCCGCCTGTCACCTCCTGTATCCCCTCCTGCACCTTCATCTACTTCTGATTTCATTTTTATCCTTAGCTCCAATTCTTGCAGCTTTAGTTCGTCCCAATCAGTGGATTTTAGCGCAGAATTTATGTCTACAGGACTTAAAGCTTTATGGTCCACCAAATTCCCTGCTCTATACATTGGCTGCGCCTGCAAGCATCACTTCCCCGCGAAGGCTGCAGCCAATCACAGGCATCAGCGGTCTCGGGCCATGTACCGCTGAGTCGGCTGTTGATTGGTTGCTGATGAAAGAAAAAATCCTAAAAATTCCCAGTTTAACCCCTTCATGCCCCTTGCCATATAGATACGTCGGGGTCAATCTCTGAATGTGGTATTTAAATAGCACGATGGGCACCCACCGCCCTCCTCACGATGCGATCGCAGGGGACCAATGAGCTACTATGGCAGTCAGGGACCTGCTGAAGGCCCCCATCGCCGCCATCTTGGTGCTCCTCCCAAGCTCGCATCACCTCCTCCGTAAGTCCAGTCTATGAAGTATAAAATGATCTAAAGCATACATGGAATACTGAAAAAAAATCCAAGCGGCACATTTGCACATTTTTTTCATTTACCACAGCTCCTTTACAAGGTGCAATAAAAAGTGATCAATATTTTGTCTGTAGTGTACCCCAAAATATTATAATTGAAAACGACGGCTCGACATGAAAAATAAATAGGCTCCATCTACTGAAGATTAAAAAGAAGTTTCATGTATTTCCTGGGCAAGAAAAACGAAAATGGCATCTACAGAATGGGAGGAATAGAACTAAGCAACAGCACGTGTGAAAAAGGCTTGGGTATACTAATAGATTACAGACTGCACAAGAGTCAACAATGTGATGCAGCAGAAAGAAAGGCAAACACAGTTCTAGGCTGTATTAAGACGGGGATGTCAAATTCAAATACACAGAGGGCCAAAATTTTAAGTTTGGGCAAAGTCGGGGGCCAACCTTCATATTTATTTAAAAAAAATGACTACAATTGAGGATGCTTTTCCTTATCAAATATAACAATTGACTTTTTCATATGGAAACAAACTTAAAATGATTGTCTCTCGAACAACCCTCCAAAGGCACGATATGATGACCCTACTGTACCCCCCTACAGTATAATGGCCTCGCATAGTGCTCCATATATTATAATGTTCCTTCATACACCACTCCTTCCTGCCAGTACCAGTACCTGCATCTGGGTGAACAGGTCTCTACTTATTCCATACACCACTCCTTCCTGCTCGTGTCCCTGTGTCTCAGCCGTGCCCGCCTACCAGTGTGTCAACCGTGCCCGCCTGCCAGTGTCTCAGCCGTGCCTGCCTGCCAGTGTCCCAGCCGTGCCCGCCTGCCAGTGTCTCAGCCGTGCCCGCCTGCCAGTGTCCCAGCCATGCCTGCCTGCTTGTGTCTCCGCCATGACCGCCTGCCAGAGTGCCAGCCGTGCCTGTTGTGCTCACCTGCCTGTCTGTCAGTCGCACCTGTCCTAGTGTCTAGTTCCCCAGTGGGATCAGCAGCCACAGCCAGACACCACCCTGGAGTGGTACCTGGCTGCTGCCTGCCGCACAAGCCTGACCTCACCATCAGAGGCTCCAGAGAAGACCAAGGTAGCTGCATTAGTTACGCCCCTTCCAGGGTAGTCTGGTTTGTGGCCCAGTGGGTCCAAAACCCCATCGCTCGCGCCAATCTGCCAAGGCGCAAGCGTGACAGACGTCATCGTGTCTGCTGTCTCACACTCTGATTGGCGGAAGAAGTGGCCGGCGGATCCTCCTCCACCAATTTTTTCACCGCTGTCTGCATCCAGATGATGTAGACAGTGGTGAAGGCGGTGGCGGATAGACGATGGGCAGGGGAAGTCACAGTGCAGCCAGAGGGCCGGATGTGGCCCGCTGGCTGCAGTTTGTCCACCCTTTATCCATTCCACTTTATCCATTCCATGATGCAGGGGTAGCATTTATGTACATGTAATCAAAGTACATGTATCAAAGTATGCCGCAGTTAAACATGGGTGATTCTAACACGCATCTCTATTCTCTTCATACAGGTATTTAACTATTGCAAGCTGCTTCAGTGAATCCTGCATGTGTCCCATCTATGTTATTCATCTTAGCAGCATATATAATGGTATATAGTTGTTTAAACTTACTCTGCTTGTCCTCTTATGATATGAGGTCAAGTAACTTCTCAAAGTGGATTATGATCCGTGTAGGCCTGGACACTTGTTTATCTGCTCACTACATTTATTGTGTCCTGCTGTCTCAACTTAGTTTGACTGATTGCTAACGAGTGAGAGGAAAAAAAAAAAAAGTTCTTAGAACTAGCCTCCTATATATTGAGACATAGTCTGGGGAAGCATTTATGCAGGGGTAGCATTTATGTACATGTAATCGAAGTACATGTATCAAAGTATGTCGCAGTTAAACATGGCAGTTAGACAGGTAAGACAAATAAAAAAATCTATTCCCTCTACATTTGGATCACAACACATATTCACCATATGCAGTTGTACAATTTATATCCTGGCTGCTGCATTCACTCACATCCACCGCCCTTGCCTTAACGCTTTACACTCCATCCATATCGGCCCCTCTGTCCTTTCCTCTCCTATGTATAGCACTCACGCTCTTTTCACACTGCTAAACAGCACAAATCCACTCAGTCCAACCATCCAACACACAAGACGCTCTCACAAATCACCTAACCATCTGCTCACTCTTTCTATTCTCCTTCTTTTAGTCGCAGGAGATAGCGCTCCAAACCCGGCCCCCCATGTTATAGCAAGTCAAACCTTCCAACCAGTGGCGTAACTAGAAATGGCGGGGCCCCACAGCAAAATTTTGAACGGGGCCCCCTCTCCCAAACGGGCGGCGGGGGGGCGGGGTTCTGATAGTGGGGGAGCCAATAGCAGTGGGCGGAGCAAATCACAGCAATTCTCTAGGCCCAAAAAATACTCTTCAGTCTCATAACGGCCAGCTTTTTGCCCAAATCAGAGCTGTATTTAAAGCAGACATTATGGAAACACAATATAATATAATGGACTGGTAGCAATGCAGCCCCCTTATGCTACCATTACTAGTAACCATGTCCCGCATAACTATTAATGCAGGCACATTATGCCCCCATAACTAGTAATAAGCCCTCTTATTCTCCCATCAGTAGTAATGTGCCCCTCAAGTAGTAATGCAGCCAAGAATGAGAGTTATCACTCACACAGTATGTGCCCCCGTTAATCTTCGGTGGTATCTTCAGCTCCACAGTGGAGCACACTCACCACCAGTGTTCACCCTTCTGGGCGCCGCCGACGAGTGACGTCAGCAGCGTGATCACATGACATGATCACGCTGCAGACGTCGCTCTGACCCGGCGGTCAGAGCTTCAATTGTACTGGCGTCTGTATAGACACCAGTGCAATTGATTCCTGGGAGACGGCACGCAGCAGCTTCTCTGCGCCGGCTGTCAGCATGACAGCCAGCACAGGGAACCGCCGACTCTCAGGCCATGGGCGGCGGAACACAGCCGCAGGGGAGACAGCTGCAGCAGGGACGGGCCCCCTGCTAGCCCGGGCCCTATGGCAGCTGCTTCCCCTGCTTCCACGATAGTTCCGCCCCTGCTTCCAACTGCTACACTCAGAAACCCCTCTAATCTTATTAATATTCCCTGCATGCCTTCTGTCTCTTTTAATTGTGCCCTTTGGAATTCTCGCTCAGTGTGTAATAAACTCTCCTTCATCCATGACTTCTTCCTTTCAAATTCTCTTAACCTTCTGGCTCTTACTGAAACCTGGATCCAGTAGTCAGACACCACCGCTGCTGCTGCTCTCTCATATGGTGGACTACACTTCTCTCATACTCCAAGATCGGACAACAGAGCAAGTGGAGGCGTTGGTCTGCTCTTATCACCCAAATGTACTTTTCAGGTTACTCCTCAAGTACCTTCACTTGTCTTCCCTTCTTTTGAGGTCCATGCTGTCAGACTCTACATCCCCTTCTCCATGTGAGTGGCGGTAGTGTATCGTCCTCCTGGCCCTTGTCATCAGTTCCTGGATCAATTGGCCACCTGGCTTCCACATTTTCTCTCCTGTGACATCCCTACCCTCATCATGGGTGAGTTCAACATCCCCATTGCTCTTCCCCTCTCCCCATCTGCTTCTCACCTTTTATCTCTAACCTCCTCTTTTGGCCTCTTGCAGCTTACTAACTCCTCCACGCATGAAGACGGAAACTCCCTCGACTTGGTCTTCTCCCGCCTTTGCTCAGGGGATGATTTCACAAACTCCCCTCTCCGACCACAACCTTCTTTCATTCTCTATCAAGAACTGCCATCCTGCTCAGGTCACCCCGACTTTCCACACATATAGAAACATACAAGCCATTAACACCCAGAAACTTATGAAGAACTTGCAGTCATCACTGGCCCCTATCTCCTCCCTCTCATGTCCCGATTCTCCACTGAAGCATTACAACGAAATCCTGCAAAGTGCCCTGGATGAAATTGCACCCCTATACATAGAACAATACAACACAGATGGCGACAACCGTGACACACGCTGCAAACAATGTTTCCTGCAGCAGTGCTCCAGGTGCGCCGAACGTCTGTGGAGAAAATCTAATCTACCCGAAGATTTCATCCATTATAAGGTTATGCTTAAAACATACAACTCTGCCCTTCACCTCTCCAAACAAACCTATTTCAACACCCTCATCACCTCACTATCCAATAACCCCAAGCGTCTCTTTGACACTTTTCACTCCCTACTGAACCCAAAGGTGCAGGCTCCAACCACAGATCTCCGCGCTGACTATCTGGCCAATTATTTCAAAGAAAAAATTGACCACATCCAACAGGAAATTATCTCCCAATCCCCTCATACCATGAACTGTCCTCCCTCCCCCACTGCATCCAGCTCACTCTCTGATTTTGAACCAGTCACAGAAGAAGAAGTAATCAGGCTTCTTGCATCTTCTCACCCTACCACTTGCATCAGTGACCCTATTCCATCACATCTCCTCCAGCCCCTTTCCCCTGCTGTCACATGTCACCTAACAAAAATATTCAACCTATCTCTCTCTTCTGGTATCTTTCCCTCCTCATTTAAGCATGCCATCATACATCTATTACTTAAAAAACTGTCCCTCGACCAAAACTGTGCCGCTAACTATAGACCTGTCTCTAATCTTCCCTTCATCTCTAAACTCCTGGAACGCCTGGTCCACACCCGTCTTATCCGCTATCTCTCAGATAACTCTCTTCTCGACCCTCTTCAATCTGGTTTCCGCTCTTTACACTCTACTGAAACTGCCCTCACTAAACTCTTTAATGATCTTCTAACTGTTAAATCTAATGGTCACTACTCCATGCTAATTCTCTTGGATCTCTCCGCAGCATTCGACACTGTGGACCATCAGCTCCTCCTCACTATGCTCCGTTCCATCGGCCTCAAGGACACCGTTCTCTCCTGGTTCTCCTCCTATCTCTCTGACCGTTTCTTCACTGTATCTTTTGCTGGTTCCTCCTCTTCTCATCTTCCCCTTACTGTTGGGGTTCCTCAAGGATCAGTCCTAGGCCCCCTCCTCTTCTCTTTGTATACCTCCCCTATTGGACAAACAATCAGTAGATTTGGTTTCCAGTACCATCTCTATGCTGATGACACCCAATTATACACTTCTTTTGATATCACGCCTGCCTTTTTAAAAAACACCAGTGATTGTCTTACCGCTGTCTCTAACATCATGTCCTCCCTCTATCTGAAACTGAACCTGTCAAAAACGGAACTCCTCGTGTTTCCTCCCTCTACAAACCTACCTTTGCCTGACATTGCCATCTCCGTGTGCGGTTCCACCATTACTCCCCAGCAACATGCCCGCTGTCTTGGGGTCATACTTGATTCCAAGCTTTCATTCACCCCCCACATCCAATCACTGGCTCGCTCTTGTTTTCTCCACCTCAAAAACATCTCTAGAAATCGACCTTTTCTTACTTTCGACTCTGCAAAACCTCTTACTGTTTCTCTTATTCATTCTCGTCTGGACTATTGTAACTCTCTACTAATCGGTCTCCCTCTTACCAAACTCTCCCCTCTCCAGTCTGTCTTGAATGCTGCAGCCAGAATCATGTTCCTCACCAATCGTTACACCGATGCCTCTACCTTGTGCCAGTCATTACACTGGTTACCCATCCATTCCAGAATCCAGTACAAACATATTACCCTCACCCACAAAACCTCCATGGCTCAGCACCACCCTACATCTCCTCCCTTGTCTCAGCCTACCATTCTACCCGTGCCCTCAGTTCTGCTAATGACCTGAGGTTAGCATCCTCAATAATCAGAACCTCCCACTCCCGTCTCCCAGACTTTTCACGTGCTGCGCCAATTCTTTGGAATGCACTACCCAGGTTAATACGATTAATCGCCAATCCCCACAGTTTTAAGCGTGCCCTAAAAACACATTTCTTCAGACTCAACGCATTAACCTAACTATCCCTGTTGGCCCATTCAAATCATTTTCTACCATAATCAGGTACCTCGTATTATGTTCTCACATGCTTTATGCATTTAATAGCCCTTTGTGTCTGTACTGTTACATACTTTGGCTGTTAACTGGTTCATGCAGAATTACATGTACACGCGATTCGAACACTATATAGCTGGTCCGAACAATGAAAGCAATTGTTACCATTTACCTTTCATGTCTCCCCTTCTTCCTCATAGATTGTAAGCTTGTGAGCAGCAGGGCCCTCATTCCTCTTGGTATCTACTTTGATCTGTGTTTATTGTTATGCTGTAATGTCTAATGTCTGTACAAATCCCCTCTATAATGTAACGTGCTGTGGAATATGTTGGCGCTATAGAAATAAAATTATTATTATTATTATTATTCCACAATTGTTCTTCTTAGATTTGTTTCTGAAGGAAACTTGTCCATATCGATCTTTTTCAAAATCTTTTTTGACTCATGGGCATACGTTGATGACATTAAACATGCATTTGTGATCTGACAACTGATCTCAAGAACGTTCTCCACCAACTCACTATTCTGCGTTCTTCCTCCCATCGGTAATCAATCTGTAGCCATCCTCTTAACCTTAATTACCTCAAAGGATTTTTTAAGATATGAAACATTCTCCCCTCCTTAGTAGGTTTATATCTACCTTTGACCAAGAATTCCATCCAATGAGGATGAGTCGGACAAGTGTTGTGATGATCGCCGAATCTCTTTCCCGCCTCTACTCAGTACTGGGGTCCTGATCGATGGTACTGCTGTCTTTGGGGTCCGGTAACTCTACATTATGACACACCATACCATAATTCCAGGAGTAGGAACACTGTGACGTTCCCTCATGAAGGCCTTTTCATGGCGTTGCCTAATTGTGCTTTTTTTAGATTTCGGTAGAAGGTTGTATGTGAAATCTTTAAAATATTTGAGCTATTGAATAAATTACCAATTTTCAGAAAGTTACCGTAGATCCATCGAGCAAAAGTCCATTTGTAGAAATTAAATTGCCTACAGGAACTGTATTACCTTGTGGATCAATGTGCCCCTTTGAACACCGCATGTCCACAATAATCATTATTCCCATTTTTCGGCTGGAAATACGAATGAGATTGGATATTCATGTTCTTTGGGAGCAATCAGATGAGTCTGAAAAGAGAATACTTGAAAGCAATACATTTTTGCTTATTTTCGGGTTGGATTTTTCCAAAATAAAATATTCAAATATCTCTTTTGGATCCATGTCATTATAGTTGTCATCACTTTCAATATAGAAAGAATCATCTTCTTCCTCTTCAGATCGACTTTTGGGCCAATAAATCATCCTCACTTTCTGAAGGGATACTGTAGTCATCACTGAACAAACTCAAAATCTGAAATAATCGTCTTCACCGGCCAGAGACTTTGGGAGATTCAGTTTTTGATATTTGGAAATAGGAAAGTAAACTCTTTACCCTTCCTTGTGTGGGTAGAAGTTGCTATTGGCAAATACAATTCTAATTTATTTAGAATTTTGTAGAACAACTGAAGGAATTCATTAGGTAATTGCTTTTCTGCTCATTTTAATCATGTAGATTTATTATCTCATTCAAACACTACTCTTGTCGTCTGCACATTGATTTTGCTTTTAATATTTTTTTCTGTACATGAATATTTTTTCCTAAATTTTCCATAACACTTTTTTGTTCTTTAGATGTTCGTTTTGCTTGAACCAAGGTTTTTATGGCCATTTGCTGGTCTGTGCAGATGCTTTCTTTAAAGTTCGATATGGTTCGGTTGCCTTGGCTCTTGATTGTTGTGTTGGCAAAAATTCTGTGTCAGTCATTTACGTTTTTCTTTCAGCTTGTTTTCCTTTTTTTTCATTGATAAGTGTAAAAAATGTTATTTCCTTTTATAGGATTTGTGAGGTAGTAGTCATGAAATTTATTATAATTATTTCTTGGTAAAAAAAAAAGATGAAGATGTCATCTTCCATACCATTGGAACAGCACCTGATCATGCTACTGATGTCACTCCTGTGCTGCAGAGGAGGTGGACGGCAAAAAATGTAAAGCGTTCCAGTGGAGCCAAAGAAATAGAAGAGTTTTATTGGGAGGGATGAGTGTGAGGTGACAGTATAGTGGACAAAAGTGTGAGGGGACAGTATGGGGTGACAGTATTTGGAAGAAAGTGTGAAGTGACAGTGTGTCGACCCGCCACCACAATTGTGGGTTACCAGGGCAATGGGGTACTCAGAGCCGAGCCCATGGAAGTCTATGGGGATTGTCACAGGTAGCTGTGGCTCGGTCTGTGGCCCTGGCGGTCTGGCGTATGTTGGGGGAATATTTACAGGGGATATTTATATACAGTTCGTGACGCCACCTGTAGTCTTCTGGTAATTTATACCAGCGCTGCTGTAGATCTCTGAGGGGATGGTGATGCAGCTAGATGTCGGGTCCCTACAGGTGGGACTCTTCCCTCAGGTCGGTAGTTAGGTAGGGATTGTGCAGGCATGCAATAATAACTCAGTCTCACACCGTCAGCGTCTTTCCATACCTTTACTTGTAAGATGTTCAAGCAGGTCCCAGGGAGGCTGATGGGGTTGATGGAGGATGAGCTTTGAGGCAACAGCTAAGCAAGTTAGGGGCCTCCTTTACTGTCCAATGAAGATGAGTACGACCAGCCTGAAGCGTAGTCCCCTCTATGATTCCAGCTTATCCAAAGCTGTGCTTCCCAGTCAATTTAGTGTTAGGAGCCTTTCTATGAGGGAGCTGAATTCTTATTTTGTCCTGCAGAGACTCAAAGTCTTCACTCCCCCTGACCCCAGTTACGTACTGACTATAAGGGGCTTGTTTGCCGCGACCTAGGGTCCGGTAAATCTCTGGTTTTCTCTTCACTATGCTTGTAACAATAGTGATTCTTCGGTCCCCAGTGACCGGTAGCAATGTGCAGGACTCTTCCAAGCCAAACGCACTTTTCCAATAATCTTCCTTCCACTTTGCCTTCGATTTGCTCGACTCTTAATAGATAGTTCAGTCTTTCTTCCAGTGGGGCACAGCTCTGACTAGACTAAGGTGAATTAGACCACCTGTACCAGCCTCCACGTTCTGAACTGATGACAGGCTCAAACTGGACACGTCTACTCTGTCCAAGGACAGGAAACTGACTGACTAGAAATCACTCCCTTCCACACCCTGCTGGGTGTGTCAGAAGTGTACATGATGTCATGAAGAGACCTTAACTGTTACCTCTCCACTCATCCTCCTGGTATTGTGTACCAGGGCTACACATTCCCCCATGGTAAACGACAGCACTCCCGGGCTGTAAAATATAAAGAGACATTTTTGTTTATGCATGAAAACATTAAACAGTAAACATTGGTTCGTCCCATCCGGGAGGTGAGGATATCTTGAACGTTGCAAACATTATAGAAAAATACAAGTATTAAATAGCATTCAATAAATATACAGTATTCCTTGTGAAGGACCCGCACCAAACCTTCAACGTAGGTCCTGGGTGGGCTGCAGGACATCCAAATGCAGACCTCACTCAGTGCCACACCACACGGGTTTTTGGTTCAGAGGTAAGTCAAGGTTTCATGTGAAACCATTAAAAAGGCACTTTAGTGCAACTATTTACAGGATACAGTTTTTGGGCTGGCTCAGTCCTCAGCCTCTGAGTCCATTGTTAAACGAAGACATAATAGGGAAAAACACATTTATATATATAGACTTTTACAATGTTCACATAAATTCGTTATAACTACTGCTGATATCTAATGGGTAATTTCCCTTTTGTGATTCTCTCTGATCTACGTGGTGTAGTTTCAGGTGTCTGCACTGCGTAACGGCAAACTATAGAACTGCCTTAATCTTTCTATGGATCTGGCAAGCGTACTGATGGCTGGGCGGTGTGAGTCAGCTTCACCAGGGGATCCCATAGTATGGGGCGCTGCTTCAGATGATCCATCTTGAGGTTCCACAGGTTGAGGTGTTGCTGGGATGGGTAACTCCTGAGCGGGCTCAACTGGCACCACAGGCACAACTGGAGGTAAAACTTCCTCTTGTGGCTGATAAAACTGCAACACTGGAATTATCACAGCATCTCCCAGTCGGGGCCAATCCGCAGGAAAATCTCCCAGATCGGTGTGTATGACCTCTTCCTTTCTTTCTCTTTGATTGAGGACAGGGTTCTTTTCACAACTCTTTAAGTGTTCTGGACACAACTTCAAATGATCTCTGGACACAGTGGTCGTTGTTCTTCCTCCGTCTTTACTGACGACACAGACTTTTCTATTGTCATATTTAGAATCTTGTATGACGTAGGGTTCTTGCTCCCACTGATTATCCAGTTTGTGCATCTTCCTTTTTCTTTTTAATACTACCTCTCCAGGCATCAAAGGCTTGGCAGGAGCATTTCGGTTGTAAACATCTTCCTGTTTCTCCCGTGCCTTATTAAGACTTTCCTCTACACAGATTTGTACTCTTCTGTATTGCTCTTGCCGATTGACGTCCCAGTTTTCAACAGCATCGTCTGCCTCCGGTTCTACCACTCCAAGTTCTAAATCCATTGGTAGTTTTCCGGGCCTTGCTCGCATAAGATAAGCTGGAGTGCAGTTAGTTGAGCTTACAGGTATATGATTATACAAATCAACCAAATCAGGTAGTAAATCCGGCCATCGATTCCTGTCTTCCAACGGTATGGATCTCAACAAGTCAAGGACAATATGGTTCATCTTTTCACAAAGACCGTTGGTTTGAGGGTGGTATGGTGTCGTTCTAATTTTCTTGCACCCATACATGTGGCAGAATTCCTTGAATAGATCAGCTTCAAAAGCAGGTCCCTGATCGGTTAAGACTTGCTCGGGATACCCATGCGGTCTGCAGAAGCTTGCTTGAAAGGTCTTCGCGGGCCGTCACTGCGGTCTGGTCTTTCACTGGAACAACCACCAGAAATCTGGAGTAATGGTCCACCATGGTCAAGGCGTATGAGTATCCAGATCTACTCGGCGACAGTTTGACGTGGTCCAGGGCCACAATCTCCAGGGGACGAGTCGTCCGGATAGGTTGCAGGGGGGCCTTCTGACTTCCGTAGTCCTTTCTTCTGAGACCACAGGGTCCACAGTTCCGACACCACCTCTCGATGGAGCTGCGCATCCCTACCCAGTAGAACCGGCATCTCAACAGGGTCTCCAGCTTTCTCCAGCCAAAGTGTCCTGCTTGATCGTGGTACGCTTCCAACACCATTGGGACGTCTGCCTTGGGGACCACGATTTGCCAGACCATTTCATGGTTCTGGGGTTGACGTATCTTCTGCACAACTTCTCACGGTATAGGAACAACCTGCTTTTCTCGTTCCACAGGAGCTTGGCTGACATAGGTGCATCCTTTTCCAAGGAGGAACCTTCCTGTTTTAACAACTCCTTGATGCGGCTGACCACTGGATCACTGTCCTGAGTCTCTTTCCAGCTGTGATGGGGTAAAGGATTTAATGTTGCACCATACTGCTTTCTGTGAACTCGATGCTCGTGGACTACCCCATTTCGATGGAACGCGGGTAGCTCAATTTCTCTCAGGTCGTCCGATTCTTCTTCCGTATCAGAGTCATGCGGCATTCGGGACAACGCATCAGCATTAGCATTCTTTCGACCTGCCCGGTACTTGATAGTAAACTGGTAATTGGACAACGGGCCATCCATCGCTGCTCCATGGCACCCAGCTTGGCAGTTTCCAGGTGCGTTAACGGGTTGTTGTCTGTGTACGCCGTGAACTTATTGGAGGCCAGATAGTGCTTAATCTTTCAGTAATGGCCCAGACCAGCGCCAGAAACTCCAGCTTGAAGCTGCTATAATTTTCCGGATTCCTCTCCGTTGGCCTGAGTTTTCTGCTAGCATAAGCGATGACTTTTTCTTGGCCATTCTGCTTCTGACTGAGAACTGCTCCCAGCCCTTCATTACTGGCGTCGGTGTACAACAGGAACGGTTGGCTGTAATCAGGATAGGTTAAGATCTCATCACCTGTCAGGATCTCTTTCATCTTTTGGAATGCTTCAGCCTGTTCTTTACCCCAATTAAAGGGAGGGTTTCTGCTCTTTAAGGATTGTCCTACCAGGAGGTCCTGTAAAGGAGCTGCCTTCTTCGTGTAATCTTTCACGAATCTCCTGTAGTAACCCGTTAGTCCAGGAACTGTCGCACTTCCTTAAGGTTCTTCGGCTCCGGCCACTTCTGGATGGCAGTGACTTTCTCTGGGTCCGGCGCTACTCCTTCCGAACTGACGATGTGCCCCAAGTATTGTACCTTCTGTTTGAGTAGATGGCATTTTGAGGGTTTTAATTTCATCCCGTACCTGGACAGGGACTCGAATACTTCTGCCAGGTGTTTCAGATGGTCCTCATATGTCTTGGAATACACGATAACGTCGTCTAGGTATAGCAGCACGGTTTCAAAATTGAGATGTCCCAGACAGTTTTCCATCACTCTCTGAAATGTTCCTGGGGCACTGCTGAGCCCAAACGGCATTCTGTCGAACTCACAGAGCCCCATTGGGGTGGTGAAAGCCGTTTTCTCACGATCCTCCTCAGCCACAGCCACTTGCCAGTAACCACTAGTCAGATCAAGGGTAGAAAAGTAGTTAGCCGTTTTCAGAGCAGCTAATGATTCCTCTATACGTGGTAGCGGGTATGCATCCTTGTGTGTTATGCGGTTCACCTGCCTGTAATCCACACATTCTCATACTACCATCTTTCTTTTTAACCAGAACTAGAGGGGCTGCCCAGGGGCTACAACTATCCCTTATCACCCCAGCTTTCTTCATATCATTCAACATTTCTTTAGCTTTCTGATAATGAGCTGGAGGTATGGGCCTATACCGCTCCTTGATGGGAGGATGACTGCCAGTAGGGATATGATGTTGTACTCCCTTAATTGTCCCAAAATCAAGTGGATTTTTGCTAAACACTTGGGCGTACTCTTGCACCACCCGTAATACCCTTGCTTCTGGTGAGCGGGAGTGGTGTCCGTCCCAACATGGAGTTGCTGACACCATTCCGCCACCTGGGTTGCTGGGTCATTGTCCTCCTCTATTTGACAGGAGTCTAAGGACTCAGCCGGGAGAATAGAATTATTATCAACAGCATGAAGTTTAGCAATGGTTGCATAACGGGGTAAATTTACCTCATCATCTCCCCAATTGAGAAGCCGTACCGGTACTCTTCCATTCACCACCTCTACTACTCCTCTAGCAGTCATAAGTGTAGGTCTATGTTCTGAATGGTGGGGTTCTACTACAGCTTGGTAATTCTGTCCTCTCAGACCTATGGCTGCCCTGCACCAAATGATCATTTCACTCATTGGGGGTATCACAATAGGATCTGAGTCAGTGACCCGTACATTACCAATTTCGCCGTCGGTAAGCTTCGCTTGCTGCTGACACACCAGGGCCCGGATCTCTCTTTGGATTACTCCTCTCTGCCTTGGTCGGGCAATCTCAGCGAGCTGTTGGAGTAAGAACACAACTTCTCCCAAACAATTACCGATAATGTTAGTACCCAAAATGATATTTAAACCGTTCTCCTCATTTACAGTCTTTACTACCAGAAGCCCTTGGTCTTTCAACTCCTCTCTGCCCACCTTTACATCTACACATTTTGTTCCGAGTACTTCTACAGGAAGACCATTCGAAGCATACACAGTAAAGTCAAGGCTCGGAGGTTTAAGACTGTCCATTGACCAGTACTTGGTATATAGAGCATCAGGTATTAGGGTCACCTGCGACCCAGTGTCTAACAATGCTGGAACAGCAATACCATCTAGAATAATAGACAGGTAGGGTCGCCCGCCCACATACCTGCGGTTCCAGTCTAGGGGGCCTGACGGGTATTCTCCTGGGTGTTGGCCCTTGGACCCAGGTTCTGCCCGTTTAAAGGACACTGTGTAGACAGATGACCTTTCCGGTTGCAGCGATAACAGATGATCTCTCGACGAGAAGGGTGTTGATCAGAGGTTGCTCCTGGGGGTGGCGTTGTCCTCCTCCGGGGGGGCGACGTCTTCTTTCTTCTCCGGTGCATCCACGGAACGTCCTCTGGGCAGTCAGCTAACAAGATCTTCCCTTCCTCTTCTTTCCGCAGCTGTAGGGCACTCATCACAGCGGCCAGATTTTTAGTCAGCTGGCGCACCTCTGAGCGCAGACAGTCCAATTCACTAGGAGGTGTCACCTGCGTTTTGGTTTCTGCCACTAGCGGGGAACAGGGGGTTACTGCCGATTCCAGAGTGACTTCACCCTGATGATGTTGGGTGGCCACCTCAGGTTTGCCCAGGGGCCGCAGCCCTTTTATTGCCATGTCCTTTAGGGCATCAAAGGTAGCATCAGGATGATCTAAGGACCACCAATTCACAGTTCTGCGTTCCTCTGGGGATCTCAATCCCTGTATAAATTGTTCTTTCAACATTTTATTCTCGTCGATAGCATTTAAATTGTTAATTTGCTTGAGGGCTCTCAGGGCTCCCTGTAGTCGGCAAGCATAGTCCCGGATGCTGTCACCTGGCTGTTGTGAACAGTGATAGAAGGCCATCCGGAGATCCGTTTCTGTGCGGTCTTCAAATATGGCATGTAGCTTCAGGAAGATCGCAGGTACCGACTCCTGATCAACGGTATCCCAGGTCTCCACTTCCCCCTCAGCAGCGCCAGTTAGCTGCCCTATTAGCACAGCAGCTTTTTGTCTCTCAGGCATGGAGTACATTTCTAGGATGCTGCATAACTTCCGCTTGAAGCCTGCTAATGTGCCTGGCTCACCGCTGTATTGGGGAAGCCATTTCGCCCCAGGCATATATGGGAGCGTTAGTGGCATTGATCGGGACTACCGGACTGGGTGCAGGGCCTGCGCCCCCATCTGGCGCTACAATACCAGACGGTGCGGGATTGGGGCCTCCGGCTGGGGCCGCACTGTCAGCCGGTTGTTGTGACATCTTAGCGCCCCCTTGGTTAAACGGAGCCTACCGGTTTCAGACGCTGCTATTTCACAGGCACCGCAGTGGGAACAGGACCTTCGTCGCAGGCGCTCTGATGTCAGAGCGTTCACTTCCTGTTGCAGGACCTGCCGATGAGTCAGAGCCGGGGGCGTGTCCAAGACTTTGCGCGCTCTTTCAGGTACGCCCACCTTCTTCTCCAGCGCCTGAGGGCGCGAATATGGCGACAAAAATGGCGATTTTGGCGCCAAAAGTGCAAACAGTCCTTTTTCACAAAAACACTCTACAGGCACACAGGGCTCGCAATGCTGCAAGTTTCGTATCCTGTTCGTGACGCCAAAGTTTTTGTGTCGACCCGCCACCACAATTGTGGGTTACCAGGGCAATGGGGTACTCAGAGCCGAGCCCATGGAAGTCTATGGGGATTGTCACAGGTAGCTGTGGCTCGGTCTGTGGCCCTGGCGGTCTGGCGTATGTTGGGGGAATATTTACAGGGGATATTTATATACAGTTCGTGACGCCACCTGTAGTCTTCTGGTAATTTATACCAGCGCTGCTGTAGATCTCTGAGGGGATGGTGATGCAGCTAGATGTCGGGTCCCCTACAGGTGGGACTCTTCCCTCAGGTCGGTAGTTAGGTAGGGATTGTGCAGGCATGCAATAATAACTCAGTCTCACACCGTCAGCGTCTTTCCATACCTTTACTTGTAAGATGTTCAAGCAGGTCCCAGGGAGGCTGATGGGGTTGATGGAGGATGAGCTTTGAGGCAACAGCTAAGCAAGTTAGGGGCCTCCTTTACTGTCCAATGAAGATGAGTACGACCAGCCTGAAGCGTAGTCCCCTCTATGATTCCAGCTTATCCAAAGCTGTGCTTCCCAGTCAATTTAGTGTTAGGAGCCTTTCTATGAGGGAGCTGAATTCTTATTTTGTCCTGCAGAGACTCAAAGTCTTCACTCCCCTGACCCCAGTTACGTACTGACTATAAGGGGCTTGTTTGCCACGACCTAGGGTCCGGTAAATCTCTGGTTTTCTCTTCACTATGCTTGTAACAATAGTGATTCTTCGGTCCCCAGTAACCGGTAGCAATGTGCAGGACTCTTCCAAGCCAAACGCACTTTTCCAATAATCTTCCTTCCACTTTGCCCTTCGATTTGCTCGACTCTTAATAGATAGTTCAGTCTTTCTTCCAGTGGGGCACAGCTCTGACTAGACTAAGGTGAATTAGACCACCTGTACCAGCCTCCACGTTCTGAACTGATGACAGGCTCAAACTGGACACGTCTACTCTGTCCAAGGACAGGAAACTGACTGACTAGAAATCACTCCCTTCCACACCCCTGCTGGGTGTGTCAGAAGTGTACATGATGTCATGAAGAGACCTTAACTGTTACCTCTCCACTCATCCTCCTGGTATTGTGTACCAGGGCTACACAACAGTATTTATGGGAAGGTGTGAGAAGACAGTTTGAGGAGAAAAAGTGTGAGGGGACAGTATAGTTGACAAAAGTGTTAGGGGACAGTATGGGATGACAGTATGTAGGGAAAAGTGTAAATGAACAGTATGGGAAAGTGTGAAGTGACAGTATTTGGGGGAAGGTGTGAGAAGACTATTGGGGGCAAAAATGTGAGGGGACAGTGCGTGGAGGAAAGTGTGAGGCAACAGTATTTAGGGAGAAAGTCTGAGGAGACAGTATGCAGGACAACATTGTGAGGTGACAGTATGGGGGTGAAGAGTGTTAAGGAACGATATGGGGGGCAAAAGTGTGAGGGGACAGATTTATATATAGTTATGCAATAACTTGCTCATTTTGAGTTTGAGTCCAGCGGGCGGTCCTATTCATTGATTGACATTAATCTCTACAAAGAGACTCATACAGAAAAAGCTGTCAATCATTGAATAACTCCTCCCACTGGACTCATAACACCACAGTGAGTAGGGATTGCTTTCTCCAATATTTAAATATCAATCTGCTTATCAGTTTGTAGAATTTATTATAACACTTTTCCCCATTCATTATAACCCACTTATAATACATTTTCTTCATAATAACACATTTGCCACCCAATTTACTACATGAAAACATTTTGTATCATCACACTTTTTATTATCAGTCACTGTAATACATAATATATGATATATACATGGTGCACAATATAAAAACATCCTATGTGTGAAAAAATGATAGCACATTATACAAATATCATGACATTCACCCCAATATTTAATTGAAATTTCACATTTCCTTAGCGTACCGACATAATATGCAGCACAGGGAGTATAGTTCACTTGGAGAGCAATTTACAAGTTGTGGCATACTGTACATAATGCAGAGAGAACCCCAGAGATTACTATGCAGCTAATGGAGGTAGAGGGTCCCGAAGATGCAACCACCGGAGGTGAGCAGGGCTGCCCCTCTTCATGGGTTTTGCTATTTAAGTAAACATTCAATAAAAGGGGGACTGGCTCAAGACGAGAAAGAAGACAAGTTGTATGCAGCATCTTACAGTAGATAAGGTCTGTGCTTTTACTATAGGGCATCCTTCCACCTGACTCCACCCTAATCCTGCTTCATGAAGAATCCCTACACCTAAATCTACCCTAGTCCTGCCTCATGCACCATCTCATAACCCAACTTCACCCTAGTCCTGCCTCATGCAGCATCCCACCACATGACTCCACCTTTGTCCCTCCTCATGCAGCAGTGCTCAACCTGACTCTGCACTAGTTCTTCCTCATACATCATCCCACCAGACTCCACTCTAATTCTCCTCTTGCACCATTCTCCCATGTTACTCCACCCTAAGCCTGCCTCATGCAGGTTTCCTCCACCTGACACCACCCTAATTCTACATCATGCAGAATCCCTCCACTTCACTCTACTCTAGTCCTCTCCCTGACTACCGTAATCCTTCCTCATTCAGCATCCCTTCATCTGACTCTACCCTAGTCCTGCCTCATGCAGCATCCCTCCACCTGACACTACCTTGGTCCTGCCCTGTGCAGCTTCCCTCCACCTGACCCTTCCTTGGTCCTGCTTCATGCAGTGTCCTTCGTCCTGACACTACCCTGGTCCTGCCTCATGCAGCGTCCCTCCACCTGACACTTCCTTGGTCCTGCCTCATGAAGCGTCCCTCCACCTGACGCTTGGTCCTGCCTCATGCAGCGTCCCTCCTACTGACACTACCCTGGTCCTGCCTCATGCAGCGTCCCTCTACCTGACACTACCTTTGTCCTGACCTATGCAGCATCCCTCCTCCTGACACACCTTGGTCCTGCCTTATGCAGCGTTCCCTCCACCTGACACTCCTTGGTCCGCTTATGCAGTTCCTCGTCCAGCACTTCCTTGGTCCTGCCTCATGAAGCGTCCCTTCACCTGCCTTGGTCCTGCCTCATGCAGCGTCCCTCCTCCTGACACTACCTTGGTCCTGCCTCATGCAGCATCCCTCCACCTGACACTACCTTGGTCCTGCCTCATGCAGCATCCCTCCACCTGACACTACTTTGGTCATGAAAAAGAGAATGGGCAGCGCCTCCAAAAATCATACATTGATCTAATGCCGCTAGGCAAAATTATATATAACTCAACATGAGGTTCTTCTAGGTTTGCTGTGACATGGCAGTGGGCTTCATACAGTCTGATCAGAATGTTAAACTAAGAACCTCATGTTCAGTAATATATATTTTTGTCTAGCAACATTAGATCATTGTATGGTTTTTGGAGGTGCTGTCCTTTCTCTTTTTCAGCAAATTGCACTACCTTGGTCCTGACTCATGCAGCGTCCCTTCTCCGGACACTACCCTGGTCCTGCATCATGCAATGTTCCTCCACCTGATACTACCATGGTCCTGCCTCATGCAGCGTCCCTCCACCTGACACTACTATGGTCCTGCCTCATGCAGCGTCCCTCCACCTGACACTACCTTGGTCCTGCCCTGTGCAGCTTCCCTCCACCTGACCCTTCCTTGGTCCTGCTTCATGCAGTGTACCTCGTTGTGACACTACCCTGGTCCTGCCTCATGCAGCGTCCCTCCTCCTGACACTTCCTTGGTCCTGCCTCATGAAGCGTCAATCCACCTGACACTTGGTCCTGCCTTATGCAGCGTCCCTCCTACTGACACTACCCTGGTCCTGCCTCAAGCAGCGTCCCTCCACCTGACACTTCCTTCGTCCTGCCTCATGCAGCGTCCCTCCTTCTGACACTACCATGGTCCTGCCTCATGCAGCATCCCTCCACCTGACCCTTCCTTGGTCCTGCCTCATGCAGTGTCCCTCCACCTGACACTGCCTTGGTCATCAAAAAGAGAATGGACAGCGTCTCCAAAAATCATACATTGATCTAATGCCGCTAGGCAAAATTATATATAACTAAACATGAGGTTCTTCTAGGTTTGCCGTGACGTGGCAGTGGGCTTCATACAGTCTGATCAGAATGTAAAATAAGAACCTCATGTTCAGTAATATATATTTTTGTCTAGCAACATTAGATCATTGTATGGTTTTTGGAGGTGCTGTTCATTCTCTTTTTCAGCAAATTGCACTACCTTGGTCCTGACTCATGCATCGTCCCTTCTCCGGACACTACCCTGGTCCTGCGTCATGCAATGTCCCTCCACCTGATACTACCATGGTCCTGACTCATGCAGCGTCCCTCTACCTGACACTACCTTGGTCCTGCCTCATGCAGCGTCCCTCCACCTGACTCTACCTTTGTCCTGACCTATGCAGCATCCCTCCACCTGACACTACCTTTGTCCTGCCTCATGCAACGTCCCTCCTCCTGACACTACCTTGGTCCTGCCTTGTGCAGCTTCCCTCCACCTGACCCTTCCTTGGTCCTGCTTCATGCCGTGTCCCTCGTCCTGACACTACCCTGGTCCTGCCTCATGCAGCGCCCCTCCACCTGACACTTCCTTGGTCCTGCCTCATGCAGCGTCCCTCCTCCTGACAGTACCCAAGTCCTGCCTCATGCAGCATCCCTCCACCTGACACTACCTTGGTCATGAAAAAGAGAATGGACAGCGCCTCCAAAAATTATACATTGATCTAATGCCGCTAGGCAAAATTATATATAACTCAACATGAGGTTTTTCTAGGTTTGCCGTGACGTGGCAGTGGGCTTCATACAGTCTGATCAGAACTTTAAACTAAGAACCTCATGTTCAGTAATATATATTTTTGTCTAGCAACATTAGATCATTGTATGGTTTTTGGAGGTGCTGTCCTTTCTCTTTTTCAGCAAATTGCACTACCTTGGTCCTGACTCATGTAGCGTCCCTTCTCCGGACACTACCCTGGTCCTGCGTCATGCAATGTTCCTCCACTGATACTACCATGGTCCTGCCTCATGCAGCGTCCCTCCACCTGACACTACCATGGTCCTGCCTCATGCAGCGTCCCTCCACCTGACACTACCTTGGTCCTGCCTCATGCAGCGTCCCTCCACCTGACACTACCATGGTCCTCTGCCTACAATCGGCTGCTCCACTCCCTCCACCTGACACTACCTTGGTCCTGCCTCATGCAGCTTCCCTCCACCTGACACTACCTTGGTTCTGCCTCATGCACTTGTGTCCCTTCCCACCTGACACACCTTGGTCCTGCCTCATGCAGGCCTCCCCCTCAACCTGACACTAACCTTGGTCCTGCCTCATGCAGCATCCCTCCACCTGACACTACCTTGGTCCTGACCCATGCAGCATCCCTCATCCTGACAATACCTTGGTCCTGCCACATGCAGCTTCCCTTCTCCTGACACTACATTAGTCCTGCCTCATGCAGCATCCCTCCACCTTACACTACCTTGGTCCTGCCTCATGCAGCGTCCCTCCACCTGACACTACCTTTGTCCTGACCTATGCAGCTTCCCACGTCCTGATACTACCTTGGTTCTGCCTCATGCAGCGTCTCTACTCCTGATACTACCCTGGTCCTGCCTCATGCAGCATCCCTCCACCTGACACTATCTTGGTCCTGACCCATGCAGCGTCCCTCATCCTGACACTACCTTGGTCCTGCCACATGCAGCTTCCCTCCTCCTGACACTACATTGGTCCTGACTCAAGCAGCATCCCACCACCTGACACTACCTTGGTCCTGCCTCATGCAGTGTCCCTCGTCCTGACACTACCTTAGTCCTGCCACATGCAGCTTCCCTCCTCCTGACACTACATTGGTCCTGCCTAATGCAGCATCCCTCCACCTGACACTACCTTAGTCCTACCTCATGCAGCGTCACTCCACCTGACACTACCTTTGTCCTGACCCATGCAGTGTCCCTCGTCCTGACACTACATTGGTCCTGCCTCATGCAGTGTCCCTCCTCCTGACACTACCCTGGTCCTGTCTCATGCAGAATCCATCCTCCTGACACTACCTTGGTCCTGACCCATGCAGTGTCCCTCCTCCTGACACTACCCTGGTCCTGCCTCATGCAGCATCCCTCCACCTAACAGTACCCTGGTCCTGCCTCATGCAGCGTCCCTCCACCTAACACTATCTTGGTCCTGCCTCATCTGCATTCTGTCATCTGACTCCATTATTGTCCTGTCCCTTGTGGCATCCTGTCATCCTGCCAATAAGGTCCTGTCATTTACCTCTGCTTTAGCCATGCCATATCCAGCACATTGGCATTTATTTTTCTTTCCATCACTATATTCTATAGTTTATAACAAATAATGAATGATCCCCTAGAAACATAAAACATGTACAGTATATACTTAAAAATCTATATTCATCTATGTGTGCTTCACTCCAAGCTGGTCGGTCAGAATCATAATTAATAAACTATAGAAATTAAGCAATTCTGTTCGATTTCTGTGAGAATATGTTTATTCAGTCATAGGAGGAGTATGCTCCTGGCGATGAAATGCTATGAACACAATATTGCTGTTAAAGCTTAACTAGAATTAGAAAACCACAGCTGCCTTCTTCCAAAAACAGCGCCACCCCTGTTTACAGGTTGTGTGTGGTATGGCAGTTCTTCACCATTCACTTCAATGGACCTGAACTGCAATACCAGTCACAACCTGTATAGCGTGGTGGCGCAGTTTTTACAATTTGTTTTTCTAATCCTGAACAACCCCTTTAAATATTATGCACTGTTTATTGCTAGTGAAATACCAAACTATAGGCATTATCTTATATATAGTAGGTTATGTTCATTACTGTATTGCAGGCTTTGTCGCAGATCTGTGCTATTAATGGTGAGGTTCAGTTGGTGCAACTAATGTCCACTTTACACTTCCATTATTTTTGTATATTTTTTCCTATAATAAGTCGGAACAGAGCCTAAAATAATCTGATATAAATGTAAATGGAAGTAGTGTACTCTTAAGTAAACCTGTCACTTGCCTTAATTATATAATTTTTACCCTATGTAAGTGCCGCTGTTCTCCTGAATCCGGCGTTGTCTTTCTTTTGTTCTAGCTCCTCTCCATTCCTGAGATATGGCCCTTCTTCCCTGTATATAAACCTGGAATTTTTATCCAAGTAGGCGTAGCCCTCAACTGGTCTTCGTGGGCGTAATCTTGAGGACCACACCAGTTGACTAAGACTAGAATATAAAGGAAGAAGGGGCCATATCTCTGGAAGGGAGAGGCGCAGGAACAAAAGAAAAGCAACGCCGGATTCAGGAGAAAAGTGGCATTTACATCAGTTAAAAATAAATTACATATTTATGGCAAGTGACAGGTCCTCATTAATGCATTAAAAAAGTAGGGCAGTGTTTGATATTTAGGAGAAAATTCAAGAAAAAGTGAGAAGCACAGGAGAAGTTTTGCAGGCAACAGTGATGAAAAGCAAGAAAAGAGAAGCTTATAGAAGTACGTAATGGCACTATTGCATAGGGTTTGTGTTTCGTAGTCAGTTGAGAATTAATAGGAGGGTGGAGAATGGAGGGAAAGATTGTTTTATATAAATGGAGCCTTGGGTAATAAAAAAAAAAGGCTCCACCACTTGGCCATTTTTTCTGGTGCTTTTAACCCACATATTACAGGTAAAAAAGTCGATATTGACTTTTAGGATTGCTACTTCCAATAGATGACGCTAGAGTTCATGTCTTCTTCCTCTCTGAAGAGGCAATTTGCATAGCTACATATGACTTCTAATGCCATAAGAATTAATCGCTGCCCAAGACTACAAGTGGAGATAGCGACCAGGAGAGGTCTAGAGATACTGATCTAGTAAGATGCACCTACAAAGAGTGGGCAAGAGGTGGAGATGGTACAAGAAGGACAAACTAAACGTTCAGCTACACAGATGCAATAACTGTGAGGACCAGGGAAAAGAAAGTCTGCAAAGTGGGCGGTCTACATTGTCCAGTGCTGAGGACACGTTTGATACGAGGAGCATAGAGTAGTGTAAGATCATCAGTGGCTCTGGTGAGGGAAGCTTCAGAAGAGTGGTGTGGGACGAAAAGCCAAGCTATAAGTGGTCAGAAAGGAAATTAAAAACAAAAATCCTTAGGTCAAGGTCGTTTAGGAAAGATGAGGCTTAAATTGGAAAGCCATAGATGGTTTCTTGGGTTTAGTGGTATATTGGAATGAGAAGGGGACTGTCCTCCTTAGACAACCCCTTTCCATATCTCCTCTATTTCACTAATCCTGTAGAACCCCATTAATGCTAGACTCTAGCTTATTTCAAGGGATCCTGCTTAGAGGACATGTATTGTCTATTTTAGAGAAGGAAGGATGGGGATAAAATGGAGTGTGTTAATGGTGAAGTGAACCTTAAATGATTTTTACAACTATAATTTTTGTTAACTAAGATTTGACAAAAAGGGGACTACAAGATTTAAGGAGAAAGTACAACTCAAAAACGGCTACGTCTACAGATTGGAGTCTCATAACCGTGCTCCAAGGCGCTGCTAGGCTTTACATTGACTTACAGGTTATCTACCTACGTATATGGCGCATTGGAGATGGTTTTTGCATGTAAAGTTTATGAAATGTTTCACACATTCAAGTAAGGACCACAATATCCAGACCGGCCACTGGTCTTCTGACCTAAACCCAACAGCCTCATAGGTATATATGTGACTATTGAGTTTGACTCAGTAGACCCACGTTTGAGGCTGTTGAGTTCAGGTCATGGGACCCATTGCCACTTCAGACATCGCAATCCACACTCGGACCTTGCATATCCGATATGTCATACTGGCTTTAGTTACAGGCTGAAAGTTCTTTAGAATGAGCTACACAAATGGGAATGCTGGTTGCAGATGAACGTTCTTAACGGAAGGCTAAAAATAACAGAGCCACCTGCAGGTACCGTACAAAAATACATCATCACCATAAAATGTCAGTTTTCAGACTAGTGCAGTTACATTCAAATATTTGTAGAATCAAGATGTCCCTTTTCCATGTGTCATCCCTTAAAGCTCAGATACTAATGGTAAAATATGTTGAAGTTCTTAGTCCTTGTTGTATTTGTCAAGCAGTGACCACCCCCCATCAAGGCTCTTCCCATTTCTTTTCATCCTAGGAAACATCCATGATCAAAAGGGGTCCGAACCTCTCCAGTGTAAAACATGTTGTGCTTGTAAACAAATAACCATAAAGTGCAAATGCAAACTCTATCCCAAGGCACTTCCTGAGGTCCTAGAGATGCCGCGTCCCCAGTCATCTTCTCATATACTGTTCATTGGGATGGAACCATTGTTGATTGTGCTATAATACATTTTGTTCTTTCGGCAGCTGAGGATGATCAGGACCACCACAAGGACTAGGAGAAGAACCACGCCAATGGCCAACAGTGAGAGAAGGGCAGCATGGGCCTGGCCAACTGAGAGGACTCTTCCTAGGAATGGTACTCCTCCTTGCTCATCAGAATCTATAATAAAGATAGGTCATCAGCAAAACTGTGGAGAATGGAGGAAAAAAATTTTTTTTTTGGCTTGAAGGACTCATACCTGGTGTAACTGGGCCGCTTTCTTCTTGGACTGAAAATAAAAAAAAATAACATGCTGTGAGACAGTGAGGATATGTGGTGAATGGGGTGTACATTTCACCTAGGTTCTTTGCTAACTATAAGGGAAATATGTGGCTTTGTAGACCTGGTGGTAGAGAGAGGTCACTACACCTTGCATTCATTGCACACTTGCAGCTTAAACCTGAAGCCAATCAGCTGTTAATTAGGAAGCCAGAAATAGGTGTCTGCGGACACAATCTGAGAGCTCGTTTAGTCTGGACACAGGAAGGTGTCTCGGCACAAGAAACAGTCTCCAAGAGTGTTAGAGCTAGTTTAGCCTGGACACAGGAAGGTGTCCTGGCACAAGAAACAGTCTCCAAGAGTGTTAGAGCTGTCTTTAGCCTGGACACAGAGAGGTGTCCTGGCACAAGGAAGCAGTCTCCAAGAGTGTTTGAGCTATCTCAGTTTGGGTGCAGGAAGGACCCCGGACATAGGAGTAGTCTCAGTGCGAATCCGTGTGAAGAGCGGCTGAATAGGAGTGGATCTCTCTCAAGTCTGGACATGGAAGGTGCCTTCAGACACAAGGAGGAGTATCTGTGAAGCTCCAAACTGGTAACATATGTGATATGTGTTGTTTTGGGCACAGACTGGTAGAGTCTGGGTCCTGGATAGAGAGGGCCATCTATCTAAGTGTAATTAGAGGCTAGACAAGCCCAGGTTTTCTGTTTATGCTTTGTTTTAATCTGTTTGCTGTGGACTTTAATAAAGCTGGTTGCGGCCAGTTTTGCACCAGAACTGCTGTCTGAATGAACTGTTTTCATGCCATTCTGTCTACCCAGACAGCGATCCTAGAGCTAAACCCCCGGAAATGTTACAATTGGCGGAGAATGCTGGGGCAGCGCAGTGGCTGATACAGTTAGTGCTGGAGGGTGCATGCAGCACAGTGGCGAGAGACAGCATTAAAGGTGAAGTCTATTGAAATAGCAGCAGAAAAAAAAAAAAAAGTGTGTCAGCAGAAACGTCTGTTTGGAGCAGTCTTGGAGAGACAGTGGCCCTGATAGGGTCTGCAGAGAGAAAATGTATGCACAGCAAAGTTGAACTTGTTGTGAAAATGACTGTGGAATGTGCAGCAGCAAAAGAAAAGTCTGTGGAGCAGTCTTAAAGAGACAGGAGCCCTAATAGACTTTGTAAAGAAAAAAAAAAAAAAAGTGTCTGCACAGCAGAGCTGAATTTTTCTATGGAAAAGACTGTAGAGTGTGTATGTCTTGAGTGAAGACTGCTGTTGTTAAGACAGAGAAGTCTGACAGCATGGATGACAGCATGGAGGCGCTGTTTGAACAAATGGCACAAGTTAATGTGCAACATAAAACTGCCGTGGTTGAGACAAATAAGTCCGGCAGTATGAAGGAGCTCATTGAGTACCTGGTCCAGGCCCAGCGGACCATGGAGCTGCAGCACCAGCAGTGCATGCAGCAGTACCAGCAGCAAATCCTGCAGCAGCAGCAGGAGAATAACCGGGTGTTGGAGCAGATTGCAGCTCTCAGCACCTCGTCCCAGAGTAATGTTGTGAAGGCACCTGACTTGTCCGTTGTAAAGAAGGCGGTAAGACGGTCCCTGAAAAAGATGACACCTCGTGATGATGTGGAGGTATATCTCACTAGATTTGAGGAACTGGCAGAGAAGGAGAATCTGCCCTATCTGAGTGGGCCATGATGGTCGCACCCTATCTGATTGGAGTGCCCCAGGTGGCCTATGCTGACCTGAGCGAGCAGGACAGCCAAGACTATGCCAAGCTGAAAGCGGAGATTCGTACCCGGCTGGGTGTTGCGGTGACAGCCCGTGCCGGGGGAGTTCGTGACTGGAGATACAGTTGGGAGTCTGCAGTCAGCGAGCCTGATTATGGAGTTGGAAAGGTGATGGTGAACCGCTACACCCGAGCACGTCCTCCTGAGGACCAGCCGTCTGAGAGGTCGTCACTTCAGAGTTCCCGGACGCTGAACTCTCGCGGTAAGAGCGTTCCAGCTATAGGGGACATATGGGAGGGTGATTGTGGTGGACAGTGTTGGAGATGTCGTGAAATTGCAGCCGGCTGTTCACTAGAGGGGGAGCCTATGTGCCGTGATGTTGGCAGGTCCCTCTCTCCCTGCGCAGAGCCTGTGTGTGTGTCCACCTCAGCCGAAGAGACTGGACCACAGGTGTCCCCGGTGGTTGTACATGACTGCCCAGCACAGGCCCTCGTAGACTCAGAGAGTCCAGTGACTTCCGTATGTGACTTTCCCCGATCTGAGGAGCTCTGGGGGAGAAATGTTTCTGATGGACAGTGTGATGAAGCCCCTACTGAGGGTGCGCAGTCCCGAGGGGCGGAACACAATGCTAGTGGGACGTTAAACTTATGTGATGCTGATAATGATAATGATGATGATCATGATAGTGATGATAATACTGATCATAGTCATGATAATGATGTTGATAATAATGATGACTGTGATAGTGATGAAATTCCTTTGCAGGTGATGTTGGGAGACGAGGATGGTGGTTCTCGGGAACCGAGTGTCCCTGACTTGCCTGTGTCCTGTGACAATTTTGAGAGTGAGCCGGTGCGAGACCCCACTCTTAAAACGGCACAGGAAAATGTAATTGTTCTGAATGAGGTTCCCAAGAGCCTGGCTCTGAGGAGAGGTTTCCTCATGCTGCCATGAACAATAACCTATTGTTTAGGGACACTGAAGTCCAGGGAGAGGTCGTGAGTCAGCTCCTGGTACCTGAGCTATATGGAGGTATAGTGCTGGGGTTGTCACATAGTCACATACTTGAGGGACCAGATGGTGAAGTTAATGTTGAGGATAACATGTTAACTAAGGTTCCAGATCAAGATGTGAATGGGAATGAGTTGTATAACCCTGACAGTGAGCAAGATGTGAATGAAAATAAATTGTATACTCCTGAAAGTGAGCAGGATGAGAATGAGAATAAATTGTATAACCCTGACAGTGAGCCGGATGTGAATGAAAATGAAGTGTCTAACCCTGAAAGTGAGCCAGATGTGTCTGAGAAAAAGGGGTCAGACAGGGATAGTGGGAGTGATAATGAATTATCTGATGACAATAAAGCAACCAGTCCTGAGAAGAAGGCTGATGCTGACCTTACAGCCAGACAGAAGATGCCATCTGAGGATGTTTTACAGTTGGAACAAAGAGAGCGACTACTTCCAGCCCAAGAAAGGGAGAGACGAGAGGCTTCCCTGGGGATTGGCAGTAGACGTGCTAAAACAATGAGGGGTAGAGATGACGCTTCTGTTAGCTCACGGCTGAGTGTGAGACCCGGTGGCGGACGAAAAGACAGAGAGTCAGACTCAGAGCTACCAGTAAGCTTGACTGGACGATGGACTCGTGGCCGCAACGACGGTAGGAGTCAGTTCGGGAAAGAAAGGTCGGGTGAGGTGACACCGACACAAGGACAAGGCCAACGTTCTGACCGCTGGGGGCGGGAGAGGCCTAACAAAGAGGTGATATTGCATAGTGCCCAAAATCAACTGAGACGGGGTGACTGGCAGAGGCGACCGAGGGGGATCTCTGGTTGGGTGGCAGGTGTTCGACCCCACAAATTTGAACAGAGGGGGCACTGGGTATGGCCCTCAGGATATGCATGGAGGCATGTGATGGATGGACGGAATGTATCACAGAGGTGGGTGGCCCTGTGATGGAAGCCTGGATATATTTTGGTTCAGCAGATCTACTGCTGAGACTTGTGCTATACATTGGGAGGCTTCCAGGTGACTTGGAGAGCTGGGCGGGTCCAGTCACCTACAAACCCACCCAAGGGGTATGTGTCTAAATACCTAGGATAAAAGTTGTATGCAGAGGGGACGGATGGGTAATGCAGCTCTGGCTGGCATCCATTTAATGGATCAGTGTGTATGTTTTGACTGTCCATGTTCCTTCCCCTCAAGCTGACTGGTTACATGACTGTGACATCACACAGTGTGTGTGTGTGTGTGTGTAAGGGTATAGAAACCCTGCTTAATGGAAAATATAGATGAAGCTAATGATGGTTATACTTCAGGTAAAGATGAAGCTGATGTTGGCTATGACTTGAGCTGTGTTCACTGTCTCTTTAGGTTTGTTGACCAGTCCTCCGGTCTGGATGACCAGCCCTCCGGTCTGGAGAAGAGGGGGGGGATATGTGAGACAGTGAGGATATGTGGTGAATGGGGTGTACATTTCACCTAGGTTCTTTGCTAACTATAAGGGAAATATGTGGCTTTGTAGACCTGGTGGTAGAGAGAGGTCACTACACCTTGCATTCATTGCACACTTGCAGCTTAAACCTGAAGCCAATCAGCTGTTAATTAGGAAGCCAGAAATAGGTGTCTGCGGACACAATCTGAGAGCTCGTTTAGTCTGGACACAGGAAGGTGTCTCGGCACAAGAAACAGTCTCCAAGAGTGTTAGAGCTAGTTTAGCCTGGACACAGGAAGGTGTCCTGGCACAAGAAACAGTCTCCAAGAGTGTTAGAGCTGTCTTTAGCCTGGACACAGAGAGGTGTCCTGGCACAAGGAAGCAGTCTCCAAGAGTGTTTGAGCTATCTCAGTTTGGGTGCAGGAAGGACCCCGGACATAGGAGTAGTCTCAGTGCGAATCCGTGTGAAGAGCGGCTGAATAGGAGTGGATCTCTCTCAAGTCTGGACATGGAAGGTGCCTTCAGACACAAGGAGGAGTATCTGTGAAGCTCCAAACTGGTAACATATGTGATATGTGTTGTTTTGGGCACAGACTGGTAGAGTCTGGGTCCTGGATAGAGAGGGCCATCTATCTAAGTGTAATTAGAGGCTAGACAAGCCCAGGTTTTCTGTTTATGCTTTGTTTTAATCTGTTTGCTGTGGACTTTAATAAAGCTGGTTGCGGCCAGTTTTGCACCAGAACTGCTGTCTGAATGAACTGTTTTCATGCCATTCTGTCTACCCAGACAGCGATCCTAGAGCTAAACCCCCGGAAATGTTACAATTGGCGGAGAATGCTGGGGCAGCGCAGTGGCTGATACAGTTAGTGCTGGAGGGTGCATGCAGCACAGTGGCGAGAGACAGCATTAAAGGTGAAGTCTATTGAAATAGCAGCAGAAAAAAAAAAAAAAGTGTGTCAGCAGAAACGTCTGTTTGGAGCAGTCTTGGAGAGACAGTGGCCCTGATAGGGTCTGCAGAGAGAAAATGTATGCACAGCAAAGTTGAACTTGTTGTGAAAATGACTGTGGAATGTGCAGCAGCAAAAGAAAAGTCTGTGGAGCAGTCTTAAAGAGACAGGAGCCCTAATAGACTTTGTAAAGAAAAAAAAAAAAAAAAGTGTCTGCACAGCAGAGCTGAATTTTTCTATGGAAAAGACTGTAGAGTGTGTATGTCTTGAGTGAAGACTGCTGTTGTTAAGACAGAGAAGTCTGACAGCATGGATGACAGCATGGAGGCGCTGTTTGAACAAATGGCACAAGTTAATGTGCAACATAAAACTGCCGTGGTTGAGACAAATAAGTCCGGCAGTATGAAGGAGCTCATTGAGTACCTGGTCCAGGCCCAGCGGACCATGGAGCTGCAGCACCAGCAGTGCATGCAGCAGTACCAGCAGCAAATCCTGCAGCAGCAGCAGGAGAATAACCGGGTGTTGGAGCAGATTGCAGCTCTCAGCACCTCGTCCCAGAGTAATGTTGTGAAGGCACCTGACTTGTCCGTTGTAAAGAAGGCGGTAAGACGGTCCCTGAAAAAGATGACACCTCGTGATGATGTGGAGGTATATCTCACTAGATTTGAGGAACTGGCAGAGAAGGAGAATCTGCCCCTATCTGAGTGGGCCATGATGGTCGCACCCTATCTGATTGGAGTGCCCCAGGTGGCCTATGCTGACCTGAGCGAGCAGGACAGCCAAGACTATGCCAAGCTGAAAGCGGAGATTCGTACCCGGCTGGGTGTTGCGGTGACAGCCCGTGCCGGGGGAGTTCGTGACTGGAGATACAGTTGGGAGTCTGCAGTCAGCGAGCCTGATTATGGAGTTGGAAAGGTGATGGTGAACCGCTACACACCCGAGCACGTCCTCCTGAGGACCAGCCGTCTGAGAGGTCGTCACTTCAGAGTTCCCGGACGCTGAACTCTCGCGGTAAGAGCGTTCCAGCTATAGGGGACATATGGGAGGGTGATTGTGGTGGACAGTGTTGGAGATGTCGTGAAATTGCAGCCGGCTGTTCACTAGAGGGGAGCCTATGTGCCGTGATGTTGGCAGGTCCCTCTCTCCCTGCGCAGAGCCTGTGTGTGTGTCCACCTCAGCCGAAGAGACTGGACCACAGGTGTCCCCGGTGGTTGTACATGACTGCCCAGCACAGGCCCTCGTAGACTCAGAGAGTCCAGTGACTTCCGTATGTGACTTTCCCCGATCTGAGGAGCTCTGGGGGAGAAATGTTTCTGATGGACAGTGTGATGAAGCCCCTACTGAGGGTGCGCAGTCCCGAGGGGCGGAACACAATGCTAGTGGGACGTTAAACTTATGTGATGCTGATAATGATAATGATGATGATCATGATAGTGATGATAATACTGATCATAGTCATGATAATGATGTTGATAATAATGATGACTGTGATAGTGATGAAATTCCTTTGCAGGTGATGTTGGGAGACGAGGATGGTGGTTCTCGGGAACCGAGTGTCCCTGACTTGCCTGTGTCCTGTGACAATTTTGAGAGTGAGCCGGTGCGAGACCCCACTCTTAAAACGGCACAGGAAAATGTAATTGTTCTGAATGAGGTTCCCCAAGAGCCTGGCTCTGAGGAGAGGTTTCCTCATGCTGCCATGAACAATAACCTATTGTTTAGGGACACTGAAGTCCAGGGAGAGGTCGTGAGTCAGCTCCTGGTACCTGAGCTATATGGAGGTATAGTGCTGGGGTTGTCACATAGTCACATACTTGAGGGACCAGATGGTGAAGTTAATGTTGAGGATAACATGTTAACTAAGGTTCCAGATCAAGATGTGAATGGGAATGAGTTGTATAACCCTGACAGTGAGCAAGATGTGAATGAAAATAAATTGTATACTCCTGAAAGTGAGCAGGATGAGAATGAGAATAAATTGTATAACCCTGACAGTGAGCCGGATGTGAATGAAAATGAAGTGTCTAACCCTGAAAGTGAGCCAGATGTGTCTGAGAAAAAGGGGTCAGACAGGGATAGTGGGAGTGATAATGAATTATCTGATGACAATAAAGCAACCAGTCCTGAGAAGAAGGCTGATGCTGACCTTACAGCCAGACAGAAGATGCCATCTGAGGATGTTTTACAGTTGGAACAAAGAGAGCGACTACTTCCAGCCCAAGAAAGGGAGAGACGAGAGGCTTCCCTGGGGATTGGCAGTAGACGTGCTAAAACAATGAGGGGTAGAGATGACGCTTCTGTTAGCTCACGGCTGAGTGTGAGACCCGGTGGCGGACGAAAAGACAGAGAGTCAGACTCAGAGCTACCAGTAAGCTTGACTGGACGATGGACTCGTGGCCGCAACGACGGTAGGAGTCAGTTCGGGAAAGAAAGGTCGGGTGAGGTGACACCGACACAAGGACAAGGCCAACGTTCTGACCGCTGGGGGCGGGAGAGGCCTAACAAAGAGGTGATATTGCATAGTGCCCAAAATCAACTGAGACGGGGTGACTGGCAGAGGCGACCGAGGGGGATCTCTGGTTGGGTGGCAGGTGTTCGACCCCACAAATTTGAACAGAGGGGGCACTGGGTATGGCCCTCAGGATATGCATGGAGGCATGTGATGGATGGACGGAATGTATCACAGAGGTGGGTGGCCCTGTGATGGAAGCCTGGATATATTTTGGTTCAGCAGATCTACTGCTGAGACTTGTGCTATACATTGGGAGGCTTCCAGGTGACTTGGAGAGCTGGGCGGGTCCAGTCACCTACAAACCCACCCAAGGGGTATGTGTCTAAATACCTAGGATAAAAGTTGTATGCAGAGGGGACGGATGGGTAATGCAGCTCTGGCTGGCATCCATTTAATGGATCAGTGTGTATGTTTTGACTGTCCATGTTCCTTCCCCTCAAGCTGACTGGTTACATGACTGTGACATCACACAGTGTGTGTGTGTGTGTGTGTAAGGGTATAGAAACCCTGCTTAATGGAAAATATAGATGAAGCTAATGATGGTTATACTTCAGGTAAAGATGAAGCTGATGTTGGCTATGACTTGAGCTGTGTTCACTGTCTCTTTAGGTTTGTTGACCAGTCCTCCGGTCTGGATGACCAGCCCTCCGGTCTGGAGAAGAGGGGGGGGATATGTGAGACAGTGAGGATATGTGGTGAATGGGGTGTACATTTCACCTAGGTTCTTTGCTAACTATAAGGGAAATATGTGGCTTTGTAGACCTGGTGGTAGAGAGAGGTCACTACACCTTGCATTCATTGCACACTTGCAGCTTAAACCTGAAGCCAATCAGCTGTTAATTAGGAAGCCAGAAATAGGTGTCTGCGGACACAATCTGAGAGCTCGTTTAGTCTGGACACAGGAAGGTGTCTCGGCACAAGAAACAGTCTCCAAGAGTGTTAGAGCTAGTTTAGCCTGGACACAGGAAGGTGTCCTGGCACAAGAAACAGTCTCCAAGAGTGTTAGAGCTGTCTTTAGCCTGGACACAGAGAGGTGTCCTGGCACAAGGAAGCAGTCTCCAAGAGTGTTTGAGCTATCTCAGTTTGGGTGCAGGAAGGACCCCGGACATAGGAGTAGTCTCAGTGCGAATCCGTGTGAAGAGCGGCTGAATAGGAGTGGATCTCTCTCAAGTCTGGACATGGAAGGTGCCTTCAGACACAAGGAGGAGTATCTGTGAAGCTCCAAACTGGTAACATATGTGATATGTGTTGTTTTGGGCACAGACTGGTAGAGTCTGGGTCCTGGATAGAGAGGGCCATCTATCTAAGTGTAATTAGAGGCTAGACAAGCCCAGGTTTTCTGTTTATGCTTTGTTTTAATCTGTTTGCTGTGGACTTTAATAAAGCTGGTTGCGGCCAGTTTTGCACCAGAACTGCTGTCTGAATGAACTGTTTTCATGCCATTCTGTCTACCCAGACAGCGATCCTAGAGCTAAACCCCCGGAAATGTTACAATGCATATAACACAAGAAATGCTATGGAACCAACTCAAGCCTTCTCTATCTAAAAGGGTTAAAGAGAGACAAGGGATAAGTGTCTCTCACACTGGAGGACCCGGAATGCCAGTGCAGTACAGAGATTTCAACAAAAAGTGTGTAATACCTTATTTCTCCTGCGGAGGTGCTGCAGAATAATTGAACAAAAGCTATAGAGTTCCAACAGATTACAGCTGAATACTACCAGCACCTTATGTACTGTAACTAAAATAATGTACATCAGTGGGGTAAACTTAAGGGCTCCAGAGGTTGGTACCTTTATCATCATCCCCCTAAAGGCCATGGTACCAGAGAGGTCTGAAAGACCCTTCTATCATATATCAAGAATCTCTTCAGACTGGTCTGTGTAGATTTTATACAGGATCATGGGTCTCTGCAAATATATTTAGATAAATCTTGCCTGACTTCTTCTTCACAGTGAAAGTGGTTTCCATTCCAGCATGGATGTGATCTGTGACGTGGCAGTGAAGTAGCCAGGTCCCAGGGTTACCAGCCACCAACTCTATCGTCTGAAAAGTCCCAGGAAAGAGGTCAAACACGTCTGCCCGGTGGGTCTTGTCTTTCTAAAAGTCAAAGTCAAAACATATACAGTAATTAATTTACCATTCCGTACAGAGAAAATATTCACTCCGATGAGTCCCCGTCTTCTGAGGGTCACCGAGCGTACCTATCTCAAATACATTGGGCCTATAGATTTGTTGAGAGTGTGAGTCCACCTGTGAATTTACACATTACATTATACAGTATAGGAGCCTGTAATACTCCAAAGCTGCATTCACAGTTCTGTAGGCTCAGAGCTGAAATCCCCCAGCATTTCTTAGTTTCCCTACAGCTTTGGGCAAGAGCCGTCCTACCAATGCCGCTCACTGCTGAGACAGTTCTGCCCATGTTCTTATGGACAGAGGAGCTTTACGACAGGTAAAAGTCCTAAGTGTCTATATATATTCCGCCGGCACAGCAGCAGATCAGCAATATCATATTGTGGCATTTAGAAAGATTTCAACTAATGTTGCCGCCAATTCCTTTCCTAAATAAAATATGAAGGTCCCTACGCCAGGTATGAACCACAAAATAACCTGGAGGACCCGGTGTCAGATCCTCCTCACTGCAATTCATACCCGGAGGCTACAACATCTCTGCGGTGTCAGAAATTCCCTGCATGTCAGTACAAACAATGCACAAACTGGTGGAACAGGTTAAAAGAAGAAAGCCGCGACCTTGGCTTACTCATAAATATAAACCGAGGAGGATAAAATACTGTATATATGCAAAACAAATAATAGATAGATAGATAGATAGATAGATAGATAAGATAGATAGATAGATAGATAGATAGATAGATAGATAGATAGATAGATAGATAGAAGATAGATAATAGATAGATAGATAATAGATAGATAGATAGATAGATAGATAGATAGATAGATAGATAGATAGATAGATAGATAGATAGATAGAAGATAGATAATAGATAGATAGATATTAGACCGGGATCACACCATGGGAAAAACTCGCACAATTCTCGCACAATTCTCGTGTGAGTCTCTCGCATGAACACCCGGCTCTGCCGCTGGCACTCGGACCGGAGCGTGCGGCTGCATGTATTTCTATGCAGCTGCATGCTCCGGTCCGAGCTGGCGGCAGAGCCGGGTGTTCATGCGAGAGACTCACACGAGAATTATGCGAGAATTGTGCGAGTTTTTCCCATGGTGTGATCCAGGCTTTAGATAGATAGATAATAGATAGATAATAGATAGATAGATAATAGATAGATAGATAATAGATAGATAATAGATAGATAACAGATAGATAATAGATAGCTAGATAGATAATAGATAGATAGATAATAGATAGATAGATAGATAGATAGATAGATAGATAGATAATAGATAGATAGATATTAGATAGATAGATAGATAATAGATAGATAGATAGATAGATAATAGATAGATAGATAGATAGATTATAGATAATAGATAGATAATAGATAGATAATAGATAGATAGATAGATAATAGATAGATAATTGATAGATTATAGATAGAGCTCCTGCAAATGCAAAATTGTAGAACACGATATTGCCCATCTCCTAGTAAATTATGAAAGAGAAGCCATAGGGCACATAGGTCTCTAGAAACACCATTTTGAGGGCCACCAAAATGTGTAGATGGTGTCCACCAGCCACCAGGACTGCATGCACCATATCACTGCACGAGAGAGATATGACAGGCACTCACCTTATAAAGAAAGCTCTGAGCGTGGAAGTGCACGGTGTGCATGTCCACTTCATTCCCCATCCCCAGAAGATACCAATTGGTCTTCTCACCTTCAGTCATAGTGAGGCCGTGGAGATTTCCATAAATCTTTCCATTAATAGCTGTAATACAACAAATAAGTCAGTAGTGAAAAATCTTGACATGCAGAGACAGAGTGGGGTGCCAAGGGCCCACCAGTAACATTGACTTTTGGGGGGCCACTTTTTACCTGCGTAGAAATATTACACTATCCTTGTTCACAAATTTACCTATATCTCTATATAATAATAATAAACTGGGTAGTAATGAATGAGGAGATGCTGCATTTTATGTACAGAGTGAATCAAGTGAATTATGCCAAGTACTACCCATGCAGTGGGGTTGGGGGCCCAGATCTGCACAGGGGCCCACCAGGTAATTCCCCCTCTGGGCCAGTCCGAGCCTGCTTACATGCGCTGTCCAGACAGTAAACCAGCAGGATACAAGCTCTAAAGCCTGCATAATAGTGAGTGCAGCTCTGGAGGATAATACAGGAGGTAACTCAGAATCAGTAATGTAATGTATGTACACAGTGACTGCACCAGCAGAATAGTGAGTGCAGCTCTGGAGTATAATACAGGATGTGACTCAGGATCAGTACAAGATCAGTAATGTAATGTATGTACACAGTGACTGCACCAGCAGAATAGTGAGTGCAGCTATGGAGTATAATACAGGATGTGACTCAGGATCAGTACAAGATCAGTAATGTAATGTATGTACACAGTGACTGCACCAGCATAATAGTGAGTGCAGCTCTGGAGTATAATACAGGATGTAACTCAGGATCAGTACAAGATCAGTAATGTAATGTATGTACACAGTGACTGCACCAGCAGAATAGTGAGTGCAGCTCTGGGGTATAATACAGGATGTGACTCAGGATCAGTAATGTAATGTATGTACAAAGTGACTGCACCAGCAGAATAGTGAGAGCAGCTCTGGAGTATAATACAGGATGTAACTCAGGATCAGTACAAGATCAGTAATGTAATGTATGTACACAGTGACTGCACCAGCAGAATAGTGAGTGCAGCTCTGGGGTATAATACAGGATGTGACTCAGGATCAGTAATGTAATGTATGTACAAAGTGACTGCACCAGCAGAATAGTGAGAGCAGCTCTGGAGTATAATACAGGAGGTAACTCAGGATCAGTAATGTAATGTATGTACACAGTGACTGCACCAGCAGAATAGTGAGTGCAGCTCTGGAGTGTAATACAGGAGGTAACTCAGGGTCAGTACAGGATCAGTAATGTAATGTATGTACACAGTGACTGCACCAGCAGAATAGTGAGTGCAGCTCTGGAGGATAATACAGGATGTTGTTGTGAATAGGCTGGAAATGAGTTCTGAGCAGAAGCTCCCTCTGGTGGTTACAAACGGTACTGGACTGTCCAGTGAAGATTGTGAGGATTGGGAATCAGGTGTTACTGACTGGTCTTATATAAGGGAGTCGCCTTCCCATCAGGTTGCCGGTGATCAATTGTTCTGGTCTCAATCCTTGATTCCTGTTTCCTTGGTAGCCTGCTTTGTCGTGTCTGAATCTCCTGCTAACAGATAAGACATTTTCTTCTTTTTGTTTTTGTGCTTGATTTTTGCATTTTGTCCTGCACTTCTGTGGGGGCCTTCAGGGTCCCCTCGGGGGGCTTTTGCCCTCTCAGTTCAGTTCAGCCACTGATGTTTGTACATTTACTTTTTCCAGTTTTTTCAGTGGCTGCTGTTTTGTTTTTGGTTACACCACAGAACTAATTTAGGTGGTAGAGGTCGTGTGATCTCAGGTGTTTTTGAAATTAGTAGAGTTGGTGCTTTTCAGGGTTTTTTGAGATTGCAGTAAGTGCCCTTCCTATCCTTTTCTATTTAGTAAGTTTGGGCCCCAACGTTTGCTCATACTATTTTCTGTCTGTGTCAGTATTTCTTCTTGTCTAACCGCCATTACATGTTTGGGGGCTTTCTATGTTCTTTGGGGATCTGCTCCGGGCAGATAGCTTTCCTCTTTCTATCTTTAGGTGTAGTTAGTTTCTCAGGCTGTGACGAGGCGTCTAGGACCAACGTAGGAACGCTCCACGGCTGCCTCTAGTTGTGGTGGTTAGTCAGGGTACTGCAATCTCATAGTTTCCAACTGCTCTGGTGTATTTCCTTTTTTGCCTGCTCTCCTCAGCTACCAAATCATAACAGTATCACCGGCCTAAACTAAAAATTATTTGGTACTCACAGAAGGGAAAAATATTGTGGAAAGAAAAAAGTTGTCAGAGTTGTCAGAGATTTTTTTTTTTTTTTCTGTTTGTTGCATTTTTTTTTCCCTCTGTATCTCTGGGTGCTGAGGAGGATTTTTTTTCTCTCTCAATGGAGTTTGCACAGATGTCTGGCCGTGTGGATCAGCTTGCCACTGAGGTTCGGAGTATTGCTACCTATCTTGCTAGGTTGCCTGTTGTGGAACCTAGGATTCCCATGCCAGATTTGTTTTTTAGGGGATCGAGCTAAGTTTCTGAATTTCAAAAATAACTGTAAATTGTTTTTTGCCTTAAAATCTAAGTCCTCAGGGAACGCAGCGCAGCAGGTTCAAATTATCATCTCTCTCCTGCGCAGCGACCCTCAGGATTGGGCTTTTTCCCTGACACCTGGGGATCCTGTTTTGAGTGATGTTGATGCGTTTTTTCAGGCTTTGGGGTTATTGTACGATGAGCCTAATGTCACTGATCAAGCTGAAAAAACTTTGTTGGCATTAAGTCAGGGGCTTCAGGACGCTGAGTTATACTGTCAGAGATTCCGTAGGTGGGCAGTCCTGACCAAATGGAATGACGACGCTTTGGCAGCTCTTTTTCGGAAGGGACTGTCAGATAATGTAAAGGATGTTATGGTGGGATTCCCTGTTCCCTCTGGTCTCAATGATTCTATGTCATTAGGGATTCAAATTGACAGACGTTTGCGTGAGCGGAAAGGTATGCGTGGAATAATGTTGCCTTGTGAACCTGCTTCTGAATCCATGCAGTGTGATAGAGTGGTTTCTGGGGCACAGCGTCATGAATTTCGAAAGCGCAATGGGTTATGTTTCTACTGTGGTGATGCCTCTCATGCTATTTCAGTCTGCCCTAAGCGGGGAAGACGTTTTGCACGCTCAGTTGTCTTGGGTAGTGTTCAGACTAAGTTTTTATTAACTGTTACCCTGATATGCTCTCTGTCCTCATTTTCTGCTCAGGCTTTTGTTGATTCTGGAGCAGCTATTAACCTGATGGATTTTGATTTTGCTAAACGTTGTGGGTTTCCCTTGATACCCCTACGGAAGTCTATTCCCCTACTGGGGATCGATTCTACCCCTTTGGCTGAGAATAAACCTCAGTTCTCTACTCAGGTGATAATGAGGGTAGAACCTGATCATCAGGAGAGTTGCAAATTTTTGGTTCTGTATAATCTGCATGACATTATCTTACTGGGTTTCCATTGGTTACAGTCTCATAATCCTGTTTTGGATTGGAAATCTGTGTCTGTTACCAGTTGGGGCTGCCAATGTGTTAATACCAACACTCCTGTTTTTTCTGCCTCCCCCCAGGCTCAGGATGTTCCTGACTTTTTGATTGATTTTTCTGATGTGTTTAGCGAAAGTAAATCTGCATCCTTACCTCCCCATAGGAGCTATGACTGCGCTATTGAATTAGTGCCTGTAGTAAATTCCCTAAAGGTCGCCTTTTTAACATGTCTGTACCTGAACATGACGCTAATGCGGTCTTATATCAGGAGTCATTGGAGAAGGGTCATATCAGACCATCCTCTTCACCCTTAGGTGCCGGTTTTTTTCTTTGTGGCAAAAAGGATGGTTCATTAGGCCGTGTATTGATTATCGTCTCTTGAACAATATTACTGTGAAATATCAATATCCTTTACCCTTGATCTCTGATCTGTTTTCCAGGGTGAAAAACGCTACTTGGTTTACCAAGCTTGACCTCAGGGGGGCATATAACCTTATTCGCATTAAGCACGGGGATGAATGGAAGACGGCATTTAATACCCCTGAAGGGCATTTTGAGTACCTTGTGATGCCCTTTGGGCTCACTAATGCTCCTTCTGTCTTCCAGTCCTTCATGAATGACATTTTCAGGGATTTTGTGGATAAATTTCTGATTGTTTATTTGGATGATATCTTGATTTTTTCCAATGACTGGGACTCTCATGTAAAACATGTTCGGACTGTGTTCCAGATTTTGAGAGAGAATGCTCTGTATGTGAAGGGATCAAAGTGTCTTTTTGGCGTTCAGAGGATCTCATTTCTGGGATTCATTTTGTCCCCATCTGTTATTGAAATGGACCCGGTCAAAGTTCAGGCCATCTGTGATTGGGTCCAACCTACTTCATTAAAGGCTCTTCAAAGATTCTTGGGTTTTGCCAATTTTTATCGTAAATTTATTGGTAATTTCTCTGTTATTGTTAAACCATTAACTGATTTGACCAAGAAGGGTTCTGATGTGGTGAATTGGCCTCCTGAGGCAGTCTCTGCATTTCAGGAACTTAAGCAGAGATTCACTTCTGCTCCTGTTCTACGGCAGCCTGATGTTTCTCTACCATTTCAGGTGGAGGTTGATGCCTCTGAAATTGGGGCAGGTGCCGTTTTGTCCCAAAGAGATCCAGAGATCTCTAAAAGTAACCCTTGTGCCTTTTTCTCTCGAAAATTTTCTCCCACTGAACGTAATTATGACGTGGGTAATCGGGAGTTATTAGCCATGAAGTGGGCTTTTGAAGAGTGGAGACATTGGCTGGAGGGAGCCAAACATCAGGTGGTGGTCCTTACGGACCATAAGAATCTAGTTTATCTGGAATCTGCCAAGCGACTTAATCCTAGACAGGCCAGGTGGGCCTTGTTTTTCACACGTTTTATTTTGTGGTTTCATTTCTTCCTGGCACTAAAAATGTTAAGGCGGATGCCCTCTCGAGAAGTTTCCTGGCGGACTCTCCTGAGTTATCTGATCCTTCTGTTATTTTGAAAGAGGGTGTAGTTCTTTCCGCCATCTCGCCCAATTTGAGACTGGCTCTGGAGGGGTGTCAGGAGGATAAGCCCGAGCGCTGCCCTGTTGGGAAATTGTTTGTCCCGGACCAGTGGAAAAAGAGTGTAATGTCTGAGATTCATTGTTCCGCGTTGGCCGGTCATCCCGGAATTTTTGGTACCAGAGACTTGGTTAGACGGTCCTTTTGGTGGTCTACCTTGTCTCGTGATGTCAGGAGTTTGTGCAGTCCTGCGGGACTTGCTCTCGCTCCAAGCCTTGCTCTCGTTCTAGTGGTTTGTTGATGCCATTACCTGTGCCCAAGAGACCATGGACCCATATCTCTATGGATTTCATTTCCGACCTCCCTGTTTCTCAGAGAATGACCGTCATCTGGGTGATTAGCGATAGGTTTTCCAAGATGATACATCTTGTGCCATTACCTAAGTTGCCTTCCTCCTCTGAATTGGTGCCTTTGTTCCTTCAGCACGTGGTTCGTTTACACGGCATTCCTGAGAACATTGTGTCTGACAGAGGAGTCCAGTTTGTTTCCAGATTTTGGAGGACCTTCTTTTTCTAAAATTGGTGTTCAATTGTCTTTCTCCTCGGCGTTTCATCCTCAGACCAATGGTCAAACTGAGAGAACAAACCAGACATTGGAGACTTATCTAAGATGCTTTGTGTCTGCTGATCAGGATGACTGGGTCTCTTTTTTGCCTTTGGCTGAGTTTGCTCTTAATAATAGGGCTAGCTCTGCCACTTTGATGTCTCCATTTTTCTGTAATTCTGGGTTTCACCCTCGATTTTCTTCAGGACAGACGGAGGCTTCTGTCTGTCCGGGTGTTGACTCTGTTGTGGAGCGTATGCAGCAGATTTGGGACCAGGTGGTGGAGAGGTTGTCCCTCTCTCAGGAGAGGGCCCAGCGGTTTACTAACCGGCATAGGACTGATGGTCCTCGGTTTAACCCCTTCACCCCTAAGGGTGGTTTGCACGTTAATGACCGGGCCAATTTTTACAATTCTGACCACTGTCTCTTTATGAGGTTATTACTCTGGAACGCTTCAACGGATCTTCGCGATTCTGAGAATGTTTTCTCGTGACATATTGTACTTCACGTTAGAAGTAAAATTTCTTTGATATAACTTGCGTTTATTTTTGAAAAAAACGCAAATATGGCGAAAATTTTTAAAATTTTGCAATTTTCAAACTTTGAATTTCTATTCCCTTAAAACAGAGAAATATGTCACATAAAATAGTTAAGAAATAACATTTCCCACATGTCTACTTTACATCAGCACAATTTTGGAACCAAAATTTTTTTTGTTAGGAAGTTATAAGGGTTAAAAGTTGACCAGCGATTTCTCATTTTTACAACAAAATTTTTTAGGGACCACCTCTCATTTGAAGTCACTTTGAGGGGTCTATATGGCAGAAAATACCCAAAAGTGACACCATTCTAAAAACTGCACCCCTCAAGGTACTCAAAATCACATTCAAGAAGATTATTAACCCTTCAGGTGCTTCACAGGAACTAAAGCAACGTGGAAGGAAAAAATGAATATTTAACTTTTTAGCCACAAAAATGATCTTTTACAAACTTTTTTTTTATTTTGACAAGGGTAAAAGGAGAAAATGGACAGATAAGGTTGTTATGCAATTTCTCCTGAGTACGCCAATACCCAATATGTGGAGGAAAACCACTGTTTGGGCACACGGCAGAGCTCGTAAGGGAAGGAGCGCCGTTTGACTTTTTCAAACTAAAATTGGCTGGAATTGAGATTGGACGCCATGTCGTGTTTGGAGAGCCCCTGATGCGCCTAAACAGTGGAAACCCCCACAAGTGACACCATTTTGGAAACTAGACCCCCTAAGGTACTTATCTAGATCTGTTGTGAGCACTTTAAACCCCCAAGTGTTTCACAAAAGCTTATAATGCCTGGGTGTGAAAAAAAACAAAAACAATTTTCCACAAAAATGATTTTTTAGTCCCAAATTTTTGAATTTTCCCAAGGAAATTGGACCCCAAAAGTTGTTGTCCAATTTGTCCTGAGTACGCTGATACCCAATATGTGGGGGGGGGAAACTGTTTGGGTGCACGGCAGGGCTTGGAAAGGAAGTAGTAACGTTTTGGAATGCAGACGTTGATGGGGTCATGTTCCGTTTGCAGTGCCCCAGATGAGCCTAAATAGTGGAAACCCCCCACAAGTGACCCCATTTTGGAAACTAGACCCCCTAAGGAACTTATCTAGATCTTTGGTGAGCACTTTGAACCCCCAAGTGCTTCACACAAGTTTATAATGCCCGGGCATGAAAATAAAAAATCCTATTTTTTTCCCACAAAAATTATCTTTTAGTCACTAATTTTTTATTTTCCCAAGGGTAACAGGAGAAATTGGACCACATAAGTTGTTGTCCAATTTGTCCTGAGTACGCTGATACCACATATGTGGGGGGGAACCACTGTTTGGGCTCACGGCAGAGCTCGGAATGGAAGGAGCACCATTTGACTTTTTCCAACCAAAATTGGCTGGAATTGAGATTGGATGCCATGTTGCATTTGGAGAGCCCCTGATGTGCCTAAACAGTGGAAACCCCCCACAAATGACCCCATTTGGGAAACTAGACCCCCTAAGGAACTTTTCTAGATCTTTGGTGAGCAATTTGAACCCCCAAGTGCTTCACACAAGTTTATAATGTAGAGGCGTAAAATTTAAAAATCATATTTTTTCCACAAAAATGATCTTTTCACCCCAATTTTTATTTTTCCAAGGGTAACAAGACTCCAAAAGTTATTGTGCAATTTGTCCTGAGTGCGCTGATACCCCATATGTGGGGGTAAACCACTGTTTGGGTGCATGGCAGAGTTGGAAGGGAAGGAGCGCCGTCTGACTTTTTCAACGCAGAACTGGCTGGACGCCATGTCGTGTTGGAGAGCTCCTGATCTGCCTAAACAGTGGAAACCCCCATAAATGACACCATTTTGGAAACTAGACCCCTCAAGGAACTTATCTAGATGTGTGGTGAGAACTTTTAACCCCAGGTGTTCCACTAAAGTTTATAACGTACAGCCGTAAAATAAAAAATCCTTTTTTTTTTTACAAAAATGATTTTTTCGCCCCTAATATTTTATTTTCACAAGGGTAACAGAAGAAATTGGAACCCAAAAGTTGTTGTCCAATTTGTCCTGAGTACGCTGATACCCAATATGTGGGAGAAAACTACTGTATGGGCGCACGTCAGGGCTCGGAAGGGAAGTAGTGACGTTTTGGATTGCAGACTTTGATGGAATGGTCTGGGGGCGTCATGTCACATTTGGAGAGCCCCTGATGCACCTATACAGTGGAAACCCCCCACAAGTGACCCCATTTTGGCAAATAGACCCCACAAGGAACTTGTCTAGATGTGTGGTGAGCACTTTGAACCCCGAAGTGCTTCACAGAAGTTTATAACGCACAGCCGTAAAAATAAAAAATCTTTTTTTTTTTTTGCAAAAATGATTTTTTGACCCAATATTTTATTTTTACAAGGGTAACAGGAGAAATTGGACCCCAAAAGTTGTTGTCCAATTTGTCCTGAGTACGCTGATATCCAATATGTGGGAGAAAACTACTGTATGGGTACACGTTGGGGCTCGGAAGGGAAGTAGTGACGTTTTGGATTGCAGACTTTGATGGAATGGTCTGGGGGCGTCATGTCGCATTTGGAGAGCCCCTGATGCGCCTAAACAGTGGAAATCCCCAACAAGTGACCCCATTTTGGAAAATAGACCCCACAAGGAACTTATCTAGATGTGTGGTGAGCGCTATGAAGCCCCAAGTGCTTCACAGAAGTTTATAATGTACAGCCGTAAAAACAAAAAAATAATTTTTTTTGTACAAAAATGATATTTTCGCCCCCAGTTTTTTATTTTCCCAAGGGTAACAGAAGAAATAGGACAAATTGCACAATAACTCTTGGGGTGCAGAGTACGCTGATACCCCATATGTGGGGATAAACTACTGTTTGGACGCATGGCAGAGTTGAGAAGTGAAGGAGCACCGTTTGACTTTTTCAACGCAGAATTGGCTGGAATTGAGATCAGACGCCATGTCACATTTGGAGAGCCCCTGATGTGCCTAAACAGCGGAAACCCCCCAATTCTAACTCCAACCCTAACCCCAACACACCCTAACCCTAGTCCCAACCCTAACCACAAACCTAACCCTAACACACCCCTAATCCCAACCCTAACCCTAATCCTAACTTTAGCGCCAACCCTAACCCTAACTTTAGCCGCAACCCTAACCCTAACCCTAATGGGAAAATGGAAATAAATACTTTTTTTTAATTTTATTATTTTTCCCTTACTAAGGGGGTGATAAAGGGGGTTTGATTTACTATTTATAGCGGGTTTTTATGATTGGCAGCTGTCACGCTAAAAGACGCTTTTTATTGCAAAAATAGTTTTTGCATCATCACATTTTGAGAGCTATAATTTTTGCATATTTTGGCCCACAGAGTCATGTGAGGTCTTATTTTTTGCGGGACGAGTTGACGTTTTTATTGGTACCATTTTTGAGCACGTGACATTTTTTGATCGCTTTTTATTTCGATTTTTAGGAGGTTAGAATGAACAAAAATCAGCAATTCATGAATTTCTTTTGGGGGAGGCGTTTATACCGTTCCGCGTGTGGTAAAATTGATAAAGCAGTTTTATTCTTCGGGTCAGTACGATTATGGCGATACCTCATTTATATCATTTTTTCATGTTTTGGCGCTTTTATAGAATAAAAACAATTTTATATAAAAAATAATTATTTTTGCATCGCTTTATTCTGCGAGCTATAACTTTTTTATTTTTTCGCTGATGATGCTGTATGATGGCTCGTTTTTTGCGGGACAAGATGACGTTTTCAGCGGTACCATGTTTTTTATATCGGTCTTTTTGATCGCGTGTTATTCCACTTTTTGTTCGGCGGTATGATGATAAAGCATTGATTTTTTGCTTCGTTTTTTTTTTTTTTTTAAGGGGTTCACTAAAGGGGTTAACTAGTGGGACAATTTTATAGGGGGGGTCGTTACGGACGCGGCGATACCAAATATGTGTACTTTTATTGCTTTGTTTTTTTTATTTACAGGAAGAAGTGAATTTATTGGGGAATATTTTTTTTTTATTTATTTATTTTGGATTTTTTTTTTAAACATGTTTATTTTTATTTTTTTAACTTTTTTACTTTGTCCCAGGGTGGGACATCACTGTATTTTGTCAGATCGCTGGTGTGACAGTGTGCACAGCACTCTGTCACACCAGCGATCGCTCTGGCATCGCTGCAGGCTTCTCAGTGTCTGCTCTCGGCAGGCACTGAGGAAGCCGCCTCCCTCCAGGACCCCGGCGCCATCTTGGATCCGGGTCCTGGGAGGGAGGAAGCCCTCAGAACAGCGCGATCACATCGCGCTGCTCTGAGGGTCTCAGGGAGGCGCGCAGGGAGCCCCCACCCTGCGCGATCCTCCCCTGTGCCCCCAGTACACCGCGATCATGTTTGATCGCGGTGTGCAAGGGGTTAATGTGCCGGGAGCGGTCCGTGACCGCTCCTGACACACAGTCATGGGTGTCAGCTGTGATAATCAGCTGACACCCGGCCGCGATCTGCTGCGCTTCCCCCGGGAGCGCGTCCGATCGCACGAGACGTACTATCCCGTCCATGGTCATACGGGCCCAGGTACCATGGACGGGATAGTACGTCCGATGGCAGTAAGGGGTTAAAGTGGGGGACTTGGTCTGGTTGTCCTCAAGAAATTTTCCTATGAGAGTGGCATCTCCTAAATTTAAGCCTAGGTTCATTGGACCTTATAAGATCATGGAGATTCTTAATCCTGTTTCTTTTCGTTTGCTTCTTCCAGGGACATTTAAGATCCATAACGTGTTCACAAGTCCTTGTTGAAGAGGTTTGTTGAGCCAGTGGTTCCTACTACTGTGCCTCCTGACCCTGTTTTGGTTGAGGGCAATCTGGAGTATGTGGTTGAGAAAATAATGAATTGTCGTTTTTCTAGACGGAAACTCCAGTATTTGGTTAAATGGAGAGGTTATGGTCAGGAAGACAATTCTTGGGTGTTTGCTTCGGACATCCATGCTAGGAGACTCATCCGTGCGTATCATAGAACTCATCCTGACCGACCTGGTTGCACAAATGAGGGTTCGGTGACTCCTCCTCAAGGGGGGGGTACTGTTGTGAATAGGCTGGAAATGAGTTCTGAGCAGAAGCTCCCTCTGGTGGTTACAAACGGTACTGGACTGTCCAGTGAAGATTGTGAGGATTGGGAATCAGGTGTTACTGACTGGTCTTATATAAGGGAGTCGCCTTCCCATCAGGGTTGCCGGTGATCAATTGTTCTGGTCTCAATCCTTGATTCCTGTTTCCTTGGTAGCCTGCTTTGTCGTGTCTGAATCTCCTGCTAACAGATAAGACATTTTCTTCTTTTTGTTTTTGTGCTTGATTTTTGCATTTTGTCCTGCACTTCTGTGGGGGCCTTCAGGGTCCCCTCGGGGGGCTTTTGCCCTCTCAGTTCAGTTCAGCCACTGATGTTTGTACATTTACTTTTTCCAGTTTTTTCAGTGGCTGCTGTTTTGTTTTTGGTTACACCAGAGAACTAATTTAGGTGGTAGAGGTCGTGTGATCTCAGGTGTTTTTGAAATTAGTAGAGTTGGTGCTTTTCAGGGTTTTTTGAGATTGCAGTAAGTGCCCTTCCTATCCTTTTCTATTTAGTAAGTTTGGGCCCCAACGTTTGCTCATACTATTTTCTGTCTGTGTCAGTATTTCTTCTTGTCTAACCGCCATTACATGTTTGGGGGCTTTCTATGTTCTTTGGGATCTGCTCCAGGGCAGATAGCTTTCCTCTTTCTATCTTTAGGTGTAGTTAGTTTCTCAGGCTGTGACGAGGCGTCTAGGACCAACGTAGGAACGCTCCACGGCTGCCTCTAGTTGTGGTGGTTAGTCAGGGTACTGCAATCTCATAGTTTCCAACTGCTCTGGTGTATTTCCTTTTTTGCCTGCTCTCCTCAGCTACCAAATCATAACAGGATGTAACTCAAGATCAGTAATGTAATGTATGTACACAGTGACTGCACCAGCAGAATAGTGAGTGCAGCTCTGGAGGATAATACAGGATGTATCTCAGGATCAGTAATGTAATGTATGTACACAGTGACTGCACCAGCAGAATAGTGAGTGCAGCTCTGGAGGATAATACAGTGTAACTCAGGATCAGTACAGGATCAGTAATGTAATGTATGTACACAGTGACTGCACCAGCAGAATAGTGAGTGCAGCTCTGGAGTATAATACAGGATCAGTGCAGGATCAGTAATGTATGTACACAGTGACTGCACCAGCAGACTAGTGAGTGCAGCTCTGGAGTATAATACAGGATGTAACTCAGGATCAGTAATGTAATGTATGTACACAGTGACTCCACCAGCAGAATAGTGAGTGCAGCTCTGGAGTGTAATACAGGAGGTAACTCAGGATCAGTACAGGATCAGTAATGTAATGTATGTACACAGTGACTGCACCAGCAGAATAGTGAGTGCAGCTCTGGAGGATAATACAGGATGTAACTCAGGATCAGTACAGGATCAGTAATACATGTACACAGTGACTGCACCAGCAGAATAGTGAGTGCAGCTCTGGAGTATAATACAGGAGGTAACTCAGGATCAGTACAGGATCAGTAATGTAATGTATGCACACAGTGACTGCACCAGCAGAATAGTGAGTGCAGCTCTGGAGGATAATACAGGATGTAACTCAGGATCAGTACAAGATCAGTAATGTAATGTATGTACACAGTGACTGCACCAGCAGAATAGTGAGTGCAGCTCTGGAGTATAATACAGGATGTAACTCAGGATCAGTAATGTAATGTATGTACACAGTGACTCCACCAGCAGAATAGTGAGTGCAGCTCTGGAGTGTAATACAGGAGGTAACTCAGGGTCAGTACAGGATCAGTAATGTAATGTATGTACACAGTGACTGCACCAGCAGAATAGTGAGTGCAGCTCTGGAGTATAATACAGGATGTAACTCAGGATCAGTAATGTAATGTGTACACAATGACTGCACCAGCAGTACAGTGAGTGCAGCTCTGAGTATGTAGATTACAGGATTAAATCGGGATCAGTAATGTAATGTTTACAAATGACTGAACTAGTAGTCCATTGTTATACTGAATATTGTGAGGAGTACTCGGATAACAGTCTAAGTAATGTAATGTTTTTACAAATTATTGAACTTTTTATGTAGATCCATTTGTTATATAAACTGTAGTATAATTATTCTAAGATGGAGGACTACTCACCATGAATTTTGTTGCTTTCTTCAAATTCCTCTGTCACATTGATTGCTGCGGGGTCTTTATGAACGTAAGTCTCAATATTGTCAGCCAAATACCATGAGAGATTTTCATCAAACACCAAGAACAACAATGCAAATTCCCGAGTCACATCCCTCCTCCGGCCTTTGTTGTCCAGTACACCTTTCCTACAAGTCAGAAGTGGTCCTACCAGGCCACTGTACATGTCCTACACAAGGGAAGGTAGAAAAATCACCCTAAATAAAGATAGTCTATAGAGAAAAAATTATTAATTAAATAATAAATTGAGGTCACAACTAAAGATACATGGGACCTGGTTCAAGGGCAAGACCTACCTTATGGATATCAGAGAATCTTACCTCGGGGGAACTCTGCAAGGGGCGGCAAGGTTAAGTTCTGCCAGTTTTTTTACTTCACTACCTGCTAATTTGCCAAAAGCACTCAGTGGTTTTGGCCCCTTGGATCACAGTATTTTATAGGCTAATAGTCCTGGATCAAAGTTTTCTCCAATAAGTGTCAATGAGCAGCAACAAAAGCTGTAACATTTTTATAGTGTATATCATACCTTCATATAGTCTTCTTTGGAATAGTAGGCCCATGTTAAGCAGTCCGGATCATTACTCCCTGGTCCTGATCGTTCGGGAACGTTCCAATGATAGATACTTGTACCTCCTGAAAAAAATAATGGCTACAAATGAAAAAGAAGTCACAGGACCCTTCAAAAGTCACCCTTGATATAGATCCCAATTAATAATTAGGACTTTATATGACATATTCATATTTGCTAAGTTTCAGCCTTTATATGTTTAAAGGGGAAATTCGGTCAAAGTGTTTGTAACAAGGAGTTTATGCAGCATATCTACAGTCATGGCCAAAAGTTTTGAGAATGACACAAATATTAATTTTTACAAAGTCTACTGCTTCACTTTTTCTAATGACAATTTGCATATACTCCAGAATGTTATAAAGAGTGATTAGCTTAACAGCAATTACTTGCAAAGTCAATATTTGGCTAGAAAATGAACTTTATCCCCCAAAACACATTTCAACATCATTGCAGCCCTGCCTTAAAAGGACCAGCTAACCTCTTTTCAGTGATTGCTCCATTAACACAGGTGTGGGTGTTGATGAGGACATGGCTGGAGATCAATCTGTCATGATTAAGTAAGAATGACACCACTGGACACTTTAAAAGGAGGCTGGTGCTTGGCATCATTGTTTCTCTTCTGTTAACCATGGTTATCTCTAAAGAAACACGTGCAGTCATCATTCCAATGTACAAAAATGGCCTAACAGGGAAGAGTATCGCAGCTAGAAAGATTGCACCTCAGTCAACAATCTATCGCATCATCAAGAACTTCAAGGAGAGAGGTTCCATTGTTGCCAAAAAGGCTCCATGGCGCCCAAGAAAGACAAGAAAGCGCCAGGACCGTCTCTTAAAAGTGTTTCAGCTGCGGGATCGGGCTACCAGCAGTGCAGAGCTTGCTCAGGAATGGCAGCAGGCAGGTGTGAGTGCATCTGCACGCACTGTGAGGCGGAGACTCTTGGAGCAAGGCCTGGTCTCAAGGAGGGCAGCAAAGAAGCCACTTCTCTCCAGAAAAAACATCATGGACAGACTGATATTCTGCAAAAGGTACAGGCAGTGACTGCTGAGGACTGGGGTAAAGTTATTTTCTCTGATGAATCCCCTTTTCGATTGTTTGGGACATCAGGAAAACGCCTCATTCGGAGAAGTAAAGGTGAGCGCTACCACCAGTCTTGTCTCATGCCAACTGTTAAGCATCCTGAAACCATTCATGTGTGGGGTTGCTTCTCAGCCAAGGGAATCGGCTCTCTCACAGTCTTGCCTAAAAACACAGCCATGAATAAAGAATGGTACCAGAATGTCCTCCAAGAGCAACTTCTCCCAACCCTCCAAGAGCAGTTTGGCGATCAACAATGCCTTTTCCAGCATGATGGAGCACCTTGCCATAAAGCAAAGGTGATAACTAAATGGCTCAGGGAACAAAACATAGAGATTTTGGGTCCATGGCCTGGAAACTCCCCAGATCTTAATCCCATTGAGAACTTGTGGTCAATCGTCAAGAGACGCGTGGACAAACAAAAACCTAAAAATTCTGACAAAATGAAAGCATTGATTGTGCAAGAATGGACTGCTATCAGTCAGGATTTGGTCCAGAAGTTGATTGAGAGCATGCCAGGGAGAATTGCAGAGGTCCTGAAGAAGAAGGGTCAACACTGCAAATATTGACTTGCTGCATTAACTCATTCTAACTGTCAATATAAGCTTTTGTTACTCATATGTTTGCAATTATATTTCTGTCTGTGATACAAACATCTGTCAAACACACATAAAAACCAGAGGGCAGCAGATCATGTGAAAATATAATATTTGTGTCATTCTCAAAACTTTTGGCCATGACTGTAGTGTCGAGGAGCAAAGGCTCTGTAGAAAACGAAGGGTAGTCCCAGCAAGAAGGTTCATGGGTACAAACTCTTCATTATTGGAAAATTCCATAATCGGGAAGCAGACTCACCCGGTAGAGTATTCTGGATCACACTTCCACCATCAAGATCCGCCACCTGAACACCATGTGCGTAGATGGAGTACGGTCGCGAGGCTTTGTTCTTAAACACAATAAGTATACTCTCTCCAACCTCTGCCCTAATGAATGGGCCTATGAAAAAGAAATTAAACTTTTTAAATGAGGTTTTATTTACATTAAAAATAAAATTATGTGATTATCCACAAATACATTTTTGTAGTGTTCCACACAGCCAACTAGAGCACACGTCGGCTGACATTTACCGGTTTCTGGAGCTCTTGTTGTTGACTTTGCATTGTAGACTGAGACAGAATTAGCAGAGTCATCTCATTGTCATTTGAGGGCAGGTGATATAATGACAGCTACAATGCACTAGTTAGAAGCCTACATAATGCGCGCGCGCATTTTGAGTATTTTCAGCAGAAAAATCTTATGGCGTGTTGGGCAGAAAAAAACCCACTGCATAAAATGTTTTTATGTGTTTTTTTTTTTTTTTTGCATTTTTTCCCCTTTCATTTGAATGGGTGAAAACGGAAAAGCGCTGCAAAAACGCTGAAAAAAATGACATGCTGAAATCTATGAATACTTTATGACTACTTTTTAATACATTATCTATGAATACTCTATGAATACTTTAATTCTATCCATTCACTGCAGCTGCCATAAATCATACACATCTTGCTGTGCCGACTATACGGAAATTAAAAGCAAAAAAAAAAGTCTCTGATTGGCCACTCAAGTCCTTCAATAGCTTTTAGAAAAAATAATAAACACATAATTAAAAAAAATGAGTACATGAGGGTAAGAAAAACGTTTTAAAGCCTTTGCTATCGATCCGTTGTTCTTTTCTCATTAATAGATAGGAAACCTTATTGTAAATGTTTCCACTTCTAACGTCATCAGGTTTCCTATCTCTTGCTTTAAACATTCATATCAGTTGGATAACAGGTCGAAACAGTATGGCCGGGATCACATATGCGAGGAATACGGCCGAGTCTCGCATGTTAATACTCGGCACTGCCGCCGGCCTCGGGAGTGGAGCGTGCGGCCGCATAGCAATACATGGAGCAGCACGCTCCGCTCCCGAGGTCGGCAGCAGCCGGGTATTAACATGCGAGACTCGGCCGTATTCCTCGCATGTGTGATCCCGGCCTTAATGTCATTATTGACAGCGGTGATGGAACGAAAGGGAAGATCAGATGATGGATGTCATCACTGTTGTGCAGGAAGACATTGCATGTGAATATCATTCATTACCACGCCATTATGAAACAAAAGGGAACCCCACTGAAATCAGTAAGATCCCCTTTGGTCTCCATCTAGGAATATCTTCTTCAACATGTCCCACCAGTGTATGCACAATTTGATATATCCTCTGGAAAAATCACAGGTAATTATCTTTTTCTATCAGGAAGCTGGATATCAACTATGTTGGCATCATTGCAGATCGAATAAGTAAAGGAAAAACACAGGACATCTGTCAGTAGGATCAACCTTCTCAAGCCGTCTATATGGGCATGTAGGTCATAGGAAGCTGAATAAAATGATACCTTGATATCTGCGATCCGATGTCTTATTCCAGAGAAATCCACATTTTTCTTAATATGTCAATGAGCTGTTAAGATCTATGGGCCGGTCATAGATCTCCCAGAGAATCTGCCTCCAGAGATTATTTTAAATGAAAGGGGCGTTACCAGTGTGAGACAGGTAATGACTGACAGTCTGCTCTCCTTATCTATATGTCTCACACTGGTAACGCCCACATTTATTTAAAATAATCTCCCTGTTATGACTGAGCTGTAACACTCACACGGGGATGAAGAAACCAGGGGGAGATGTTAATCCTGCACACCACTGGTTAATATACAGACTAAATAAATCCCTAACCTGACCCTGATTTGTCCTTGCCTGACCGTGGAGGTTGGCACCCTAAAATTACACAGTGGTGCCCCCAATCAACATCGGCTGACCATCACAACAGAACAGAGTGCACAGAGGGTGAGACACTAAGCTAAAGACTTGTTTACACAGTCCTATATGAAAGACAGAAGGAAAAGAAAGGAACCCAAAAAGACCTTTGGTATATGTGAAAACCCCCAGACCCTGAATGTAACAAATTGGAAAAAGTTCTGAGAAGGGGAACACACAAACAAACCACAGGGAAGCAGTAGAGAAAACCTCAGGAACATAATTCTTCACTGGGGAGCTGGGACTCCAAACATCATGTAAGGCCAGGGTCACACTTGCGAGAAACTCGCACGAGTCTCGCACCTCAATACCCGGCACTGCCGCGGCACTCGGGACCGGAGTGTGCGGCTGCATGTATTTCTATGAGGCTGAACGCTCTGGTCTGAGTGCCGGCGGCAGTGCCAGGTATAGAGGTGCGAGACTAGTGCGAGTTTCTCGCAAGTGTGACCCGACCTAACTTGGAATATAGCCAGCAAAGATTGAATGTCAGGAGAGTATAAGAAGCTACTCCCAAGATGTGATAGGACAAACCAATGAGGAAGTGAAACCACCTTCACAGAAGCAACACAGCAAAGATAAGAACATTATCAGCAGTTGGACAGAGACAACACAGGCTGTGATCCAACAGAGAGGAAAGCCAACCAACAGCCAGAGGTCAAGCCCAGGAGTCCAGTCATGACACTCCCTTGCCAAAACAATTGTGAGTTGCTAATTAAATGTATGTAGGAGTTATTTATAATGACATTTCCTTTAGTTATTTTTTTTTTCTATTCTCGGAGAAACCTTTAGTTTGGAACGGCAACTTATTTGTTATACTTTATACAAAGCGATTGTGGAAGCCCCCATCAATAAACACTGATGGCTAATCCTAAGGATAGGCACCTCTAAAAAAAAAATTTTTTTTTTAAATTTTACCCATGATTTCTAGATGCTCTTCCTCTGCAGATCTCTTCTTTGGTTCTGTGAAGTGTCCGTCTGTGTATTCCCTATAAACCACTTTCTTGTATATTGGAACCTATGCGGTCTTCACCTGTACTAACAAATATGTGGCCCGGGCTAGAAGAAAAGACATGTCATAATGAAAAATAATACACTGCCTTGAATGTACCTAAAATAATAATTAAACTAATACGTTTAGAAAACAGTTTAAAAAATAAAGCCCATATTCATAAGAGCACAAACAGATAATGAAGACCAACAACAGGATGGATGGATGGAGAGAGGTGGACGATCAGCAACAAGATGGATAGAGACGTGGACTGCCAGTAATAAGATAAATAGAGAAAGATTAACCACCGACAAGATAAATGGAGAGCAGAGAATGACTATAAAGAAGATGGATAGATAAAGGAAGATGTCCAACAACAAGATGGGTGTGGAGAGATGAACGGCCAGCAACACGATGAATATTGAGAAGAGGATGGCCAAAAAGTTGGCTGGAGACAAGAGGATGACCTATAACAAAATAAATAGAGTGAGAAGACCAACGAGAAGAATTTTTGGAATTGGGGAGTGGTGTACAATCACCAACAAGATGGATAGAGAAAATATGGTGACCAACTTCAGAAAAGGATGCACAGAAGCTAATAACAAAATGGTGGCCAAAAAAGGACATTCATCAAAAGATGGATGAAAAAAAGAGGAAAACCACCAACAAGTAATAGATGTGAGAAGAAGACAACCAACAACTGGATGGACAGAAGGATGGCCAACAAAAAGACAGAGAAAAGAACAATCAACTGTAAGGCGGCGGTGTTCACACCGTGCAGTAACTGAGGCAGTGACCCAAGCAAGTCCAAAGTAAACAGCTTTTATTCAGCAACTCACGGGTAAAACAGGAAAAAGTCCTCCGGTACGCAGCCGGGGTAACATCAGTTCATAAACACTGGTTGCCGGGAACAACGGCCGCGCCGGGCAGAACAGAGCCTGACAGGTGCAGAGCCGTCCCAGGCCTGGGTTCAGCTACACACAATCCTGTGGAGCTTTCCTGCTATGCTCCTCGCAGGGTCCCAACATAGAAAAATACTAATCCTTAGTGCAGGAGTTTTAAAGACCTGTGGCAAAAGCCACTGGAAAACCCGGGTTGGAGGGAGGAGGCCGCCCCACTGCCTCCTGTGACCTCCTCCAAGAAATGAAGGCCCTGCCGGATTTTACTTAATCTGCCTTAGCCAGATAGTCTGACTAGGTCATTGCTCACCTTCATTCCTGCATTGCAGCCGCAGCTGTGTGTGTGACTGCAATGCACTCCAATGGCTTTAATAGGTCTCTGTACACATTCTGGGGGAAATATAATGTCCCTCGTAAACGATCCCGGTCACTGCCTCACACAACGCATGACTAATAACAAAAGGAGGATGAGTAAAAACAAAATAGATAAAAAAGGGAGGATGACCAGCAACTACATGTAACTACATGACAGAAAAGAGGATGACCAACACGAGACAAACGGAGAGTGGGAAAAAGGTGATCAAAAAAGATGGATGATGAGATGAAGATTGACAACTAAATGGAAAGGAGAATAAACGTCAAAAGATGGAAAGAGAGAATAGGACACCCAACAACATGGTGCACAGTGAGAAGAGAATGACCAATAAGAAGATGGATAGTGAAAAATAAACCCAAGATTAGTGAAGAAGGTAAATGAAAAGAATAGAAGTATAAAGATCCAAATGGAAGGCTGAATTTTGTGAAGAAACATTGTCCTTTATTACCAGCACGTTGACTTCATTGCGCCAGGCTGTACACAGTACATACCTCTCATGGACATGTTCAGTAATGTTGTGTTTTTCGAGTTCCCAGGATCTATCGGGGGAGTAATCCCACTCCATTTCCTCTGCCGCAATAAAGTAAGTTCTCATAGCGCCATACTGGTGCTCATCAGCAATGGAGTTGTCACATGACTGCACCGTATATGTATGTTTCATCCCACTGATATAGTGGTCCATTGTATGACAGCCAAGTTCAAATATCCCTGAAGAATAAGGGCAGGGGGTCTTTTTAATTTGTTGTAAAATCAATAAAATGACTACAGAATCAATTAATTTCATGAAGTTAGCCTGAAATTCTTAAAGGGTTTTCCTACAAACAAAAGTTGATTTTAATCAATAGATCTTGGAATAATAATAATTTCCACAATTGGATATGTTTAAATAAAATGTTCTTGTGCTGAGATAATCTTATAAATGTGCTCCTGATGTGTACTGATAATGGCCGTGTCTGACCGTGAGGAACATGGTCTGATCATACCACAGCTCCTGGCAGGGGAGGAAGCAAAAGCGAGTGTACAGAAAGGACCGCATGCGTCTCCTGGGCAGGGAAGGAAGGAAAGAAGTATACAGACATTACAGCACAGGATCACAGCTGATTCTTTCTGTAATGTAAACATTTTTCTGACTGTTTTTAAACAATGTTTTACCTTAAAGAATCATTTGTAATGTCTGTATACTTTCTTTTGCGTCCTCCCCTGCCCAGGAGCTGTGGTATGATCAGACCATATTCCTGTACGGTCAGACACAGCCATTACACAGTACACAGCAGGGGCACATTTATAAGATTATCTCAGCACAGGAACATTTTATTTAATCACATTTAATTGTGGAAGTTATTATTAAGGACTCACAGGCTTTCTCTCTACAAGTGGTCAAGGAAGGAGGACTCACAGGCTTTGACTATGATTAAGTTCACATGAGAGTATGAAGAAGTTGTCCAATTTTCATCTTGAAAAAAAATGTACATTTTTCTGTATTGTCTCCCATAAAGCATCTGACAGCCCAACTGAATAACATTGGACCTAGTGTGCTCCGCGTGATGTCACTTTTTCCACGGACAGGACTCGGAATGAACATACAGTCGGCTGAACGTGGCCTACGAGTGCTGGCAGTAGTCTTATGATATTACAGAATCGAACTATGCGAACTATGCAAACTAATATATTCCCAGTCTCGGCAATATTGTCTCTGTCCTATGCTAAGCTTAGATCTGACAGTTATTCGGTCGTACATAAATTTTCAGTTTTGAGGGAAGTTACAGAAACAATCCTAAAAAAAGTTTTAGTTATTTGTTGTATCACATTTTGTCCCCTAGAAAATTAAAAGAGGGACCTAATGAAGACTGTTATTATTAATGGTAATATAATTATGTATATTACATTACATATTTTGCCTCTACGGCAATGTTCACATGTGGATTTTCTAGATTTTTGTTGTGTAATCCACACAATCAAATCCGCATCTAAGTACAGTACCGAAAAAAAAAAATGAATGGGATTTGATAGAATGAAATCCCATGCAGATTATTGTAACACCACACACTTGCAAAGCATGAGACTTTTTGTACGTATACACGCTTTTATGCCCTAACTTTTTTAGGGTTTTTTACATCCTAACTAACCATAAGCCAACATTTATGATCACCCCCAAGATGACCCCCATAAAATCATAAAAAAATAAAGTGGAAGACGTGTTCTCTGGAGTCTATGTCAGAGTGGGACCCATACACGTTCTACTAATTGGTGGACCCCACACCGATCATGTATCGATGGCATATTCTTGGGATCAATGAAAAATCCTGCAAACCCTCCATAAGTTCCTGTGCCCTGATGGCGTCACATACCTGCCTGATCTGGTTGCATGTACGCAGTCACCGACGTGTGCGGGAAAAGGCTGATGGTGTCTCTGGTCATTCCCCCGAGGTTCAGAGTATTCCCTTGGAAGTAAATCCCATGGATGTCAATCTCTGTGCCCAGGCCTAGTAGATGCCAGGAGACGTTGTCCCCCAGGCACATCTGAACACCCGGTAGGTCGCCAAACATTAATCCATTAATAGCTGTGGAGGAAAGGTAAATGCACGGTCATGTGAGTGTACAACCCCCGAGCATCTCACCCGCTGCGAATAGTAATTCTCACTCCTATTTATTTCCCAATTTTATACACTTGAAATGTAGCACTTATTTAAGATCTTCACTTGGTGTCAGTGAATAAAAACATCCCTCAAGGGATGGAAATCCTTACAGACGGTAATAATATATTAGGTTTGTTGGTCCGAGATAGTAAAATTAAATTGTGAGTCTCATGTGGTCACGGACTGATGCAAGAGTATTGTCTGTACCATACTGGGGCATTGTATGAGTTACATAACCATAAAAAAGTAGTGTATTGTAATACTGATTAAAACAGGAGTCAATAAAGTCCACTTTTGGAAAAGATGGTACTTACGTAGTAGAAACTAGAGATGAGCAAAAAAATTCACTCCGCTCTGATCCAGCAGTCACCTTGGTAGTCCATGTCACCAGAACGGAGCTCTGAAAGCTTCCTCCTGTCATTCGGCATCCCGGCTCCTCTTTATATTAACATGACATCATGCCTACGGCCAGTGTCAGATTGGGTTGGCAAAGACCCACCAGTAACATTGACCCCTACGGCCCACTGTTCAGTCACATGCAAAAATAACCTGATCCTAGTACACAAATTTACGGTTTGCTTCTATGTAATATTAAATTGTCTAGCTTGTTTATTGAATGATTAGATGATACCTTTTTCTACAAATTGTGAATCAAGTGTAGTAATAGCACTGCTCATCAGCACTTCTTCACAGGGGCCTACCGGAGGATTCTCCCGTTTGCCCATGGGCCAGTCCGAGCCAACCAAAACGTTGACATTGTGCCAGCCCAATCAAAGGAGGAGTCGGTGATGCCAGCAAGTAAGACGTGGATTGCAGGGCTCTAGTCCAAAAACCACTGCCTACAGACATGTCCGTTGGACTAGCCTCCTGCTAATCTTTTAGCTCAACTCTAGTAGAAACCAATGATCACAACTAACCATATCTATTATTAACTCCTTGTTGGCTCAGATAGTTTTTGCCTTTATGCCAGAAATTTTATTTATTTTTCTCTTTTCTGCTAACACCTTCCAGATGCAAAAACTTTTTCTTTTTTACGTTTTTGACGAGGTCTTGGTTTTTTTTGGGAGGGGATGGGATGAGTTGTTTTTGCCAGTGGAGTCATTTTGGGATACATAGAACTTATGAACCAACTTTTATTAACTCTATGAGAAATATAAAGAAAACAGCAATTCTACCACAGTTGTTTTTGCCTTTTAAATTTCACGGTATTCGCCGTGCTGCACAAATAAAGAGTTAGCGTTATTCTGTGAGTCAGTAAAAAAATGGCACTACCAAATTTATATAGTTTTACTACTTTTGTGCAATAAATACACTCTTTGAATCAAAGAAAATCATTTGTTTTCGGCCGCCATATTTTGAGAGACCTAAGTTTCCAAATTTTCTGTATGATTGCTTATTTTTTGAGTGACCAACTTTAGTTTTCATCTGTGCTAGTTTTTGACCTTTTTGATCACTTTTTATTAACTCTTTGAGAGGCAAAAGGAACAAAAATAACAGCAATTCTATATTTTGTTTATTCCTTTTTTTTTCCAAACACCAATCACCATTCTTAGTATAAATGCAAAATAAATGACTTTAAAAAATATAAAAATCTTTTTTTGTTGGTCATCATATTCTGATACGAAAAACTTTTTTTATTTTTCCATAGATAAAGCAGTTTTTGTGGTTTTTTATGACACCACTTTCGAGTACATACTACTTTTTGAACACTTATTTATTTTTTTTTTACCAACCCTAACAAAAATGGCAATATATTTTCATGTTTTTTAACGAAGTTCACCTAATGGGATGAAAAATGGTATTCTTTTATATTTTGGGTGTTATCAATGCGGTGATGCCAAATATGTGACTTTTTGCTGTTTTTTTAAACAGCAGGTGAGATGGTAATTGTTGGGATCACTTACAAAATGACATTATACGTCACCAGCGCACTCAGCCAATGAGATAATCAGTAGAATCCGGCATTGATGATCTGTAATGTTTCATGAAAAAATAATAGCACAGTAGCCTGTTATAAGTTTTATGGGTATGTTCACACAGTGCTTTATGACAGCATTTTTTTTCCGCATGAGAAGTGCAGAGCGCTAGCAGGAAAAATACCATTTCTATTACACGCACTATTGTTTTTAAACAATACTGATGTGTTTTTATGCATTTAATGGGTGAAAAACGCAGAAAAATCACTAAAAGAATTGACATGCTGTGGTTAAAAAAAATACACCGCAGCGTAAAAATTTCACAATGTGAGTGAGATTTTAAAAATATTATTTATTTTGTTGCTGCTGAAAAATGCCGCGGGTTTTTTTTTCGCATGGAAAAAAATACACAAGAAAAACGTAGCAAAAACGCCTTAAGACTATACAGATTTTCTATAGTTTGTCAATGTCTCCTGCATACAGAACGTTACCGTGCATTTTGTTTGATTCCTGAAAATCTTCATCTTCGATGTCCACAGTGGATGGATCAGGAGAAACGTCTTCGATATTTTCCTCCAAATACCAGCTCAAATTTTCATCAAAGACGGTAAAAAGCAAGAAGAACTCATGCTCTATCTGCATCTGGAAAATTATAAAATCAAGACCAAATAACAAAGTTTAGCGGCTGGTGGGTGCTCCAATATATATATATATATATATATATATATATACCATCGTGGCCGAAAGTGTTGGCAACCTTGAAATTGTACCAGAAAATGAAGTTTATTTCCTTTATGTCTATTGGAACAACACAAAAAATACAAGGAAAAAAAGCAAAAAGGACATTGTTTCACACAAAACCCCCAAAATGGGCAGGACAAAATTGTTTGCACCCTCAACTTAATATTTGATTGCACACTCTTTGAAATAAATAACTGCAACCAATCACTTCCTATAACCATACACAAGCTTCTTACACCTCTCAACTGGAATTTTGGACTCCTCTTCTTTTGCAAACTGCTCCAGGTCTCTCATATTTGAAGGCGCCTTCTCCCAACAGCAATTTTAAGATCTCTCCACAGGTGTTCAATGGGATTTAAATCCGGAGTCATTGCTGGCCATTTTCTGACACCGGGCACTACATTGCGACCCAAAATCATTTGGTAACCTTCAGATTTCATGATGCCTTTCACACAGTCAAGGCACCCAGTACCAGAGGCAGCAAAACAACCTCAAAACAACTGTGGACCTCCATCATATTTGACTGTAGGTACTGTGTTCTTTTCTTTGTAGGCCTTATTCTGTTTTCGGTAAACAGTAAATGATGTGCTTTACCAGAAATCTCTATCTTGGTCTCATCTGTCCACAAAACGCTTTCCCAGAAGGATTTTAGCTTATTCACATACATTTTGACAAACTGCAGTCTAGCTTTTTTATGTCTTTGTGTCAGTAGTGGGGTCCTCCTGAATCTCCTGCCATAGCGTTTCATTTCATTCAACTGTGGACAGATAGTTTGCGCTGACACTGATGCACCCTGAGACTACAAGACAGCTTGAATTTCTTTGAAACTTGATTGGGGCTGTTTATATACCATCCGGACTATCCTGCATTGCACCCTTTCATCAATTTTTCTCTAACGTCCACATCCAGGGAGATTAGCTACAGTGGCATGGGTTGTAAATGTCTTGATTATGTTGCACAGTGTGAACAAAGGTAGATCAAGATCTCTGGAGATGGACTTGTAACCTTGAGATTGTTGATATTGTGTAACAATTTTGGTTCTCAAATCCTCAGACAGTTCTCTTCTCCTCTTCCTGTTCTCCATGCTTAGAGTGGCACACACATACACACAAGGCAAAGATTGAGTCATTTTCCCCTTTTTTATCTGGTTTCAAGTGTGATTTTCTTGTTGCTCACACCTCTTACTTGCCACAGGTGAGTTTGGACTAGCATCACATGCTTGAAACAAAGTTGTTTACCCACAATTTTGGAAAGGTGCGAACAATTTTGTCATACCCATTTTTGGGTGTTTTGTGTGAAATTATGTCCAGTTTGCCTTTGTTTTTTTCTGTGTGTGTTGTTCCAGTACACACAAAGGAAATAAACATGTGTACAACAAAACATGTGCAATTGCAATAATTTTCTGGGGAAAATACTTCATTTTCTGGAATATTTATGCAAACACTAAATATAGAAAATATAAACTGCATTGCTACTCTATAGACTAGACTTACAAAATTTAATTACTTGGCGCACAAATCGGCCACCAGCCACAACAAGGTGACCTTACTTTTATGGGGCTCTCACCTTTTCTATCAGACATGCTCTTTTGGGCTAAAAGATTACAACTCTAAAGAGCAGGTTGGACCCAATGTTAATAAAAAACAACCTTAGGTCTCCATCACACGTCTGTTACGCATGTTGTTGTGGAACCAATGTGCCATGGTCCGGAGTGAGCCTGGAGAACACTACGAGAATTTGTAGTTCTTCACTAGAGCCCCTGATGGTGTGGTTACACTTAAACCTAGGTAAACGCCAGGTGCTATTCCAGGAATGATCCCGAAGCCGAGGCAGCTGACCCCCAAAGGGGCAGGGAAGCAGGACCGTCCAGGAACTGGATTAGCAGGAGGGATATGGCTGCTAGACAGATGCGGAATCTGTGCAGGTACAGAAACACGGGACGGAATCACAGGTGCAGGTACACAGGTGCTGGCTCAGACAGATCAGGAACAGGACTCAGCAAAGGCAGGATGGGTTCCAGTGTAGGTACAGCAGGATGGGCAGGATCAGGTGTAGACAGGTTCAGGTTGTAACAACGTCAGTGTCTCCAGTACGTGTGTTGTGACAGTTTCACACTTACACATGTAGACCCATTTAGATCTATGGGGACCATGTGTCCATGAGACCCACATGTGGACATGTCCATTTTTTTTCCAGCAGCACGAACATCAATATGTCACACACACGTGCATGGATGACATACAGTGCTGGTAATTACTTTTGAATATGCATCACTCCCTGTGAAATGATTGTTTGTCCTGTGCTTGGAGGATGCCTTTATGTCTTTAGTGAAAGCTCACTCATATGCACTTGCACTTTATAATCTTTGTTATTTGAGCACTGGCACATTCCCTGACATATGGACAAAGCTACAGATGATCTAATATATTTATACATGTGAATATATACAGTTGTGCTCAAAAGTTTACATACCCCGGCAGAATTTTTGCTTTTTTGGCCTTTTTTCAGAGAATATGAATGATAACACCAAAACTTTTTCTCCACTCATGGTTAGTGGTTGGATGAAGCCATTTATTGTCAAACTACTGTGTTTTCTCTTTTTAAATCATAATGACAACTCAAAACATTCAAATGACCCTGATCTAAAGTTTACATACCCTGGTGATTTTGGCCTGATAACATTCACAGAAGTTGACACAAATGGGTTTGAATGGCTACTAGAGGTAACATCCTCACCTGTGACTAGTTTGCTTGTAATCAGTGTGTGTGCATAAAAGCTGAGTGAGTTTCTGGGGTCCAGACAGACTCTTGCATTTTTCATCCAGCCACTGACATTTCTGGATTGTGAGTCATGGGGAAAGCAAAAGAATTGTCAACGGATCTACAGGAAAAGGAAGTTTTTGTATAAAACAGGAAAGGGATACAAAAAGATATCCAAGGAATTGATAATGTCAGTCAGCAGCGTTCAAACTGTGATTAACAAATGGAAAATCAGGGGCTCTGTAAAAACAAAACCACGGTCAGGTAGACCAACAAAAATGTAATCCACAACTGCCATGAAAATTGTTTGGGATGCAAAGAAAAACCCACAAATAACATCAGCTGAAATATAGCACTCTCTGAAAACTAGTGGTGTGGCTATTTCAAGAGTATATTGAGGAGGTGCTTGAAGAAAATGGGCTGCATGGTCGAGTCGCCAGAACAAAACCATTACTGCGCAAATGCCACAAAGTATCTCACCTACAATACGCAAAACAGCACAGAGACAAGCCTCAAAAACTTCTAGAACAAAGTAATTTGGAATGATGAGACCAAAATTGAACTTTTTGGCCACAACCATGAAAGGAACACCATTCCTACTGTAAAGCACGGAGGTGGATCGCTGATGTTTTGGGGATGTGTGAGCTACAAAGGCACAGGAAACTTGGTCAAAGTTGAAGGAAAGATGAATGCAGCACGTTATCAGCAAATACTGGAGGCAAATGTGCAATCATCAGCCCGGAAGCTGCGCATGGGACGTACTTGGATCTTCCAACATGACAGCGATCCAAAACACAAGGCCAAGTCGACCTGTCATTGGCTACAGCAGAACAAAGTGAAAGTTCTGGAGAGGCCATCTCAGTCTTCTGACCTCAATATCATTGAGCCACTCTGGGGAGATCTCAAGCGCGCAGTTCATGCCAGGAATTTACGGGGACTGGAGGCTTTTTGTCTAGAAGAGTGGGCAGCTTTACCATCTGAGAAAATAAAGAACCTCATCCACAACTACCACAGAAGACTTCAAGCTGTCATTGATGTTAGAGGGGGCAATACACGGTATTAATAAATGGGGCATGTAAACTTTTGATCAGGGCCATTTGGATATTTTGGGTTGTCATCATGATTTTAAAAGAGAAAACACAGTAGTTTGACAATAAATGGCTTCACCCAACCACTAACCATGAGTGGAGAAAACGTTTTGGTGTTATCATTCATATTCTCTGAAAAAAGGCCAAGAAAGCAAAAAATCTGCCGGGGTATGTAAACTTCTGAGCACAACTGTATATCCGTTTCCTTGCATTGAGGACTAATACCTTCTACCACCACTGGGTGGAGATATTGTACTATCTAACCATTTTCAATAGATTGTAAATTGAGGCTGTATAATATATATATATATATATATATATATATATATATTATATATATATATATTATATATATGCATGTGCCCTCCCTCCACATGAATCAATGTAACTGTCTTATAATATATTGAACATTTTGTGAAAATGCAAGTCTTCTGCTTATACTCCAGCCATCATATTCTGCAGTTTATCTCCTTTTTAATTGTTTTTATTCAGTCTTTTTGTCATACATTTGTTGAAATAAAGATTTACTGATGTAAATCTACAATGCGTTCTATGGGAGTAATGTTCTAGGCTTTATATGGTTTGAATATAATCTGCATTCGGCAAAGTCTCTAATACTGTACACTTTGTGTTTCAGTCGGTTCTCAAGATCTCTGTTGCTGTCATTTGATATGGACATTCCTGTTTACATCTAGAGGTTAACATCCCGTACCAGCATTTCTCACAGATGAGTTTCTGCTACAGTTGCATCCGTTCTGTAAGTTAAACAGACTGAGCACTGGGCTCATACATTTTACCGGAACTGACATAAAATTTCAAGTCAGAAAATTGGCTAAAAATTGTTAAAAATGTATAGGTTGCCCACATGCAGTAATAAGAACTCCTATGGAAAGTGTTTATTTTACCTGCAGTGCCCCATAGGGTGAATGAGGTATTGCAGTAACCCCCTTGAAATTAATATATATCTATATAACGTGAAAACATGCCTGGACGTCCAGAGTAACAGACTTTCTTAGAATCCTTTCTGGCTGAGAAGTGAGGGTCCCATTTAGCGTGGATCCATCTTCAGATGTCTTGAATGTTTCCCACAGTTTCTCGTACTAGGTAACCCCTACTCAAAGAGATTTTATCAGCGTTCCCCAAAGCCATGATCATATACTGTGCTGCACAATATATTGTAAGTACATCACTCAGAGTGTGCGAATACCCCAGGGGGTCAACAACCTGCGGCACTCCAGCTCTACAACTACCAGTATGCCCTGACAAACTGCAAGTACTTACCACTGGGCGAGTACATGGCAGGAGAAGAAGCAGATTATGGCTGGAGATCATATTGAAAAATCACACGTGGAATGGACTTATAGAGTAATTAAACTTTTATTTTTTTAATAATACTCATTTGGAGTACAGATGATGGCAGTGAAAGTGTCGGCACCTGTCTCACTATCTCTGGGGATAGGCTACAATAATACTCATTTGGAGTACAGATGATGGCATTGAAAGGGTCGTCACCTGTCTCACTATCTCTGGGGATAAGCTACAATAATACTCAATTGGAGTACAGATGATGGCAGTGAAAGGGTCGTCACCTGTCTCACTATCTCTGGGGATAAGCTACAATAATACTCATTTGGAGTACAGATGATGGCAGTGAAAGGGTCGGCACATGTCTTACTATCTCTGGGGAGAAGCTACAATAATACTCATTTGGAGTACAGATGAAGGCAGTGAAAGGGTCGGCACCTGTCTCACTATGTCTGGGGATAAGCTACTGGAGGAGATTGTTCTGATAAGTACAACACTCAGAAGAGGAGAAATGTGAGGAGACGATCCTGTCACTGCCATCATCCGTACTCCAATTGAGTATTTACGGACAGCAATGCAGCAAAATTATTTAAAAAATAAAATAATGCCACTTTCTGGACATGCAGTTTTTTACAGGTGTCAAGACAGATACCCTAAGAAAGTGATTTGTAAAGTTTCATAACTTTCTATGCTGGATAAAAAAGAAAACAAATATGAAAGGTCAAGTAACTATACCTGAGTGTTATCAGGCCTTAGTGAACCTTTTTTGCAGACCACCAGTGGACCAACCAATCCAGAATTTGTGTCCTTCACTGGGTCAGATGCCGAGTAGTACATGTAGGTCAAGCACTGGGGATCAGCGGAGGTAGGCCCATCCTTCTCTAGGACGCTCCAGGTGTATGTGAATGTCTCTCCAGGAGCAACGTGAGCTCCGGCTTTTACTTTTCCACCTACCACAAAAGCATAATCATGATGATTAAGTGAGCTGACGTATAGATTTCAGATAAAAATAGAGGGGCTCCATCATAGATTTTCTTATTTTATCAAAATTAGGCCTAAAGGGTTTCTCCAGAACTCAAATTTTTATCAGACTGGTCTGCGTCCCACTACCGGCACCTCAACTGATGATCTTCAGATAGTGCTTCATCCTAGTGATGGGTGCCAATCGATTCACCGGGTCCGGTTGATTAGCCGGCCCGAATGTCACATCCACGTCAGAACGCAATGATGACACTGCACCAGAAGAGGAGCTGGGGATGTCAGGTCGAAGGCTTTTCTCAAGGCTCCTATCTGGTATGGCGCATGCGCATTTCGATAGTCCGGCTCAAGATCTCACTGCACATGTGCCGCAGGAACAATGGTGCCTGCGTGAGGTCTCGGGTGTGGGAGCAGGTCAAGAGTGACCCGTCAGTCAGCGATAGGAAGATGGCGGTGGGTGGGCAAAGAAGAGAGAGCCCGGAGAGCTGTAAATGCCGGGCCAAACCCCTGAAATTGCAGACCATCGACATAAAAATTGGACACGGATTTCTCTGAAATGGAAACACGGATTGCCTAAATGGAGACGTGGGTTTATTGAGCATTACAGGACTTGAGATAGATGATATCAGTGGTGGTCTCGCAATAAAGGTCTACAACTTTAAATGGAGGAAGCATACCATCCGCATATGGTGCACCCTCTGATTCTTTCCCAAAGGACAGTCCGTGAGGCATCATACTGTAGTTCCTGTCAGCCTTATTAGAAAACACCACCACAATGGTATCTCCCGCTTCAGCTTTGATGACTGGACCTAAAAAAAAAAGGCAAACATCAAAAATTCCCAAAATTGCTTACAGTAGGTACCCAAATCTATAAACAATAAAAAGATCAAAAATATAGAATACGTAAAGGGTTTATCACTCCCTTTCAGAATACATCGTAGGGACGATCAGCAATGTCCCCCGGAAAGTCACGATAGTCAGGAGACATGCAGTAATAAGTTATGGCCATCAAAATAAATGGCAGCTCCTGTGATACGATGGCTATTGAGTCTTCAAGACACCAATCAAACCTCGCGGGTGGGAATAAAAGCTGAGAATTCTGGGATAAAGCCCCACCTACTTGACTGGAAGCAAGAAATTTACATATCGCACATACAGTACTGCTTTAGGTAAGTGTGTAAAAAAAAACGCTGCAGCGTAAGAATGCTTTCAAAAATAGAAATCGGCGGTTTTTTTAATCAATTAATGAAATGGAAAGTGCGTGAACAAAAGAGAAATGTAAATCAAATCAATATTTGGAATCTGTCACCAGAATTTCACACCCCAACTCTTTATATGTGCATGTAGCTTTTTCAAAGACAAGTTTAGCCATATCTTTACATGGCCGGCCTGTTCTTCTGTTTCTGAGAAATCAGCGTTTGAATTTTTATGTAAATGAGGCGTAAGAGCTATTTGTAGATCTGAAGCCTCCGTCACTCCAGCTCTATTCCCCACCCAGCGCCGTCTCCTCCTGCTTGACTGACGACTACTTTGCCTGAAGTCACACAGCATAGCTGTCAGTCAACAGGAGGAGACAAAAAAACCTGACTGGCACTTCCAGACTAATGTGAACTAGGTGCAAACCAAAGGGAGCTACCCCCATGTAAAACATACAAAAAAAGGCTGCACTCAAGCATACTAAAGCATGACAACATAGAATACATGAAATTTTGAATAGCAATATGGCTTTGGAGTATAAGGAAAAATTTGAGACGCTTAGTATAAACATTTGGCCAAACATTTTAAAGCCCACCAACCATCGTCAAGGTGGTCTCAATTCTGGTGAGTCCCTGACCTAATGTGAACATACCTCTATTAGGCTGATATCTGAATTTCTGGGTGAATATGCACCTCTGTCAGTAATGCCTGCATTTATGGGTAAAGTAGGGACCTGGTGTAATTAAAATCACCACCTGGTGGGGATGGAGTGCTCGGTCAGTAAGCTAACATTCAAAAGACAAAAAAACCTGACTGGCACTTTCAGACTAATGTGAACTAGGTGCAAACCAAAGGGAGCTACCCCCATGTAAAACATACAAAAAAAGGCTGCACTCAAGCATACTGAAGCATGACAACATAGAATACATGAAATTTTGAATAGCAATTTGGCTTTGGAGTATAAGGAAAAATTTGAGACGCTTAGTATAAACATTTGGCCAAACATTTTAAAGCCCACCTTATACTCCAAAGCATATTGCTATTCAAAATTTCATGTATTCCATATTGTCATGCTTTAGTATGCTTGAGTGCAGCCTTTTTTTGTATGTTTTACATGGGGTAGCTTCCCTTGGTTTGCACCTAGTTCACATTAGTCTGGATGTGCCAGTCAGGTTTTTTTGTCTATTGAATGTTAGCTTGCTGACCGAGCACTCCGCCCCCACCAGGTGGTGATTTTAATTACACCAGCTCCCTACTTTACCCATAAATGCAGGCATTACTGACAGAGGTGCATATTCACCCAGAAATTCAGATATCAGCCTAATAGAGGTATGTTCACATTAGGTCAGGGACTCACCAGAAATGAGACCACCTTGACGATGGTTGGTGGGCTTTAAAATGTTTGGCCAAATGTTTATACTAAGCGTCTCAAATTTTTCCTTATACTCCAAAGTCATATTGCTATTCAAAATTTCATGTATTCTGTGTTGTCATGCTTCAGTATGCTTGAGTGCAGCCTTTTTTTGTAAGTCAACAGGAGTCGGTGCTGGGCAGGGAAAAGAGCTGAAGTGACGGAGGCTTCAAATCTACCATAGTCCTTCAGCATGATTTGCTTATTAATTCAAATGGTGATTTGTCAGTAATGGAGGAGCAAACTGGCCATTTAAAGGTATTGCAAACTGATTTACTATTGTGTGGTGGCTATGTAAAAGCAGTATGCAATCAGCTCCCCCTAGTGGTGCCTGCAGGCAGCCAGAATGTTGGAGCTCTGTATGAAACAAATGGGGCAGCACGGTGGCTCAGTGGTTAGCACTGCAGCCTTGCAGTGCTGGAGTCCTGGGTTTAAATCCCACCAAGGACAGCAGTTTGTATGTTCTCCCCATGCTTGCGTGGGTTTTCTCCGGTTTTCTCCCACACTCCAGAGACTTTAGAGAATTTAGATTGTGAGTCCCCTCGGGGACAGCGATGATAATGTCTGTAAAGCGCTGAGCACTATATAAGTGAGGGCTAATATTAACATAAAGGATGTAGAAATAAAAATAATTCTCCTGTTCATACCCAGAATTCCAAGATGTTCCTCAGCTTTAGATTGGGTCTTCTTAATACCAAATGATTCATCTGTGTATTCCGTGTAATGCACCTTCCAATAAGAACCTCCAATCCGGTCACTGCTCTTTGTAAAAAAAGTTGCAGAATGGCTGTAAAACAAAAAAAAAGTGTATTTATAAATGTAACTAGCATGCACAAAAAAATGCTGGCTCTCAAATAACTTTTTTTTTCTACCAGCAGATGGCGCTTTAGTAAATAGAGCTCTTTAATTACAAGCAGAAGTGCCTTAGACTCATGGAATTATGAACGGCACACCATGTGGCCAGGTGAGGTATTACAAGTGAGGAGCATTATTTTAAAACTAAATATTATCATTTTATTATAATATCATGTTATTAAAATACATGAGCAATTTAAAACGACACGTTAAACAGAACATACAGCCTTACCTGTCCGGATCATTTAAAGCTTTATGTGTAAATCTGTCATAATTGTTTGGTGCATAATTCCACATGACTTTCTCAGCAGCAATAAAGTACTTTTTCACATCACCAGACGTCAAAGCTGCGGAGGAGTGTCCACAGGTTCCCACATTGTACAGCCCCATCATTCCAGCTGTAAAAAATATGTTAAGAAATTAACACAAAATTATATATCTCCTAAAAAAACCTGTGACAAATATCTCCATCATGGAGGGTGTCAGGGACTTTGGAGCGGGCTCAGAAGCTGAGCCCGCTCCACACAGGGCACAGACCGGCTATATTACATAGTGGACATCTTTCTGTAACAGTAGCAATCACTTAAATACTACTGTCAGTTGCTGACGGTGGCATTTGAGTGCCACAATCTGCCTCTGACATCAGTTTTGGTGGCCATTGGCTTCCCGGCAATGAGATCGCAGGGAGCCGATGGGCTTGTATGACAGCCAGGGTTTGGCTGAAAGCCCCTGGGTCTGTCATGATCTCCTTTATAATGTTGAGCCTGCGGCTGGGCATCATGGGAGACCTTGATTTTTACTAAATACAGCGATGCTGCGGTATTTTCTGTGTATAGTAGAAGCAATCAGACGATTGCAAGTTCAAGTTCCCTAAGGGGACTAACAAAAAAGTAAACAAAAAAGTTTAATAAATTTAAAAAAAAAAATCAGAATCGCCCCCTTTTCCCAATTAACAATAAAAAATGCAACTATTTGGTATCAACATGTTCAGAAAAGTCCAATCTATGAAAATATAACATTAATTTGTCTGATCTGTAAAAACTATAAAGAGAAAAAAAATTACGGGTTTTGGTTTTTGATTGCCACAAAAAAAAAAATCAAAGTGTCGTATCTGCCTCAAAATAGTATTACTAAAAACATCAAGTCTCCATGGGAAAAATGAGCCCTCACACATCCACATCGACCAAAAAATGAAAATGTTTTTGAAAATGGCGAATCAGGGTAATTTTTTTTTTTTTTACAAATTTCTGAAATTTCTTTCACTACTTAAATTTTAAAAAAATGCAAGTTTGGTACAATCGTAATCGTACTGCCCTCAACAATCGTATTTCCAACTGCAAAATGAACGCCAATTAAAAAAAACACCAAAAAACAATTATTGAATTGCATTTTTTTTTTCACAGTTTCACATCATTTGTCATTTTTTCCCATTTTCCATTAAACCATATGATATAAATGGGGTCACTCAAGTACAACTAGTCAATAAAAAACAAAACCAAAAATAAACAAAAACAAGCCCTCGTATGGCTTTGTCAGTGTGAAAATAAAAAAAAAAAATTCTGATTCTTGGAAGAAGAGGAAGGAAAAATGAAAGTTCAAAAATTAAAAATTGCTCGGTCCCTAAAGGGTTAATATTCATTTGACATTCGAAATTTAATAAGATGATCATCAACTAAACTAATAATGTTCCAAATGCTCATCACAGAAAATGTTAAATGATACAATTCTGTCTGATCTAGACTAGCAGACGTCTAGAAGACTGCATACTACTGATGAACAAGCGTGCTCGGATAAAGTGTTATCTCAGCATGCTCGAGTGCTTATAGAGCATTTCGTCGTGCTCGAATACTATGCTCGAGTCTCCGCTGCTGAATGTCTCGTGACTGTTTGGATTGCCTGTTTGTTAGACAATCCCTGCATGTGTTGCGGCTATCGGTGATTTATTTTTCGAGCACACCGAAAATACTCGATTAGGACATGAGCATGCTCAGATAAGGTCTTATCCGAGCATGGTCGTTTATCACTACTGCATACCCATTTATTATTGAGGTCACTATATGGACAGTATGTAGTAAGCTCCCCCTAGTGGTGGCTGTCAGTAGCCAACAGTTTATTATTCAGCTTACTGGGGCAGATGAATTGATGAATGGAAGATAAAAAGAAAAAAAATGGACTAAAAAAAAAAAAAATCACAAATGATGTACATTTTCATTTTTTTTTAATCTTTATCTTTTATGACTGTGCCGCACATGTGCCGCATCGGGACCACACGGATGGCCGCAGTGGAAGTAGCGCTACAGTAAGCGCTGTTCCCCTGCCTGTGGTGCTGAAGTCGGCTGTCATTATTCTCTCCTGCTCTGCCGGCAACAGCGAGCAGGGAGAATGAAAGAAAACCCGATGTGGGGTCCCCCTGCTATTCTCAGGCTGGAAAGGGGCCATCATTATGGGCCCCGCAGCCTAAAAACAGCAGCCCGCAGCGGCCCAGAAAAGGCGCCTATTCTGGAGCTTTGTCGGGTTCTTCCCACTTGCCCTGTAGCGGTGGCAAGTGGGGTTAATAAAGGGTTAATGTCACCTTTTTATTGTAAGGTGACATTAAGCCAGGCTTAGTAATGAAGAGGTGTCAATAAGACACCTCTTCATTACTAACCCTAGAGTTATTCAAGGGTTAAATAAATACACACACAATAAGAATAAAGTATTTTAATGAAAGAATACACTACACAGTTAAAAAAAATCTTTATTACACTCCCATTCCATTATCGAAGCCCTCGATCTCCTGGAAAAAATGTAAAATAAAAAACCAACAATATACCCATACCAGCCTGAGAATAGCAACCCGCACCTGTATAGTTTTGCGGGTTGGTTCAAAAACTGTTGCCGGCAGAGCAGGGAGAATAATGACAGCTGGCTTCAGCACCTCAAAAATTTTAATACTCAGGTGAACAGTGGGAATAAAATAAAAGCTAAAAACTGACCACTTTTCACCTGATGACTTTAGGTTATTTTACAGATATTTTGCTGCGGTTATTCAGGATGCAGACTTATTGTTGTGTTCTTTATGTGGTTCATTTACCTCTGTGACCAGATGTTACATTCTTCTAAATGGCATCTAAGGAAATCTGCATCTCATAATGGCGCACATTTTAGAAGGGCACACTCTAGTTTTTTTTATTTATTGCATCACTTCTGGTTTCACTTCTGTTTTCCCCCGTTCTATTTTCCTATACAATGTCCTAGAACTACTTGATTACGAGAATCTGTAACTATGTGAAAGGTAAAACTTCTCACAACCACGTGCTTATTATTTTCATGTAGTGGTAACTTCAGAATTCCCCCATGAAAACAGAAACTTAAAGGGATTGTTCAAATTAAAAAAAAAAAAGTTTACTGAAGACAGGGATCTGTACAGGGATCTGTAAGAAAAAGTAATACAATTATATATATTAAGCCTTTTTATTCCGTTTGGTTCCAGTGCAGCGCAGGTAACTGGAGATCTCTTGAAATAGTGGAAGCCATGACACTCCATTCTTCAATCACCTGACTACTGAGGTCCGTGATTGGCTACACCAGTCAGGTGACTGCAATGAAAGATCATCTCCTGTGACTGTGATTACAAACACCCTTTCCTCTCCTAACACTATAATTTTCTACAATATATCCTCCTGTCATCCAGGCCATTTAATGGGTTACTTATCTTATAAAGTGATATGCTCTCATTTTGATGGACCCCCTGGACCTTCAAAAAAGCAGAAAATTGCTTAATGCTGCATCCTCTTCCCTGTTTTTTCGTTGACAAATGCTTCCAACCACCCCATTGCCCCATTCAAGTGAATGTTGTTGTGCAGTGCAGGATCATAACATGGCAGACTTCTTTGTCAAAAACAGCGCCACCCCTGTCTATAGGGTATGCCAGGTATTAAAATTTTTGTATTGCATAAATCCACCATACGGTTCCAGAGATCTGGGCTTTTTTATTTAGTGCAAATTTTTACTGTTATGGCGCTCACAGGATCCTCTGGGGCGTGTCTTCAGGCTGCTCTGCATAATTATCCTGTGATCCACACCCCCTTGTAATTGCTATAAAAACAAACACAAAATAAAAAGGCCCATATCTCTGGACCCATATGGCAGATTTAAAAAAAAAAAAAAATGGAGAACTCAGAGGAGCAGTGAGAATAAAATAAAAGCAAAAACTGGCCACTTTTGACCTGATGGCTGGTCCTCTTGTTCTCATGTTGTTTGTTTAGGAGTGCATTCCTGAAAAATAACAGGTCGGTCCTGCAGAATGGTCGCTCCGCTGGTCCAAACTGAACAGTCTCCCAGGTTTACTAGCAAAAGACAGCTTAGCCTCTGCAGCATGGGAGAAGCGCAGGGGATCCAGCCAGCTTCAGAGCAGCACTTGCAGGCTCTCTAATCTGCTAGCAGCACTTGCTTCTTACCTAGGTAACCAGCCATTGTGAGACTGCAGAGGTCGGCGGTAACCTAGGCAATGAGCAGTAAACTATACAATTAAGAAGCTTGCTTTTACAAGTATTTGAAATTTTAACCATTTAAAATCTTGAGATAACGCCCTTAAAGGGTGTGTACCAAGATTTCTAGATATCCTATATCTGAATTCCTGATCACTAGTGGTCATAGTTAGCAAGGCCGAAAAAAGACATTTGTCTATCCATTTCAGCTTATATTCCATCAGAATAAATCCCCAGATCTACGTCCTTCTAAAGAACCTAATAACTGTAAGATACAATATTGTTACGCTCCAGAAAGACATCCAGGCCTCCCTTGAACCCCTTGACTGAGTTCGCCATCATCACCTCCTCAGACAAGGAATTCCAGATTCTCACTGCCCTAACAGTAAAGAATCCTCTTCTATGTTGGTGGAAAAATTTTCTCCTCTAGACACAGAGAATGCCCCCTTGTGATCGTCACCTTCATTGGTATAAACAGATCCTCGGAGAGATATTTGTATTGTCCCCTTATATACTTACCAGCTATGAACCCGTTCTATGCCCAGGTGGCGAACATTTTTATTGGTGTATGGTCTCCCATCCTGGTATGTGCTGCTCCCCTCCTATCCTGGTATGCATGGCACCCCTCATCCCCATCCTGGTATGCATGGTACCCCTCATCCCTATCCTGGTATGCATGGCCCCCTCATCCTTATTCTGGTATGTATGGTCCCCTCACCCCCCCATTCTTGGTATGCATGGCACCCCAATCCTCATCCTGGTATGCATGGTCCCCTCACCCCCCTCCCCTCACACCCCAATCCTGGTTTGCATGGTACCCCCTGATGCCTATTATGGTATGCGTGGTCCCCTCACCCCCAAATCCTGCTATGCATCGTCCCCTCACCCCCCAATCCTGGTATGCATGGTACCCCATCATCCCTATCCTGGTATGTATGGTCCCCTCACCCCCCAATTCTTGTATGCATGGTACCCCTTGATGCCTATTATGGTATGCATGGTCCCCTCAACCCCCAATCCTGGAATGCATGGTCCCCTCACCCCCAAATCCTGGAATGCATGGTCCCCCCAAATCCTGGAATGCATGGTCCCCTCACCCCCCACTCCTGGTATGCATGGTCCACTCACCCCCCAATCCTGGTATGCATGGTCCCCTCACCCCTCAATCCTGGAATGCATGGTCCCCTCACCCCCCAATCCTGATATGCATGGTCCCCCCTCATCCCTATCGTAGGATGTATGGTACCCCCTCACCCCCCAATTCTAGTATGCATGGTCCCCTCATCTCCAATCCTGGTATACATGGCACCCCTTACCTCCCAATTCTGGTATGCATGGTCCCCTCATCCCCAATCCTGGTATGCATGGTGCCCATATATGGTCCTCTCACCCCCCAATCCTGATATGCATGGTCCCCTCACCCCCCAATCTTGATATGCAAGGTCCCCTCACCCCTTATCCTGGTGGCGAGCATTTTGATTGCCCCCCTCCTATCCTGGTATGCATGGCACCTCTCATCCCTATTCTGGTATGCATGGTACCCCTCATACTTATCCTGGTATGTATGGTACCCCTCATCCCTATCCTGCTATGCATGGCCCCCTCATCCCTATAATGGTATGCATGGCCCCCTCATCCCTATTCTGGTATGTATGGTCCCCTCACACCCCCAATCCTGGTATGCATGACACCCCATTCCTCATCCTGGTATGCATGGTCCCCTCACCCCCTATCCAGGTATGCATGCTACCTCTCACCCCCCATCCTGATATGTATGGCCCCCCTCACCCCTATTAAACTGCACACATACCAAAAAAAAACAAACATTTATACTCACCTTTCTTCCCAGTGCTCCAGCGCTGTCCCGCTCTGCCGGAGGCCGGGGGAAGAGTGTGGCGCAGGAGTACGTGCATGCCCATACTGCGCTGTCCGGCGCCATATTGCTGAAGACACACTGCAAATGTGTCTTCAGTAAAATGGCGCCGGATAGCGCTATGAGCATGCGCGATTCTGACTCGCACTCCTGCCCTGGTCTCCGGCGAGAAGAGAAGTGCCGCGGCAACGCTCTTCCCGGTCAGGTAAGTATGTAAGTATGACGCCATAGACACTCTATGTACCGCTGGATGCCTTCTTCTGTCTGAAGCCAGACTGCGCAGGCATGACGCGCTTGCGCAGTTTATAAAGGCTTCAGACAGAGTGACGCTTACAGCGTTATATTATAGATACATGGTTATTAGATCGCCCCTCAGTCATCTTTTCTGGCGGAGGTCCATCTCCTAGGACCTCCACCAATCCTAAAAATGGGACCCTGAAGAGCCCTGCCTTACTGGAGTGGAGGTCGAACATGAGCAGCCCCACTCCATTAATTATCAATGGGACCACAGGATATAGTTGAGCGTAATCTCATTGAGAATGAATGGAGTGGTGATGCACCTGCTCGACCTCTGCTCCATTCAGACAGACAGACCCCAATTCTCAGGATCGGTGGTGGTCCCAGTGATCAGATGCCCAGTGATCAGGAAGTTAACCCCTGTCCTAAAGGTTGGGATAACTTCAAATTTTGGTTCAAACCTTTTAAGCCCTCTCCAGGGGCGCACCTACTATGAAGCGAGTTGAGCTCTCTGCCTCAGGCGGCGTTCCCTCCCTGAACATAAGGGGCGGCAGATTCTTATCTACTGCATCTGCTCCTGTTGCTATTGATATTGCTGTTCTCTGCGCACAGGACCTGTGATTATGTCACAGGAGGGGAGGAGTCAGGTGTCACATGATCAGGGGCCGCCCTCAGTGTATGCAGGACTCTGCTTTGCTGGTTGTCATGGTGCTGGATGAGGGGAAGTTTATGTGTGGGGTCAGGAGGGGTTTACAGGGTGGATGTAGTAGAGCCGTGTGTGTACGAGGTGTACGGATCGGAGCCACGTGTGTATGGGTTGTGCAGAGCGGATCCGTGTGTATACAAAATGTACAGAGCAGAGCCGCGTGTGTACGAGGTGTGCGGAGTGGAGCCGCGTGCATACGAGGTGTGCGGAGGCACGTGTGTAAGATGTACAGAGCAGAGCCACCTGCGTACAAGGTGTGCAGAGTGGAGCCACGTGTGTACGAGGTGTGCGGAGCGGAGCCGCGTGCGTACAAGGTGTGCGGAGTGAAGCCACGTGTGTGCGAGGTGTGCGGAACAGAGCCGCCTGCGTACGAGGTGTGCGGAGCGGAGTCGTGTGCGTACGAGGTGTGCGGAGCAGAGCCGCGTGCGTACGAGGTGTGCTGAGCGGATCCGCATGCGTATGAGTTGTACGTAGCAGAGCCATGTGTGAACGAGGTGTGTGGAGCCGCGTGTGTACGAGGTGTACGGAGCGGAGCCGTGTGTGTACGAGGTGTGCGGATTGGAGCCGCATGTGTACGAGGTGTGCGGAGCGGAGCCGCATGTGTACGAGGTGTGCGGAGCGGAGCCGCATGTGTACGAGGTGTACGGAGTGGAGTCGTGTGTGTACGAGGTGTATTGAGCGGAGCTATGTGTGTACGAGGTGTACGGAGTGGACCCGTGTGTGTACGAGGTGTATGGAGCGGAGCCGTGTGTGTATGAGGTGTGAGGAGCGGAGCAGCGTTTTGGTACAAACCTTTTAAGCCCTCTCCAGGGGCGCACCTACCATGAGGCGAGTTGAGCTCTCTGCCTCAGGCGGCGTTCCTTCCCTGAACATAAGGGGCGGCAGATTCTTATCTGCTGCATCTGCCCCTGTTGCTATTGATATTGCTGTTCTCCGCGCACAGGACCTGTGATGATGTCACAGGAGGGGAGGAGTCAGGTGTCACATGATCAGGGGCCGCCCTCAGTGTATGCAGGACTCTGCTTTGCTGGTTGTCATGGTGCTGGATGAGGAGAAGTTTATGTGTGGGGTCAGGAGGGGTTTACAGGGTGGATGTAGCAGAGCCGTGTGTGTACGAGGTGTACGGATCGGAGCCGCGTGTGTATGGGTTGTGCAGAGCGGAGCCGTGTGTATACAAAATGTACAGAGCAGAGCCGCGTGTGTACAAGGTGTGCAGAGCGGAGCCGCGTGTGTACGAGGTGTACGGAGTGGACCCGTGTGTGTACGAGGTGTACGGAGCGGAGCCGTGTGTGTATGAGGTGTGAGGAGCGGAGCAGCGTTTTGGTACAAACCTTTTAAGCCCTCTCCAGGGGCGCACCTACCATGAGGCGAGTTGAGCTCTCTGCCTCAGGCGGCGTTCCTTCCCTGAACATAAGGGGCGGCAGATTCTTATCTGCTGCATCTGCCCCTGTTGCTATTGATATTGCTGTTCTCCGTGCACAGGACCTGTGATGATGTCACAGGAGGGGAGGAGTCAGGTGTCACATGATCAGGGGCCGCCCTCAGTGTATGCAGGACTCTGCTTTGCTGGTTGTCATGGTGCTGGATGAGGAGAAGTTTATGTGTGGGGTCAGGAGGGGTTTACAGGGTGGATGTAGCAGAGCCGTGTGTGTACGAGGTGTACGGATCGGAGCCGCGTGTGTATGGGTTGTGCAGAGCGGAGCAGTGTGTATACAAAATGTACAGAGCAGAGCCGCGTGTGTACAAGGTGTGCAGAGCGGAGCCGCGTGCATGCGTGGTGTGCGGAGCGGAGCCGTGTGCATACGAGGTGTGCGGAGCGGAGCCGCGTGTGTATAAGATGTACAGAGCAGAGCCGCGTATGTACGAGGTGTGCGGAGCGGAGCCGCATGCGTACGAGGTGTGCGGAGTGGAGCCACGTGTGTGCAAGGTGTGCAGAGCAGAGCCGCGAGCGTACGAGGTGTGCGGAGCGGAGCCGCGTGCGTACGAGGTGTGCGGAGCGGAGCCGCGTGCGTACGAGGTGTGCGGAGCGGAGCCGCGTGCGTATGAGGTGTACGGAGCGGAGCCATGTGTGTACGAGGTTGTGCGGAGCCGCGTCTGTACGAGGTGTACGGAGCGGAGCCGTGTGTGTACGAGGTGTACGGAGCGGAGCCGTGTCTGTACGAGGTGTGAGGAGCGGAGCCGCGTGTGTACGAGGTGTGCGGAGCGGAGCCGTGTGTGTACAATGTGTGCGGAGCCACTTGTGTACGAGGTGTGCGGAGCTGTGTGTGTACGAGGTGTGTGGAGCGGAGCCACATGTGTACGAGGTGTGCAGAGCAGAGCCACGTGTGTACGAGGTGTGTGGAGCCACGGGTACGAGGCGTACGGAGCGGAGCCGTGTGTATACGAGGTGTGCGGCGCAGAGCCGCATGTGTGCGAGTTGTGCAGAGCGGAGCCGCGTGTGTGCAAGGTGTGCAGAGCCATGTGTACGAGGCATACAAAGCGGAACCGTGTGTGTTTGAGGTGTGCGGAGCCATGCGTGTACGAGGTCCGTGTATGGTGGGGAGCATTCATACCTCCCAACCGTCCCAGATCCAGTGGGACAGTCCCGATTTTGAGAGAGAGTCTGCCCCGCTGTCCTGGCTGGGAGCTTACTTTTCCCGTGGACACAGGAGTACACGGTGGAGCCCCGAGGAGCACTTTAAAACTCGCACGTGACGTTCCACTGGAAGTGATGTGGTGCAAGATGACTGGAAATGAGGTAATTTCGGGAGGAGATTGTGACGGAACCATGGAGGCACTTCAGGGAATGCTTCAGATCCATTACCGTGTCCTTCTCCGACAGCGCGGACAGCGGGATCGCCTTGGAATCGGGGATGCCAGCCATGTGAGCGGATCATGATATGTCCTGCATCAGGAGGCTCAGGTGGGCATTACAATGGGAGCCGGGCTGCTATAGTATCTTTATAGAATCTTTCTTTCTCTCTCTGTTTCTTTCTCTCTCTCTTTGTTCTTTCTTTCGCTCTCTAATCTTTCTCTCTCTCTGTTTCTCTCTCTCTGTTCTTTCTTTCCCTCTCTAATCTTTCTTTCTCTCTGTTCTTTCTTTCTTCACCCTTTCTTCTTTCTCTCTCTCTCTGTTCTTTCTTTCCCTCTCTAATCTTTCTCTTTCTCTCTGTTTCTTTCTCTCTCCCTCTCTAATCTTTATTTGTCTGTTCTTTCTTTCTCTCTGTTCTTTCTTTTTCTCTCTCTGTTCTCTCTTTCTCTCTCTCTGTTCTTTCTTTCCCTCTGTTCTTTTTTTCTCTCTCTCTGTACTTTCTTTCTCTCTGTTCTTCCTTTCTCTCGCTCTGTGCTTTCTTTCTCTCTCTGTTCTTTCTTTCTCTCTGTTCTTCCTTTCTCTCTCTCTGTTCTTTCTCTCTCTGTTCTTTCTTTCTGTTTCTCTTCTTTCTTTCCCCTCTTTCTTTCTCTCTCTGTTCTTTCTTTCTTTCCCCTCTTTATTTCTCCCTCTCTTCTTTCTTTCGCTCTCTGTTCTTTCTTTCCTCTCTTTCTTTCTTTCTCTCTCTGTTGCCTAAAATTTGCTGCGGGGCAGAATGGAGCACGGGGGCCTGAATGGAGCACGGAGCTCCTGTGTATAATGTTACCGGTGATCACTGTATTACCTGTACACTGACATTGTATACAGAGATCCTGTGTATAATGTCACCGGTTATCATTGTATTACCTGTACACTGACACTATATACAGAGCTCCTGTGTATAATGTCACCAGTTATCACCGTATTACCTGTACACTGACACTACATACAGAGCTCCTGTGTATAATGTCACCAGTGATCACTGTATTACCTGTGCACTGACACTATATACAGAGCTCCTGTGTATAATGTCACCGGTGATTACTGTATTACCTGTACACTGACACTATATACAGAGCTCCTGTGTATAATGTCACCGGTGATCACTGTATTACCTGTACACTGACACTATATACAGAGCTCCTGTGTATAATGTCACCGGTGATCACCGTATTACCTGTACACTGACACTATATACAGAGCTCCTGTGTATAATGTCACCGGTGATCACTGTATTACCTGTACGCTGACACTATATACAGAGCTCCTGCGTATAATGGCACTGGTGATCACTGTATTACCTGTACACTATACACTATATACAGAGCTCCTGTGTATAATGTCACCATCTCCACCTTTCATCGGCCCCATCTTGTGAATGCAACTTCTGTCTGTGGGAAGTCAGAAGTAGCAGAAACCCTCTATCAGGCCACGTTCACACGTTTAGTACTTTACCTCAACATTTGTAGGCCAAAACCAGGAGTGGAACAATCAGAGGAAAATTATAATAGAAACACGTCACCACTTCTGGGTGTTTCACCCACTACCGATTTGGCCTTACAAATACTGAGGTAAAATACTGACCAAATACTGAACGTGTGAATGTGGCTTTGGGCTGGTTTCACACATCCTGATATTTCCGTTACTGGAAAAACCATTAGTGGAGATATCCGTGTCCGTGTGTGCAATACGTGTGGCAACTGTGTGCCGCATCAGTAGCACACAGATGGTCGCCGTGGAAGAAGCGCTACAGTAAGCACTGTTCCTCGGCCAGGGGCGCACCTAAAATGAAGCAAGTTGATCACTTCGCCTCAGGCGGCATTGAGTCCCTGAAAAAGTGTAAAGATCAATGTTTCAAATATATTCCTATTTAAAAGTGTATGTATTTTACATGTGCGTCAGGTTAGGCTAGTAAAGAGTAAGTCAGATTTATTTGTACTGATTTTACTACGGGGGGGCGCCATTTTGCAGTTCTCCTCAGGCAGCAGAGAGGCTAGGTTCAGCCCTGGGCCTCTTTCAAACCACATATCCAAACCCTTGCCTCCTCCTGCAGCCTCAAACTCAAAAATATTTCCTGGATCCGCACATTCCTCAACCATGAAACCACAAAAACACTAGTGCACGCCATTATCATCTCCTGCCTCGACTACTGCAACCGTCTACTCTCTGGCCTCCCTTCCAGCACTCTGGCACCACTCCAGTCCATCCTACACTATGCTGCCCGACTAATCCACCTGTCTCCCCACTATTCCCCAGCCTACCCCCTATGCCAGGCCCTTCACTGGCTTCCTATTGCCCAGATGCTCCAGTTCAAAACCCTAACCACGACATACAAAGCCATCCACAACCTGTCTCCTCCATATATCTGTGACCTCGTCTCCCGGTACTTACCCGCACACAACCTTCAATCCTCTCAAGATCTCCTTCTCTACTCCCCTCTTATCTCCTCTTCCCACAATCGCTTACAAGACTTCTCCCGTGCTTCCCCACACTCTGGAACTCTCTGCCGCAACACATCAGACTCTCGCCAACAACGGAAACCTTCAAGAAGAACCTGAAGACCCACCTGTTCCGACAAGCCTACAGCCTGCAATGATCCTCAGTCTACTGAAACACCGCATAACAAGCTTCACCGTCTCCTAGTGTATCCTCATCTATCCCTGTAGACTGTGAGCCCTCGCGGGCAGGGTCCTCGCTCCTTCTGTACTTGTATGTCCCTTGTCTTACACATGTTTATTGTACTTGTCTATATTTCCCCTTTTCACATGTAAAGCGCCATGGAAGAAATGGCGCTATATAAATGTATAATAATAATAATAAGGAGATGCATTTAAGAAAAGAAGGATTAAAGTGATCATCCTAAGAGACTAGGGTCACACGACCGTTTTCTCTCCATCCAAGAAAATCGGTCTGATTATACTGATCACACTGATCAGAGTTTGACCAGAGTAGGATCCGATTTTCTAGGGGGTGGAAAGAAAGAAAAAAAAGTTTTTCCGCTTTCTCTATTATGTCAGTCCATAAAAATCGGACTGAATTTGGATGTCATCCAAGTAGGGTCTGATTTTTTTCACGGACCCATCAACTTAAATGGGAGAGTACCATCCAATTCTTGGAGGAAAATCGTGCATGCTGCAATATTTTTCCACTTGGTCCAAGGAAAAAAAAATCGGACATGTGCATGGCGCCATAGAATAACATGGATACGAGTGCTGTCTGTCAAAACCACAGATAGCATTGTCCCATTTATACAGTCGTGTGCATGAGCCCTAAGGAATATTTCCAACAAAAGCTATGATTAGTCTCATTCCGTAGTCGGTTCTACTCCACTACTTGCTCTTCTTGATAACCTCCAGACAGTAGAAGAGTGGCAGTGAGATAAGAAGAGCGCTGCTCCTGGGTCCATAGTGCTACTTTCCTAGAAGATTTTCCCCTGCCGCTCTGCAGCTTCACTATATCACTATCACACAGCTCCTTGCTCTGATCCAAGTGTTCTACTCCTATCAGCGCACAAATCAGTGTGACAATGATAGTGAAGCTGAAAAGCGGCAGGGAAAAAATCTACTAAAAAGTAGCACTATGGACCCAGGAGCTACAGTGCCTACAAGTAGTATTCAACCCCCTGCAGATTTAGCTGGTTGACACATGCGGAATTAACTTGGCATTGTGACATTTGTACTGTAGATCAGCCTGGAAGTGGGAAATGCACTGCAGCAAAAAAAATTTTATAAATTTTTTTTTTTTTTTTAAAACGTTAAAAGTTAATTCAGAGTGTCATTTATTATTCAACCCCTCAAACCACAAGAATTCTGTTTGGTCCCCCTAAAGTATTAAGAAGTAGTTCAGGCACCAAGAATAATGAGCTTCACATGTGTGGATTAATGATCTCTTTTGCCAGCCTTTTCTGACTATTTAAGACCCTCCCCAAACTTGTGAACAGCACTCATACATGGTCAACATGGGAAAGACAAAGGAGCATTCCAAGGCCATCAGAGACAAGATCGTGGAGGGTCACAAGGCTGGCAAGGGGTACAAAACCCTTTCCAAGGAGTTGGGCCTACCTGTCTCCACTGTTGGGAGCATCATCCGTAAGTGGAAGGCTTATGGAACTACTGTTAGCCTTCCACGGCCTGGACAGCCTTTGAAAGTTTCCTCCCGTGCCGAGGCCAGGCTTGTCCGAAGAGTCAAGGCTAACCCAAGGACAACAAGGAAGGAGCTCCGGGAAGATCTCATGGCAGTGGGGACATTGGTTTCAGTCAATACCATAAGTAACGTACTCCACCGCAATGGTCTCCGTTCCAGACGAGCCCGTAAGGTACCTTTACTTTCAAAGCGTCATGTCAAGGCTCGTCTACAGTTTGCTTATGATCACTTGGAGGACTCTGAGACAGACTGGTTCAAGGTTCTATGGTCTGATGAGACCAAGATCGAGATCTTTGGTGCCAACCACACACGTGACGTTTGGAGACTGGATGGCACTGCATACGACCCCAAGAATACCATCCCTACAGTCAAGCATGGTGGTGGCAGCATCATGCTGTGGGGCTGTTTCTCAGCCAAGGGGCCTGGCCATCTGGTCCGCATCCATGGGAGGATGGATAGCATGGCCTACCTGGAGATTTTGGCCAAGAACCTCCGCTCCTCCATCAAGGATCTTAAGATGGGTCGTAATTTCATCTTCCAACGAGACAACGACCCAAAGCACACAGCTAAGAAAACCAAGGCCTGGTTCAAGAGGGAAAAAGTCAAGGTGTTGGAGTGGCCTAGTCAGTCTCCTGACCTTAACCCAATTGAAAACTTGTGGAAGGAGCTCAAGATTAAAGTCCACATGAGACACCCAAAGAACCTAGATAACTTGGAGAAGATCTGCATGGAGGAGTGGGCCAAGATAACTCCACAGACCTGTGCCGGCCTGATCAGGTCTTATAAAAGACGATTATTAGCTGTAATTGCAAACAAGGGTTATTCCACGAAATATTAAACATAGGGGTTGTATAATTGACCCACACTTTTATGTTTAAAATTTATTAAAATTCAACTGAGCAACATAACTTTTTGGTTTGTAAGATTTATGCTTCTGTTAATAAATCCTACTCTCGTTTGCAGTTTAAAGGCTCTAACTTATTTGCATCTTATCAAACCAGCTAAATCTGCAGGGGGTTGAATACTACTTGTAGGCACTGTATGCACGTCCATTCTGCACATTCAAATCATTCAAGGAGAAGCCGTGCCTTCCACGAGATGGCAGCGCGCTTCCAGTGATAAATAGGATATAAAACTGTTTTTTGCATTTTTTGCAGCAGTTGACCTAGGAGCTGCCTGAAGATCTATAGGGTGGCACCAGAGTAAGTAGCAGGATACAAAGGTCAGGCCTGTGCATTCCCTCAATAGATATGTTTAATCAAACTTTGTCCCCTGTTTGGAACTAAGAACTTTTTTTTCAGGTGACTGCAGAATAAGCTGTTGTGTGTAAATGATGAATAACACTCTTGACTGGTAATTAATTTCACTACAAATAGGCCCGAAGCTATTGTGTGGCCCAGCTGCGCTTGGTACACATGTTCTCTGGAAAGTGCACAGGAAGGTAATTGTAAAGCCTGATATGCATTCACGCACACTTCCCAACACAGCCACCAGAGGGAGCCCCTTAGATTCAGGTATTTAGGGGCGTGGAGAAATGCAGCAGTAGGCATTCTAGCCAGACAGCTAGTCTAGTTGTTGGTTGTACCTCAGAGAAGAGATCAGAACAGCAGTTACCTCAGACAAGCTGTGAGGGACAGATGGGATCTCCTCAGGACATCAGGAGATTGTTCAGTGCTTAGTTTGGCCAGTCTGAGTACGTTTCCTGTCAGGATTAGTTCCTGTCAGAAGTGTTCAGTTCTGTGGAGATCTACTGTGAGATCAGATCAGTGCAGTTGACATTCCTGTCAGAGACAGACGGAGGGAGAAGAGAGAAAACCGTTACTGACGGAGCTTTGGTAGCTCATCGTGTACAGAAGTGGAGGCTAGTACGAGTAGAGGAAATTACTCTAGCCTAGTCAGAGCTACATTTACATCTGAATCCATTACCTCAGAACAAGCTGCTTGTGTTCTCTAAGAACGTGGAAAGTGACTCTCGGAGCTACAGCTTTGATATAGTCTGACAGAACGTCCTGTAAGCTGCTCTGGACAGAGTTTTGGAAAGGAAAGAAGGAAGGGGACTACAGCAGTTGTAACAACGAGTTAACTGAGAACAAGCCAGCGAGCACTAGAAGGAAAACTGACAACTACACCTTCTGCTACCCGTGTTTATGTTAAGGGCGAGAGCAGGGCGATAGGCGAGTGGTGACAGAAGGAGTGACTTTGGTGACAGATCACCTTCACTCAGCTCATCCGGACACCGGGTCCGAAGCATTGCTAGTACCTCACGGCTAGTGATAGAAATCCGGAGGCCTTGCTGGACTTTAAGTCGCAGAAGGTAGCCCTAAGTGTCGATACGTAACTGGAGTCAGGGAGAACAGGACGGAGTCGGCCTGATCAGCCACAACGGCTTAGTTCTTTCCAACAGACAGAAAAGGCTCAACCACAATGTTGGCCGGGCGTAGCTGTTTCAGTCAGAGTTAAACCTGACTTCATGCAGGTTAGGACTCACACACATTACAAAGGGAAAGGAGGCCTTTAACCTGCTCAGCAATTCCCCTGAATGTGCATTTTCCAGCTTGACCAGCTTCCCGGGACATACCTGCAACAACATCAGTAAAGGTATGGAAAGAGAACAACTTGTGTGTGACTGATTTCTTATCTGAATCTTGCAACCCCATTGACTTTGAGGGAACAGTCCCACCTGTGGGGGACTTAACATCTGGCTGCCATTAACATCCCCTCAGAGATCTAACTTGCAGCGCTGGTCTTATTGATCAAAAACCACAGGTGGCGTCACGAACTATCTTTATAATCCCCTGTAAATATCCCCCATTGCATGACCGCCCACGGCCACGGACCGAGTCCTGCTGCCAGTGACATTCCCCATAGATCTCTATGGGCTCGGTGCCGAGTACCCCATAGCCCTGGAACCCCATCACGGTGTGCGCGTCATCTATTTGGCGTCACGAACAGGATAAGAAGCTTACAATTTGTGAGTCCTGTGTGCCTATTTGGACTGTTTTTGTGAAAAAGACTGTGTGCAGCTTTTGTGATTTTTGGCGCCATTTTCCGCCATTTTACCGTCATATTCGCGCCCTGAGGCGCTGGTGAAGAAGGTGGGCGTGCCTTCGTGGGCGTATCCCCCCCTTGTGGCGCGAAAGTGATGGGCGCCTTATCCAAATGCTATTACAATACCAGAGCCTGCCCTACAGCAAGGGAGATCCGCCTCCTCTTCATTTTCTATGCCAAGAAGAGGAAGCGCAAGTCCCGCCTCCACGGAAGAGACCAGATTGTTCCTGATGGAAAAGACAGTCTGGCCTGGAGAGAGATGGTGGAAGGACAGGAGAAGCTATGTGGAGGAGCGGCGGCGCGCAGGCCCCGTTCCCCAAAAGAGCTACCACCTGTGCCGGAGCCGTCCCCAATTCGGGACATGAACCAAATAATGTTGGAGTTGGAGGAAGCGCATGCAGTGATTAAAAGTATGATTCAACGCCGTGAAGACATGGAGGAGACGGAGAGAAGATGGCATGCCCGGAAACAGCGGCTGCAGTGGGACGCAGCACTCTCTCCTCCAGGAACGCAGCCAGTACCTGTGCTCCCTGTGCCACCACCGTCAGCAGCTGGTGAGAAATCGGAGGCCGGCCCCGAAAGAGCTGATCCCGACTCCACCGATGATCCGGTCGGAGGGACGGAGGCTGAGGAGGCACTGCCCAGACCGGAATGCCAGCCAGGCTTGGAGGCCGCAGCGGAATGCAGTCCCCCGGTAGGGACGCCGGAGGAGACCCAACTGTCAGCGATAGAAAACGACTGGGAGCAGCGACAGCAGCAGGTTAGTGCGTTTCCAACTGAGCCACTGTGTGCACCTGCGTCTTATCCTGCAACGCTGCAGAGCACAGCGACTTCTTTTGAGCCAAATCTGTATTTAGAAGAGGCACCTGTTAGGCCTCCAGGAAGTCGCAAAGAAAATCGCAAAATTGTAACAAGGACTGTGGCCACTCAAACACAGATTGCAGGCCATGACATGTTAGTGATGCGCTCCAGATCGCACCGCGTGCTTCCAGCCCAGGAGTGGAAGACGTCACTACTATCTGTAAAGAAGAAGAACAGTAGGACCCAGACAGGGTTTACTGCAGCTGTATAAAGTTGAAAAGAAGAATTTGCACTTTATTAATAGTATGTAATGTTTGCATAGTATGTTGAAAAATTTAAAATAGAATACCCCAGTGGGGTAAAGTAAGTTGATTGAAATGTGATTTCACTTGAAAAATGTGTTTTATATGTAAAGACTGCGTGGCTGTGGACTATGCCAGCCCAAAAACTTTACTTGTAAATAGTTCGCACTTCGGTGCCCCATCTTGGTTTTACATAAAGCCTTATTATTCTACCTCTGAAGAAAAACCCGTATGGTGTGGCCTAGAGTGAGGTCTGCAGAAGAGAAGTCCTGCAGCCCACCCAGGACCTGCGTGGGAGGTTTTTGGTGCGGGTCCTCCACAAGAATCTTGTCTTATATATATTTATATGAAAAGTATTTTGATATTTTTCTAATGCCATTGTAAAAATTGTAACGTTAAAGAGTCCTTACCTCCCACAAGGGATGAGTTAAATGTTGATGTTATATGCAAAACAAAAATGTTTTTCTTTTCTATTTCAGCCCGGGAGTGCTGAGTTTAACCAAGGGGGGATGTGTGGCCCAGCTGCGCTTAGTACACATGTTCTCTGGAAAGTGCACAGGAAGGTAATTGTAAAGCCTGATATGCATTCACGCACACTTCCCAACACAGCCACCAGAGGGAGCCCCTTAGATTCAGGTATTTAGGGGCGTGGAGAAATGCAGCAGTAGGCATTCTAGCCAGACAGCTAGTCTAGTTGTTGGTTGTACCTCAGAGAAGAGATCAGAACAGCAGTTACCTCAGACAAGCTGTGAGGGACAGATGAGATCTCCTCAGGACATCAGGAGATTGTTCAGTGCTTAGTTTGGCCAGTCTGAGTACGTTTCCTGTCAGGATTAGTTCCTGTCAGAAGTGTTCAGTTCTGTGGAGATCTACTGTGAGATCAGATCAGTGCAGTTGACATTCCTGTCAGAGACAGACGGAGGGAGAAGAGAGAAAACCGTTACCTGACGGAGCTTTGGTAGCTCATCGTGTACAGAAGTGGAGGCTAGTACGAGTAGAGGAAATTACTCTAGCCTAGTCAGAGCTACATTTACATCTGAATCCGTTACCTCAGAACAAGCTGCTTGTGTTCCCTAAGAACGTGGAAAGTGACTCTCGGAGCTACAGCTTTGATAGTCCGAAGCATTGCTAGTAGAAATCCGGAGGCCTTGCTGGACTTTAAGTCGCAGAAGGTAGCCCTAAGTGTCGATACGTAACTGGAGTCAGGGAGAACAGGACGGAGTCGGCCTGATCAGCCACAACGACTTAGTTCTTTCCAACAAACAGAAAAGGCTCAACCACAATGTCGGCCGGGCGTAGCTGTTTCAGTCAGAGTTAAACCTGACTTCATGCAGGTTAGGACTCACACACATTACAAAGGGAAAGGAGGCCTTTAACCTGCTCAGCAATTCCCCTGAATGTGCATTTTCCAGCTTGACCAGCTTCCCGGGACATACCTGCCAACAACATCAGTAAAGGTATGGAAAGAGAACAACTTGTGTGTGACTGATTTCTTATCTGAATCTTGCAACCCCATTGACTTTGAGGGAACAGTCCCACCTGTGGGGGACTTAACATCTGGCTGCCATTAACATCCCCTCAGAGATCTACCTTGCAGCGCTGGTCTTATTGATCAGAAACCACAGGTGGCGTCACGAACTATCTTTGTAATCCCCTGTAAATATCCCCCATTGCATGACCGCCCAGGGCCACGGACCGAGTCCTGCTGCCAGTGACATTCCCCATAGATCTCTATGGGCTCAGTGCCGAGTACCCCATAGCCCTGGAACCCCATCACGGTGTGCGCGTCACTATCGCATCTGGAGTGCGGTGAAATTAACATCATAGACATCACCGCTATTTCCCACGCAGGCGCAGTAACAGCCTCGTCGTTACCGCGCATGCGCGGGTAGAGCGCACAGCTGTGGCTCTTACTGCGCATTTGTGGGAATAGCGGTGACGTGAATTTCACTTGCGCAGGCGCAGTTTGTGGCCTTGCGGCCACGAACTGCGCCTGAGCAAGTGACACTGCCGCGGTGACTTAGTGGGATTCAGGGACAGCGACCGGAAGTCCCAACTGGCGATTATATATAGGATGACTTGTAACCTGCATTTTTCACCAGTTTTCCTTTCTGTAGGCTCCCTCTTATTTTCAGTTGGTGGGTGCAGACTAGCTATTACGATGTCTATACACAGACATGAGGAATTACTACTCTCCTGTGTCTACTTAGCACATGACCAAAAACAGCAGCAGCATGGAGGACATTATACAGTAGAACTGAGCAGTGTAGCTGTGAATCCAGCTCTGGAATGAGATGAAGCTTATTAGAAAACAGCAGCATCTGTATGTGTCTCTCTTCCTCTGTTTCTCATTGCTCTTCCCACCTCCTCATAGGAACAGCTGTGATCTGATACCTCAGTGAGCTCCAAGTTCGTCTTGTCTTGAGCAAGACAGACTTTAGCAGTTTATCAGCGTGAATGAAGATTTCAGAAGACAAGGGGATGATAAGAATTGGCTCAAAAGTGGGGACATAATTATATTTCTCTGATAAGACATATTAGAAAGTTTCTTATATTTGCTTGTACTATTAATTTATGCAAAACTAATGCAAAACACCAGTGACCATTTAACCAGTAAGGAAAATGGTGCAAACATCTGTATAAAACGTAAACAATTATGGCCTCCCTTATGGCTTTAACTCTCTATATAACAATCTTATGCCAGTTCTGTACTACTTTTAGAGGTATTACAGAGTTTTCCTGTATAACCAGTCAGTCCCGTGCTTACCTTGAATGTGGTCATTTACTTGACAGCTTAACATCCACGATCCCGGCATTGATGGGGTCATTTCTACTGTGACAAATGTGGCAGGGAACAGGTTGATCACGTCTGTCCGGTGTCCTTGGTTGGTGACTGTGTGACCATAGAAGAATGCAGAGTGGATATCTACTTCATTACCCATTCCAAATAAGTGCCAGGACACCGAGTCTCCGAGACACATGTCCATGGCCGGAAGGTTCCCGAATAGATAACCGTTGAGAGCTGAAAAAATATTGAGATGTAGCATGACATCAGAAATCTTAGATGTTTATCCTGTGTGTGGAAACCTCTGATCAACCCTCACTCCGAAAATGTACTGAAAATTGTGAGCCTTAATAGGGATACTGTAAAGCGCTGCTGACTATGCTGGCGCCATATAAGTGAGCATAAGGAATACTAATAATATTATTGTTCCTGATTTGACTCCTTTTTCACCCAGATCATGACCTCAGCCTTGTTCTTGTACACTGCCTCTGTCTTGGCCCTTGAATAGCCCATCTGGTACTTGTTTTCTTCTGGCTCGTATCCTTGGGTACGTTCCTGGTTATCATGCATAGTGTTTTAGGGCTATTGGCACCAATGCATGACTATCCTGGAAATTATTATCCAGGGATCTTCCTACAGCAAAGTCTACACCCGCTTGTGATGGTTAAGGGTGAAAATTTGGGAAACTTTAGACTCACAACACCTCGTGTTATTGGTCATAGTTACTGCCTGTCCAATACTAGACTATAGACAACCATAGAATATTACTGACCATCAGGTAAGAGATGCTGACTGTACTACTGGCAACCAAGAAAGAGATGCTGACTGTACTACTGACAACCAAGAAAGAGATGCTGACTGTACCATTAACCATCGTTGGAGAGAAAGTGATCATAGGACTGACCAACCGGCACCAGACTACTGACCTCTAGGAGAGACAGATGTTGAGTACACCACAGACCACCAGGACAGAGATGTTTTCTGCAACACTAACCATCAGGTAAGAAATGCTGACTGTACTACTACTGACTACTGGAACCGAGATGCTTTACTTATACCACAGACCACCAGGACAGATATTCTGGATGAAACATTGACCACCTTGGTAGGAGCTTCTGAATCTACCACTAACCACCATCCAATGTACGAATGATATATAATGTAATAATGTTTCATACTCAAGTGGAGTAGCACTTCTTCCAAAACATTTCCATAATCTTTTTAATCATGGCCGTATCCACACATAATTGCATGCCATGCCCCACGGCTCACACCCGGCCTGTCGCATTTCCTGATTCCCGGCTCTTGCTCCACACAGGTCCTCCTTGACATGAAAGAGATCTTACGATATACATTACTGCCCTACAAAATTTCTGCCTACCTGCACCCGAAACAGATGTCCTTGACATAGACCACTTCCAGTCGAAACGTTGGACCATATCTGTTTTTCTACTTCTTGATGAATCAAAATAAATTTACAAAGCAGCAAGACCAAGAGTCTCATTTTCTTTTGTGGTACTGAGGTTCCTACTTCAATAAGTCTGGACCACGAGTCTCTTCCTCAAGCACACTATTTTTTTAAAAAAAGGTCTTTCTCCTTCTAACACACAATTGTGGTTATCTTTATTTATTTCCTGACTTGTAATAACCCGTTATGCACTAGAGAAAAAGCCGGAGGAGACGCCTGATGCTTCTCCAAAATCGTGGCACCCAGTGGACATTTACACTTCTGGAGAAAGCTAAACATGAAGTTAGGACGCCGTAAAAGGTTGATTAATATAGAAAATAGTAGTTGGTATGCGGTTTCCAGGACAAAAATAATGTTTAGCCCACCAGTGCTTGATCATGGGGTCAGTACTTACAATAGTAGCCCACCAGGCTGCAGAAAACCTTGCAGTGGCAATGTGACCCGTAGTCGTACATGGTAATTAATGGATATGTAGAAGGAATAAAAACCTAATATTAGAAAATTACAGTCTCGTGATGACACTTTGGGGACACTCACCGTGCATCTTGTTGCTTTCCTGAAAGTCTTCATTATCTACCTCTACCGTGTCCAGCTCGGAGCAGAATGTCTGGATATTTTCCTCCAGGTACCAGCTGATATTCTCATCAATCACAAAGAACATCAGCACAAAATCTTTATCAACATCTACCCGGTTCAAAGAACTGTCCAACGTTCCTGGAAAATGGTGAAAACCAACATACAATGAGCTTTATTGATTTCTGAAGGAAGCCGAATCGCTCAGCACTTGATGGACATAGATCAGTTTTTGGATGTTAACCTAACGCCTATGAAGGCAGCATTGGATGTATCAGGCGGGTGCTCATCTTGCTTATCACCATAGATTTCACTCTTTGACTCCTGAACTTTTTTGTTTTTTCATCCCTGCCTTCCAAGAGGAAAAACTCTCTTTTAGACATGCAGTAATCATATCTAATTACAGTCCTGAAGGCCTTAACAACCCATCAGCACCTCCATGATGCATCATGGTGGTGGCTAACAGCTTAGATGCTGCATCATGTAACTTATGGAGTTATCTCCAATCCAGGCCATTGCAGCAGAGTGATACCCGCGGCATACTGTATGTAGTGAGCTTAGCTTCATGTAGTCCCTGCACCCTGCGCAATGGTCCCTGGGTATCCCCTTTAAATATAAGCTTCATGTTCTCATACTTGGTCCACCAGTGATCAGTTGTGATCTAAAGACAATTCTTAGACAGTAGTCCATTCATGCGCACAAAAATCTGGGGCTTCTAGCACAAAAAAACTCTGCTGCTTTTCATTTTTTGTCTTCTTTTATATCCATTGGAACCATTAGACGCCTATTTCTTTTAATGGTGCCTTACAAATCTAAGGGCTCGCTCACACGAGCGTAGATTCCTCATGGTAGACAATCGGATAAATTATGGAAATGACACTCAGAGTCACAGTGTCAGCGTAGTTCTCTTGGATGAGGGGAAGATGGAGATCAAAATTTCACCATCTTCTCCATTCTGTAAGTCTGTGGAAATTAGCCTGCACCTGGATGCCATCTGAGTGCCGCCCAATGTTTTCCACGCACCCATAGACCCAAGTCTATGGGTACATGTGATCCGATTTGTGCTGCAACTCGCAGCATGATGTGATTTTTTTTCTCATGCCGAATCGGCATGAGAAATAAAACGCTGATCAGCACTGCCCCATAGAATAACACTGGCCCGGGTGCTATCCGATAAAACATCAGATAGCATTCATCCAGTTTGAGGGTTAAATATAGAACATGTGATGGGATATGATATGATTGTCTGTCCCCAGTCCTCCTGATCTACATCTTCTTTCTTAGGGTGAACAACAGTTCATATATAACACTGTTCCCCAGGCATCCGCGCTGGGCAATGTGCCCAATACTGAGTCATATAAGGGATCATACATTTTTGGAATAATTGCTCTGAAAAATTGTGACTTTGTAGGTTCTTGAGTACATTTTGAACATTTGTACGCTAATAGATATCAGTCATATAGGCAAATTTCCTAAAACTCCTAGATGCCAATACAAATTCTGCAGCAAAGACTGACGACCTCCTATGTGATATCATAATATGGATGCCTGTCTAAGCCCCGGTGCCCAGGCGAAACTGCTATCCCTGCACCCGCTGCAGTACGTTATCTTGGTTCTTTTTAATGCATTTTCCATAGTCGTGTTTTTTACCCTGCTCTTGGTTTTACATGCTTGCTATGATATTATTCTTCTGGGTCTGTCCATAAATCTAGCACCAGGTCCAAATATAGATGCTCAGGAATAAAAAATAATTCATTTTTATGTATGATGGTTTATGCCTCCTTCACTCAATGACCATCATTTTCAGTTGGTTATTTGAAGATTTTGAAGCATAGTGGTTATGTATTTATTGAAAGTAACATTTCCCCACTTACCGTATATGGGTTACGTGATATTTACCTTTCTTACAAGTCAGCAAGGCTCCTATCAATCCACTTGCTATGTCTTTAGGGGCATCGATATGGGAGTGATAGATCCAAGTCAAACAATTGGGATCTTCAGAGGTTGGTGCATATTCCTGTTTAACAATCCACTTGTAGGTATGACGTCCCCCAGGAGGAACTGCATCATCGCGTTTATCAGATTTGCTGGTTCCATCTGGATAAAAAGCTCCTATAATATGCAATATGTAGACAAAAAAGTTCTTGGTTATATGAAAAGTAAAACAGAGCTACATAACTCTAAAAACACAACTCAAAGTGATCGAATGCTTTATCAAGGGATTGTTGAAATCTTGAAGAATGGGAAAATTTGCTACAAAGGGGTGAAAATTTCCTTCTTTACTTGATGTGGTCATCACACTGGAACAAGATTTACCTCCTCCACTACCATTTCCTAAAGCTAAATGCAGTAGAATCCTTCTTTAAAGCAATGGATCACCTTTTGGCAAACCTTTTTAGTATAATAGGAGAACCGCCATGGGGAAAACAGATGCCCCCAAAGTCAAATTCATCACAGCTATTCTGTGCTTGCAACAGCCTATTTACTTTGTTAGCATAAGCAACAAATTTTGCATCTATATTTTGCTGAGAGCCAGGCCATTAAAGGACATTTGCACACCCCATAGCGGTCCTCAGCTATTACCTAACTCATTCCTGGTTAAACACTAATTTGGATGAGAAAGGTATCTCATCGAGCAATATGTTAAATCAACAAAAAATTAAGAGAGGGTATGTCCTAAAGTGTAACATATACAGGTAGGTGTCTTACTGACATGGACCATCTTTGATCCATCTGTTCTGGAGCCATGAGTCCATAGGGGAAAATAAAGTCAGCTAACATATTTTAAAACAATCACAATCTACAATATGTTTCCAATTATATTCAAAATACATAATCCTAGTGGTTGCCCTGATTTCCCGTGACGTCAATTAGAATGACTCACCAATCTCCAAAGCTACAATGCAAATCAAACACAGTTACCTTCTGAATCCTTTTCGTAGAAGACTCCGTGTGGATGAAGAGTATAGGACCGAGAAGCAAAATTCTTCAGGTGTACAATAATAGTGTCTTCAACTTCTGCCTTGATAATTGGGCCAAGGAGTCCTAGCCAGGCAGTCTTACTGACCTCTTGAGCATACTTGGCATCCTTAAATTGTTTGTATATGGCCTTTTTATAAACACGTCCTATTCTGTCTTTGCCATTTTCCAGAAATACTGATGCATGTCTGGTGACATAAAAAATAATATACAAAAATAATAAGGTGAAATTGTGATTTAGCGTAAAATAAAATAAAAAGCATTTTGTACACAAAATTATTTCTTAGACAATACCATAATATCATGGGGCAGCACGGTGGCTCAGTGGATAGCACTACAGCCTTGCAGCGCTGGAGTTCTGGGTTCGAATCCCACCTAGGATAACATCTGCAAGGAGTTTGTATGTTCTCCCCATATTTGCGTGGGTTTCCTCCGGGTACTCCAGTTTCCTCCCACACTCCAAAAACATGCAGAAAGGGAATCTAGATTGTGAGCCCCATTGGGGACAGCGACGATAATGTGTGCAAACTGTAAAGCCTGCGGAATATGTTAGCGCTATATAAAAATAAAGATTATTATTATAATACATGCAACACATACATGGAAGAAATTGACCAGACCACTAGTCAAAAGGGGTAGTGCAGTTTTATTTAACATGGAGGATGTCCATTTTGGAAACTGTAATAGAAACCTACTCTGATGATAAGATGTTCGTTAAGGGATCTGGCGCTGGAACACCAAATGATCAGCTGAAATCTATGTGAAAAATTGGCACTAAGTTTTCATTTCTTCTGCATCAGTTTGGATAGTTAGGAATAATGTGCATTTATTTTTGGATTCTTATTTCCTTAGGAAGTTCTGTATGTGTTCTGTTTTCATTTTTAGGTAAACTGAAGCAGGGGATCAATATTTTCTGATCAAATGCTGCATGATAGAGGGGATATCCTATATAAATAGGTAAAATATAAAGCCAAAAACTTTGCACTCCACTTTATATTCCTATTTTTTTTTTAATCTTCCTGATGTCCTTTCCCAAAAGTTATCAATAGTGTCTCCAGAATGTTGTCCATGCAACATCTACCATGGCTTCTGCCCACTCCTCACACCTAATTACTACCTAGATTTTTGCAGTGAGCTTTAATTTAGAAAGACACTTGTGGCTAAACAAAATTGGAATTTCTTGTCTTTCTGTGTTTTTTATTTCTGCATCTATTAAGCAATTCCTGGAATAGGGCTGGATACAATACTACCATTGTATGAGAGTAATTTTATTCTAAGGCTTCAGACCAGCGGGAATAAAATACAAAGAGGGGAGCAAAATATGTGTTTTTTTCATCTTAAATGGGCAGTACTTGGACAGCAGTTGTAATAGACTAGTGACTCAGCAAGTCCATATTCAGGATGGGGGGCATGGTGACAACAATCAATCACATTCTTTACTAGGAATCTTTCCAACAGCGACTGACTGTACTGTATAAGCAGAAAACAGAAGAAAAGAATATTTTCTGTTCTTCCAGTGTCATCAATAGCAAACTCAGGATTGTTCTTAAAGTCGTTGGTTTCCAAAAACAATGGAAACTTAATTTTATACACTGTCAACTTTTTACATGAATATAAACATAGGGGGTTTAGGAAAATGTAGAAAAAAAAAACACCAAAAAAATCAACTTATCAGCTCTCCCAGGGTTTCTTTGACTTTCGGAACTAAGAAATCAATATCAGTGGATGTGTGTAGCCCTGGTGTAAGGCACACGCAGTACCCTGGAGGATGTGTGGAGAGATAGCAGTTTAATGCTCAATGAACATTCATTTCAGCACACACTTAGACACGCCCACAGGTATATAGTTTAGTCACAGGGAGTGTTCATTAGTGAGTCAGTTTCCTGTCTTCGGACAGAGGAGTCTAGCCTGGACGTGGAGGGAGGAAGAGGTCCAGTCAGTCAGCTCAGTGTGCAGTGTGTGAGGAGGGGAGTCGAGTTCAGTCATTCAGTGAGTCAGACAGCAGCAGAGCTAAGTGCAGTCTGTGTGCAGTTCAGCAAGTGGAGGCCAGTACAGGTGAGCCAGATCACCTCAGCCTGGTCAGAGCTGTGCCCCACTAGAAGACAGACTGAGACATTTATTAAGAAGAAAGAAGTGAGTTGCAGATATACTTCAGTCTCCTGTCCCAAGGACGTGAAGGTTCAGAGACGTGCTCCTGCCTGGAAGATTACTGAGAGTCTGGCAACAAGCTCAAGAAAGGAATTAAGTAAGGGACTGACTTTGTTAACCTGTGAAGTGAGAAATGCTTATGCTACCAGCGAGGACAAGGCGAAAGGCACAGTGGTAGAAATTCTGAGTGCAATAGGATTGGAGAAGTCCTGCACGTTGTTACCGGTCACTGGAGACCGAAGCATCACCATAGCTTCATGCATGGTGGTAGGAAACCCAGAGGCTTACCGGACCTTAGGTAGCGGAAAGCAGCCCCTAAATAGTCGGTACGTAACTGGGGTCAGGGGAGTGAGAACCTTGAGCCTGATCAGCAAGAATAGGAACTCAGCTCTCTCACAGGAAGGCTCCGACCACAAAACTGACTGGGCAGTACAGCTTTGGAATAGCTGGAGTTATAGAGGGAACTACGCTTCATGCTGGTTGTACTCATCGTTGTGAAAGTAAAGGAGGCCCCTAACTTGTCCAGCTGCTATCTCGAAATACATTCTCCTTGGATCAGCCTCCCTGGGACCTGCCTTACCATCTTACAAGTAAAGGTATGGAAAGACGCTGACCGTGTGAGACTGAGTTATTTACTTGCATGCCTGCACAACCCTATCATTACCATCGACCTGAGGGAAGAGTCCTACCTGTAGGGGACCCGACATCTAGCTGCCTCACCATCCCCTCAGAGCTCTACAGCAGCGCTGGTATAAATTACCAGAAGACTACAGGTGGCGTCACGAACTGTATATATATATCCCCTGTAAATATTCCCCCAAATAACGCCAGACCGCCAGGGCCACAGACCGAGCCACCGCTACCTGTGACAAACCCCATAGACTTCCATGGGCTCGGCTCTGAGTACCCCATTGCCCTGGTAACCCACAATTGTGGTGGCGGGTCGAGACAGATGCTCAGATTAATAAATCCAAGGCAGTAACAGAAGTTTGAAGGCTAACAAGAGTTTTTATCCAGCAATCTCAAAAAAGGTTAAAAAAAAATACTTTTTAATTTAAAAATAGTTTAAAAATCCAAGATTATCATTTGAGAAAAAAAATAGACAAAGAGAGAGCGTATTAAAAATACATGTACAGGTAACGCATTTCGAACCATGTGGGTTTTTATTCATATGATTAACCCATGTGATTTGAAACGCGTCAGCTGTACATGTATTTTTAATACCATCCCCGCTTCTCTATTTTTCCCTCAAACGGAAACCATAGATTTTAACCTATTTTGAAATAAAGGTTTATTTTATGTGACCGATTTAGGAATACATTGTCTTTGTCTTTCGGATCAGTATATACACAATGCGTACTGTCAGTTTGGACAATCACATGATTGCTGGGTGGTAATTTGCTGCATGAGCTGTTGTATGCATAACACGGGTATACATTTTTCTAAGGCTAATTTGTCACCCATAGCATCATGGGAAAACAGCAATAAAAAGGAAGGAGGGAAGGAAGGAGGGAGGAAAGAAGGGAAGGAAGGACTTAATGAAGGAGGGAAAGAAGGAATTACTTAAGGAAAGACGGAGGGAAGGAAGGACGTAAGAAAGGAGGGAAGAACGAAGGAGGGAGGGAAGGAAGGAGGGAGGGAAGGAAGGACTTAAGGAAGGAGGGAGAGAAGGAAGGACTTAAGGAAAGAAGGAGGGAAGGAAGGACGTAAGAAAGGAGGGAAGGAACGAAGGAGGGAAGGAAGGAGGGAAGGAAGGACTTAAGGAAGGAGGGAGAGAAGGAAGGACTTAAGGAAAGAAGGAGGGAAGGAAGGATGTAAGAAAGGAGGGAAGGAACGAAGGAGGGAAGGAAGGAGGAGAAGGAGGGAGAGAAGGAAGGACTTAAGTAAAGAAGGAGGGAAGGAAGAACGTAAGAAAGGAGGGAAGGAACGCAGGAGGGAGGGAAGGAAGGAGGGAGGGAAGGACGTAAAAAAGGAGGGAAGGAACGAAGGAGGGAAGGAAGGAGGGAGGGAAGGAGGGAAGGAAGGACTTAAGGAAGGAGGGAGAGAAGGAAGGACTTAAGTAAAGAAGGAGGGAAGGAAGGAGGGAAGGAACGAAGGAGGGAGGGAAGGAAGGACTTAAGGAAGGAAGGAGGGAATGAATGCGGGAAGGAAGGAGAGAGTGAAGGAGGGAGGGAGGAAAGGACGAAAGGAAGGAAGACCACCTTGCAGGCACATGCGCACAACCCTCCGGAGTCACAAAGCTGGAAGTCCTGGCACAGAGTGAGAGGTTCAGGGAGTACAGGGCGAGTGGGGGTGATCTAAAAATGCAAGAAGGACCAGACAGTCGACGGCGTGGAACAGAGAGGTAAGCAGTGAGGTGCGTATTAGGATTTTTTTTATTTCTAACATTTACATTTATTATACTCTGGGTTTAAGGAGACCTCAGAGCATAATAAGGTACATTAAGTATGAGGTGAAGAACTCCGTCTATCGAATTTCACAGGAAAATCTGAGAATTCTAGTTTTACCTGATCCACTCATCTCTAACCACTACCTCTAATCTGACCTCCACCCAAACACACGCGGGACTTCCTCCAACACAGAACATGACACTTGGCCACCTAGCAACTCCTGCTTGATTGACAGCTCGGACCAGTGGCATCACTGCACCACTAGCCCATGCTGTGCACTCTATCATGCCGCAGGGGTGTGTGTCTGTAGCATTAGACATCACCAGCACAGCTGCTGATTGGTTGGCTGAGCTAGTGACATCTACATCTGCTTCCTGCAGAAAATTTTCCTCCATAGCCGCATAAAGCCTGGAAGGTTTTGTTGAGGAGGATTTCAATCTGGAGGGTAACTGGCCGAGACCCATATTTTATCAGAAGTCATGCAACCCCATACAACAGAACCAGTTGTACTGCCCTAATGGCAGCTTTGCTTCCAACCCAAGAAGATATGAAATGTTCACATATAAAGTGCTACCGAGCAAAGCGAGACCCCTTTAATTTAGCAAGTCTAGGGGTTCTGACGTGGGGGTCTGTATTTATTTAAAGAATATGCCTTGGATCAGTACATTTTTTTAGAGGGTCTGATCTGGGGTCATTATTCAGGGGGTGTGATAACTGTATTAATTTAAGAGATCTGATTTGGGGGTCTATATTTATTCAAGGGTTTGGATTACCGACTGTCTTTGTTTAGGGGTCTGGATTGGGGTCTGGATATTGTTTTCATCTTTTGATCAAGGATCTGCATTTGTTTAGAGGTCTGGTTTAGGATCTATATTTATTTAAAGGACTGGTACTAGATCTGTTCTTTTTTAGAGGTTCTACAAGACCCAGGACATCTGACCTGGGGTCTGCATTTATATAGAGCAGGGGTGGGGAACCTTTTTTCAGTCAGAGGCCATTTGGTTATTTAGCCCATCACTCGGGGACTATCCAAAATGATCAACTTGAAATTCACTCTAATGTATTTTGTCAAACATTTAATTAACTCACCCCCAATGTGATAGGTGGAGCTTCTCTTTGGTACGGCTGTGATGTTAGATGGTATTGATGATATTACTACTTACAACTGGGTCTGACCGGGGTTCTTTATTTATTTATGGGATTTACATGAGTATATATTCATGGTGTTTGCACTTGTTTAGAAGGTTTAGGGTTTAAGGTCTAAAATTATTTTCTAGGTTCTGTTTTTGTTTAGGGTTCTGGTGATAGGTCTATTTTTAGAGATCTGGTCTATATTATCTATTTGGGGTCTGGTATAGCATCTATTAGGGGTCTGAATCCATTTGGGGTCTGGTCTAGCCTCTGTATCTATTTGGGTTGGTCTGGGGTCTGTATCTGTTTGGGGTATGTTCTTTAGTCTGTATCTGTTTTGGATGTGGTCTGGGGTATGTTCTTTGGTCTGTATCTGTTTTGGGTCTGGTCTGGGGTCTGTATCTATTTGGGGTATGGTCTAGGATTTGCATCTATTTGGTGTCTGGTTTAGGGTCTGTATCTGTTGGTAGTCTGGTCAAGGGCCTGTATTTATTTAGGGGGTCTGAACTCGGGTCTGTATTTGCTTAGGAGACTAGTCTAGGATGTGTTCTTAGTTAGTGGATGTGATCACACAGTTTATATTATTGAGGAGGTCTGACCTGGGGTCTATATTTACATATCCAGAGGGTCTGACCCGGGTTGTACATTTTTTAATGATATGGAAAGAGTATTTTGTTTTGGTGTGTATGTGTGTATAGTCTGCTTTAATTAGGGTCCGAATATTGTTTTCAGATTTTGGTCTGGGCTCTTGTATTACTTAGTGAGTCTGATCTAGGAGTCTCACCTAATGTATGAATTTATTTAGAGCATTTGACATCAGTATTTCTTTTGATGGGTCTGTAGTTGTGCACAGGTTCTCTTTTACGGTCTTACGTTGTTTTCAGAAATTGGTCAAGGGTCTATATTTACTTTGGATGTCTGCACTGGGGTTTGTATTTATTTAGGGCTTAGGCGTCTCTTTATGGTTCGTGGTGCTATATTAGTATGAGGGAAACTGGTCTGGGGTCTGTACTTTGTTTTCTGGAATTGGTCTTGCGGTCTGTATTTATTTAGGGGGCAGGTCTGTGGTTCGTATAAGAAATGGTGCAGTTTTGCAATCACCCTTATGCCACGAAGGCCTTATGCAATATTACATTTCATCTTATACCCACATAAGCATTTTATCCTGGGACATCCACACATCATGAGCGAACTGTGGAAATGTGAATTTTTAATCACTTGTGGGAAATTCCCATTACTTTGTAGCTTACATGAACATAATTACCATTGCCAAAACATGCGGGTGTCCAGCAGTCTGCAAATAACGTATCTGCACTGCAGGAGCTGTGGGAAAAACAAAGTCCCCTCCATCTGCAGTCAGGACTGACAAGTGACAGATTCCATCACAAGGGTGAGAGGGTGAACAGGTTCAGTATAGTAATCAGGGGCTACTGGTCACAACAGGGAGAAGAATGGGCAGAAGGTCGGATTATCTACAGCACTGATGCCAGTGGGAATGTGGGCAACCACAAGAAGGGAAAGCTGTAGTAGTCTGAAAATCACAGTATGGATAGGCATATTAGTAATCTGCAAATGATGAAAAACAAAATTCTCAAACCATCTGGACTTACTTAACCCCTTCACCCCCAGGGGTTGTTTGCATGTTAATGACCGGGCCAATTTTTAGAATTCTGACCACCGTCTCTTTATGAGGTTATAACTCTGGAACGCTTCAACGAATCTTCGCGATTCTGAGACTGTTTTCTCGTGACATATTGTACTTCACGTTAGTGGTAAAATTTCTTCGATATACCTTGCGTTTATTTTTGAAAAAAACGCAAATATGGTGAAAATTTTGAAAATTTTGCAATTTTCAAATTTTGAATTTTTTTCCCTTAAAACAGAGAAATATGGCACACAAAATAGTTAAGAAATAACATTTCCCACATGTCTACTTTACATCAGCACAATTTTGGAACCAAAAATATTTTTTGTTAGGAAATTATAAGGGTTAAAAGTTGACCAGTGATTTCTCATTTTTACAACAAAATTTACAAAGCCATTTTTTTACGGACAACCTCATATTTGAAGTCACTTTGACGGGTCTATATAGCAGAAAATACCCAAAAGTGACACCATTCTAAAAAATGCACCCCTCAAGGTACTCAAAATCACATTCAAGAAGTTTATTAACCTTCAGGTGCTTAACAGGAGCTGAAGCAACGTGGAAGGAAAAAATTAATATTAACTTTTTAGCCACAAAAATGATCTTTTACAAACTTTTTTTTATTTTCACAAGGGTAAAAGGAGAAAATGGGCAGATAAAGTTGTTGTGCAATTTCTCCTGAGTACGCCAATACCCTATATGTGGGGGAAAACCACTGTTTGGGCACACGGCAGAGCTCGTAAGGGAAGGAGCGGCGTTTGACTTTTTCAAACTAAAATTGGCTGGAGTTGAGATTGGACGCCATGTCGTGTTTGGAGAGCCCCTGATGCGCCTAAACAGTGGAAACCCCCCACAAGTGACACCATTTTGGAAACTAGACCCCCTAAGGAACTTATCTAGATCTGTTGTGAGCACTTTGAACCCCAAAGTGTTTCACAAAAGTTTATAATGCCTGGGTGTGAAAAAAAAAAAAAAATTTCCACAAAAATGATTTTTTAGTCCCAAATTTTTGATTTTTCCCAAGGAAATTGGACCCCAAAAGTTGTTGTCCAATTTGTCCTGAGTACGCTGATACCCCATATGTGGGGGGGGGAACTGTTTGGGCGCACGGCAGGGCTTGGAAAGGAAGCAGTAACGTTTTGGAATGCAAACATTGATGGGGGTCATGTTCCGTTTGTAGTGCTCCAGATGAGCCTAAACAGTGGAAACCCCCCACAGGTGACCCCATTTTGGAAGCTAGACCCCCTAAGGAACTTATCTAGATCTTTGGTGAGCACTTTGAACCCCCAAGTGCTTCACACACGTTTATAATGCCCGGGAATGAAAATAAAAAATCCTATTTTTTTCCCACAAAAATTATCTCTTAGTCACTAATTTTTTATTTTCCCATAGGTAACAGGAGAAATTGGACCTCAAAAGTTGTCCAATTTGTCCTGAGTACGCTGATACCCCATATGTGGGGGGGAACCACTGTTTGGGCGCATGGCAGAGCTCGGAATGGAAGGAGCACCATTTGACTTTTTCCAACCAAAATTGGCTGGAATTGAGATTGGACGCCATGTTGCATTTGGAGAGTCCCTGATGTGCCTAAACAGTGGAAACCCCCCACAAGTGACCCCATTTGGGAAACTAGACCCCCTAAGGAACTTATCTAGATCTTTGGTGAGCAATTTGAACCCCAAGTGCTTCACACAAGTTTATAACGTAGAGCCGTAAAATTAAAAAATCATATTTTTTCCACAAAATTGATCTTTTCACCCCAATTTTTATTTTCCCAAGGGTAACAAGACTCCAAAAGTTATTGTGCAATTTGTCCTGAGTACGCTGATACCCCATATGTGGGGGTAAACCACTGTTTGGGTGCATGGCAGAGTTTGGAAGGGAAGGAGCGCCGTTTGACTTTTTCAACGCAGAATTGGCTGGATGCCATGTCGTGTTTGGAGAGCTCCTGATCTGCCTAAACAGTGGAAACCCCCCACAAATGACACCATTTTGGAAACTAGACCACCAAGGAACTTATCTAGATGTGTGGTGAGCACTTTGAACCCCAAAGTGCTTCACAGAAGTTTATAACGTACAGCCGTAAAATAAAAAATCTTTTTTTTTTTTTTACAAAAATGATTTTTTCGCCCCCAATATTTTATTTTCACAAGGGTAACAGAGAAATTGGACCCCAAAAGTTGTTGTCCAATTTATCCTGAGTATGCTGATACCCAATATGTGGGAGTAAACTACTGTAATGGGCGCACGTCGGGCTCAGAAGGGAAGTAGTGACGTTTTCGATTGCAGACTTTGATGGAATGGTCTAGGACGTCATGTCGCATTTGGAGAGCCCCTGATGCGCTTAAACAGTGGAAACCCCCCACAAGTGACCCCATTTTGGAAAATAGACCCCACAAGGAACTTATCTAGATGTGTGGTGAGCACTTTGAACCCCGAAGTGCTTCACAGAAGTTTATAACGTACAGCCGTAAAAATAAAAAATCCTGATTTTTTTACAAAAATGATTTTTTCGCCCCCAATATTTTATTTTCACAAGGGTAACAGGAGAAATTGGACCCCAAAAGTTGTTGTCCAATTTGTCCTGAGTACGCTGATACCCAATATGTGGAGAAAACTACTGTATGGGTGCACGTCTGGGCTCGGAAGGGAAGTAGTGACGTTTTTCATTGCAGACTTTGATGGAATGGTCTGGGGGCGTCATGTCGCATTTGGAGAACCCCTGATGCGCCTAAACAGTGGAAACCCCCCACAAGTGACCCCATTTTGGAAAATAGACCCCACAAGGAACTTATCTAGAAGTGTGTTGAGCATTTTGAACCCGAAGTGCTTCACAGAAGTATATAACGTACAGCTGTAAAAATAAAAAATCCTTTTTTTTACAAAAATGATTTTTTCGCCCCCAATATTTTATTTTCACAAGGGTAACAGGAGAAATTGGACCCAAAAGTTGTTGTCCAATTTGTCCTGAGTACGCTGATACCCAACATGTGTGAGAAAACGACTGTAATGGTGCACGTCTGGGCTCGGAAGGGAAGTAGTGACATTTTGGATTGCAGACTTTGATGGAATGGTCTGGGGGCGTCATGTCGCATTTGGAGAGCCCCTGATGCGCCTAAACAGTTTAAACCCCCCACAAGTGACCCCATTTTGGAAAATAGACCCCACAAGGAACTTATCTAGAAGTGTGGTGAGCGCTATGAAGCCCCAAGTGCTTCACAGAAAATTTATAACATACAGCCGTAAAAAACAAAAAAATCATTTTTTTTTTACAAAAATGATTTTGCCCGCCCCAGTTTTTTATTTTCCCAAGGGTAACAGAAGAAATAGGACAAATTGCACAATAACTCTTGTGGTCCAGAGTATGCTGATACCCCATATGCGGGGGTAAACTACTGTTTGGGCGCATGGTAGAGCTCAGAAGTGAAGGAGCACCGTTTGACTTTTCAACGCAGAATTGGCTGGAATTGAGATCAGATGCCATGTCACATTTGGAGAGCCCCTGATGTGCCTAAACAGCAGAAACCCCCCAATTCTAACTCCAACCCTAACCCCAACACACCCCTAACCCTAGTCCCAATCCTAACCACAATCCTAACCCTAACACACCCCTAACCCTAATCCCAACCCTAACCCTAATCCTAACGTTAGCGCCAACCCTAACCCTAACTTTAGCCGCAACCCTAACCCTAACGGGAAAATGGAAATAAATACATTTTTTTTATTTTATTATTTTTCCCTAACTAAGGGGTGATAAAGGGGGGTTTGATTTACTATTTATAGCGGGTTTTTGTGATTGGCAGCTGTCACGCTAAAAGACGCTTTTTATGCAAAAAGTAGTTTTTTGCATCACCACATTTGAGAGCTATAATTTTTGCATATTTTGGCCCACAGAGTCATGTGAGGTCTTATTTTTTGCGGACGAGGTGATGTTTTTTATTGGTACCATTTATGACCACGTGACATTTTTTGATTGCTTTTTATTTTGATTTTTGGGAGGTTAGAATGAACAAAAATCAGCAATTCATGAATTTCTTTTGGGGAGGCGTTTATACCGTTCTGTGTGTGGTAAAATTGATAAAGCGGTTTTATTCTTCGGGTCAGTACGATTACGGCGATACCTCATTTATATAATTTTTTTATGTTTTTTGCGCTTTTATAGAATAAAAACAATTTTATATAAAAAATTATTATTTTTGCATCGCTTTATTCTGCGAGCTATAACTTTTTTTTTTTCGCGTTTTGGGCTTATACGGCTTTTTTTTTTTGGGACAAGATGATTTTTCACGGAAAACCATGTTTATTTTATCGGTCTTTTTTATCGCGTTTACCATTTTTTGTTCGGCGGTAGATGATAAAGCATTAAATTTTTTTGCTTAGTTTTTTAAAAGGGGGTTCACAAAGGGGTTACTAGGGGACATTTTTATGGGGGGGGTTACGGCCGGCGAAAAACCCTATGGACTTTTTTTGTTTGTTTTTTTTTAACGGAAGAAATGAATTTTTGGGGGAAATATAAAAATTTTTTTTTTTTTAGATTTTTTTTACCACTTTTAATTTTTTTTTTTTACTTTTTTTTATTTTTCCCAGGTGGGACATCCACATATTTTAGCAGATCGCTGGTGACATGGCACAGCCCTGTCCCCACCAGCGTCGCCGGCAAAACGCTGCGGCTCCCCAGCGCCGCCTCACAGGCACGAGGGAAACCGCCTCCCTGCAGGACCCCCGGGGCCATCTTGGATCCGGGACCGGGGGGGACGGAAACCCCTTGGGAAAAGCCGACAAAAATCCCCCCCTTCCCCCCGGTAAACCGCATCATTTTTATCGCGGTGGCCAGGGGGTTTAAAGTCCGGGGGCGGGGCCCCCGGGCCCTCCACACATAGTGAGGGTGCAGCTTGAAAAAGCTGACACCCAGCCCCGATCACTCCTCCTACGCCCAGACGAAAAATTCCGTCCAGGAATTAGGCCAGGTCAAATGGACGGGAAATACTCGATGGGAAAAAATTTAAGAGGAGTAACGCCAACACAGAACATTAACAATAGTGATGACAAGATAACCCGGGCCGGGTATCCCCAATATTTTGGATTCCAAGATTTTTTTTTCTGTCGA
>JARQOD010000002.1:38327237-38357601 GCA_033576555.1 Oophaga sylvatica
TTTTATTTTCACAAGGGTAACAGGAGAAATTGGACCCAAAAGTTGTTGTCCAATTTATCCTGAGTACGCTGATACCCAATATGTGGGAGTAAATACTGTATGGGCGCACGTCGGGGCTCAGAAGGGAAGTAGTGACGTTTTCGTTGCAGACTTTGATGGAATGGTCTAGGGACGTCATGTCGCTTTTGGAGAGCCCCTATGCGCTTAAACAGTGGAAACCCCCCACAAGTGACCCCATTTTGGAAAATAGACCCCACAGGAACTTATCTAGATGTGTGGTGAGCACTTTGAACCCCGAATGCTTCACAGAAGTTTATAACGTACAGCCGTAAAATAAAAATCCTGATTTTTTTAACAAAAAATGATTTTTCGCCCCCAATATTTTATTTTCACAAGGGTAACAGGAGAAATTGGACCCCAAAAGTTGTTGTCCAATTTGTCCTAGTACGCTGATACCCCAATATGTGGGAGAAAACTACTGTATGGGTGCACGCTGGGCTCGGAAGGGAAGTAGTGACGTTTTTCATTGCAGACTTTGATGGAATGGTCTGGGGGCGTCATGTCGCATTTGGAGAGCCCCTGATGCGCCTAAACAGTTTAAACCCCCCACAAGTGACCCCATTTTGGAAAATAGACCCCACAGGAACTTATCTAGAAGTGTGGTGAGCGCTATGAAGCCCCAAGTGCTTCACAGAAAATTTATAACATACAGCCGTAAAAACAAAAAAAATCATTTTTTTTTTACAAAAATGATTTTGTCGCCCCCAGTTTTTTATTTTCCCAAGGTAACAGAAAAATAGGACAAATTGCATAATAACTCTTGTGGTCCAGAGTACGCTGAACCCATATGCGGGGGTAAACTACTGTTTGGGCGCATGGTAGAGCTCAGAAGTGAAGGAGCACCGTTTGACTTTTTCAACGCAGAAATTGGCTGGAATTTGAGATCAGATGCCATGTCACATTTGGAGAGCCCCTGATGTGCCTAAACAGCAGAAACCCCCCAATTCTAACTCCAACCCTAACCCCAACACACCCCTAACCCTAGTCCCAATCCTAACCACAAACCTAACCCTAACACACCCCTAACCTAATCCCAACCCTAACCCTAATCCTAACGTTAGCGCCAACCCTAACCCTAACTTTAGCCGCAACCCTAACCCTAACGGGAAAATGGAAATAAATACATTTTTTTAATTTTATTATTTTTCCCTAACTAAGGGGGTGATAAAGGGGGGTTTGATTTACTATTTATAGCGGGTTTTTGTGATTGGCAGCTGTCACACTAAAAGACGCTTTTTATTGCAAAAATAGTTTTTTGCATCACCACATTTTGAGAGCTATAATTTTTGCATATTTTGGCCCACAGAGTCATGTGAGGTCTTATTTTTTGCGGGACGAGGTGATGTTTTTATTGGTACCATTTATGACCACGTGACATTTTTTGATTGCTTTTTATTTTGATTTTTGGGAGGTTAGAATGAACAAAAATCAGCAATTCATGAATTTCTTTTTGGGGGAGGCGTTTATACCGTTCCGCGTGTGGTAAAATTGATAAAGCGGTTTTATTCTTCGGGTCAGTACGATTACGGCGATACCTCATTTTATATAATTTTTTTATGTTTTGCGCTTTTATAGATAAAAACAATTTTATATAAAAAAATTATTATTTTTGCATCGCTTTATTCTGCGAGCTATAACTTTTTTATTTTTTCGCTGATGATGCTGTATGATGGCTCGTTTTTGCGGGACAAGATGACGTTTTCAGCGGTACCATGTTTATTTATATCGGTCTTTTTGATCGCGTGTTATTCCACTTTTTGTTCGGTGGTATGATGATAAAGCATTGATTTTTTGCTTAGTTTTTTTTTTAAGGGTTCACTAAAGGGTTTACTAGTGGGACAGTTTTATAGGGGGGGTCGTTACGGACGCGGCGATACCAAATATGTGTACTTTTATTGTTTTGTTTTTTTTTTTTACAGGAAGAAATGAATTTATTGGGGAAATATATATATATTTTTTTTATGATTTTTTTTACCACTTTTTATTTTTATTTTTTTTACTTTTTTTACTTTGTCCCAGGGTGGGACATCACAGTATTTTAGCAGATCGCTGGTGTGACAGTGTGCACAGCACTCTGTCACACCAGCGATCGCTCTGGCATCGCTGCAGGCTTCCTCAGCGCCTGATCTTGGATCCGGGGGACCTGGAGGGAGGACGGACCCTTGAACAGCGCGACACATCCTCCCCTGTGCCCCCGGTACACCGCGATCATGTTTGATCGCGGTGTGCCAGGGGTTAATGTGCCGGGGAGCGGTCCGTGACCGCTCCTGACACATAGTGCTGGGTGTCAGCTGTGATAAACAGCTGACACCCGGGCCGCGATCAGCTGCGCTCCTGATCGCCCATGACGTACTATTCCGTCCATGGGAATTAGGTCCAGGGTCACATGGACGGAATAGTACGTCTGATGGAATAAAGGGGTTAAGATGGAGTATGATCGCCAAGCACAGAACATTAACATTAGTGATGAGCAAGTATACTCGTTGCTCGGGTATCCTCCAAGTATTTTGGCATTCTCAGAGATTTAGTTTCTGTCGAAGCAGCTGCATGATTTGTGGCTGCTGGACAGCCTGAATACACATGCAGATTCCCTAAGAAACAGGCATTTCTCACATGTATTCAGGCTGTCCAACAGCCACAAATCATGCAGCTGCGTCGACAGAAACTAAATCTCCGAGCACGCCAAAATACTCAGAGGACACCCGAGCATGCTTGGGAAAACCCGAACAACGAGCATACTCGCTCATCACTAATTAACATCCTTGGCTGCTATCAATGTTGTTATGAATGGTTGTGACGCGCACCACATATGTGGATACCAGGGCTATGGGGTACTCGGAGCCGAGCCCATTGATTTCTATGGGAGATGTCACTGGCAGCGGGACTCGGTCCGTGGCCCTGGCGGTCATGCAATGGGGATATTTACAGGGGAATCGTAAGGATAGGTAGTTCGTGACGCCACCTGTGGTAACTGATCAATTGGACCAGCGCTGCTATAAGGATCTTCGCAGGGGATGTTATGGGGGCAGCTGGGTGGTAAGTCTCCCACAGGTGAGACGGGTCCCTGGAAGTCTATGGTGATGATGCAGGGTGTAGTAAGAATTCAGTCACACACAATGTAGCTTCTTTTCATACCTTTACTTGTAGGTGTTTCAAGCAGGTCCCGGGGAGCTGGTCGGGGTGGAGAATGCACATTCAGGATAACCGCTGAGCAGGTTAGAGGCCTCCTTTACTTCATATATATCTGAGTCCAAACTTGCATGAAGCGAAGTTAACCCTGTAATCTCCAGCTTTCTCAATAGCTGCCAAGCCCGGCTGACATTGTGGTGAGCCTTCTATGTCTCTGATTCTCAGATGTTGAGAGAACTAAGTCCTTACTTTTGTCGTGCACTTGACTCAAAGTCCCCGTTCTCCCTGACTCCGGTTACGTATCAGCGCTTAGGGCTACCTTCTGCGACCTGTAGTCCAGAAAGCCTCCGGTTATCTTGTTACTACGCATGAAGCACTAGCAACGCTTCGGACCCCGGTGTCCGGTGAATTAGTGCAGGTAATCCAATACCTGAAGCACTTCTCTCTGTCTTCTCCAATGTGCCCTTCGCCCTGCTCTCGCTCTTAACATAAGCACTTGTAGCTTTTGATGATATGTCAGCTTTCTCCAGAGCTCACTGAGCAGCTCTCAGTATCCTCCAAGTCCAGACTGGACTGAAACTGAACTGCACTGTCCTAAGACAGGAAGCTGACTGAACTCCTCTCCCTCCTAAGTTGACTGACTGACTGCTACGTGTCACTCCCTCTTATACCCCTGATGGGTGTGTCTGAGAGTGTGAGTGACGTGAATGGATATCAAGCTTTTGCGGTTACCTTCCTGTGCATTCTCCTGGATTATGTGTGCCTGACATAGCTGGGCCACACATCCCCCTTGGTTAAACACAGCACTCCCGGGCTGTAAAAGAGAAAAAGAAAACATTTTTGTTTTGCATTAAACAACAACATTTTAACTCTTCCATCCGGGAGGTAAGACTTCTTGAACGTTACAATTTGTACATTAGAAAAATACAAAAGTATCAAAACATTTCCATAAATACTAGACAATATTCTTGTGGAGGACCCGCACCAAAAACCTCCCACGTGGGTCCTGGGTGGGCTGCAGGACTTCTGACTGCAGACCTCACTCTAGGCCACACCATACGGGTTTTTCTTCAGAGGTAATTCAAGGCTTTGTGTAAAACCAAGATAAGGCACCGTAGTGCAAACTATTTACATTGAAAGTTTTTGGGCTGGCATAGTCCACAGCCACGCAGTCCATCATAATAAAAGACACATATTTATATTTCAAGTATTCACATTAATTCTTCACTTTCACTTTAACTTGCTTTACCCAACCGGGGTATTTTATGCAAACTATGCCATCATCATTACATTTACTCCTTAACTTTCTAAACTCTTTACCCAGCCGGGTATTCTATTTAAATATGTAAACACCATACATATTATTAATAAAGTGCAATTTGGCAAAACTTCTTCTTTAAGAACTTTTTACATTCTTCAGGTGCAGAAAACCCCCTGTCTGGGTCCTACTGGTTTTTCTTCTTTACTTAGTAGTGGCGACATTGACCTCTTCCATCCCTGGGGACAGAATAACATGATGCCCTTTGGTTTCCATTACCAGCATATCGTGTCCTGCTATGTAGGTCTGGGTAGCAACAGTTCTCACTGTTGGTACTGGTAGGGACCTCACTGGGACCTCTCCGGAATATAACGTAGGTTGCGCTGCAGTAGGTGCCACAGAATAAGATCTAGCTTGCGATGCAGGATGGGTCACAGATTGCGATGCAGGATGGTCACAGATTGCGATGCAGGGGGCGACGTAGGTCGAGATGAGTATGCAGGGGGCGACTCCAGTGCACGGTCTGATGCTGTGGGAGCTCGGACTGGGACGCTTCAGTATTGTGTACGGTACCGGCGTCGGGGACGGGGTCACTGATAACAGAGACGTTTAGGGCATACCATCCCTTTAAACCCCAGTGTCGCGTGTAGCTTACTATGTCCCCATTTATCAGATCCCTCCCAGGATGACCGATGGGCAAGTGAGACTCTACGTCCCGGCGGCTCACAAAGACCCCCGGATAGAGGCCCGGCTCACGGATAAAGCCCCAGCCCTTGCGGAGTTGAAATTCGGTGACGCACCCCTGACGCCGCGGTTCCCGTCGGGTACCTTTATCTCGGCGGACGGTTTCTTTGTCAGCGAAGAACTTCTCATGCCATTCCTGTCGGTCTCGCTGTATCTTTCTCTCTTCCTCCTGCCGTTGTCTCTCTTTCTCGCAGTGTTGCCAGGCATTTCCGGTTTGGAGGTCGTAAGTCACATCAACCAGACGCTCCATCTCGTCCCAGTCGATTTCCGGCAATGATGGCTGGGACCCCTCCGGTGTTCCTACCGGGGAACCGTAGTCTGCTGCGGCCTCCTGACCTGGCTGGCACTCCGGAACGGGCAGGGCCTCCTCAGCCTCCTTCTCCTCCACCTCCGCATCGGTGGGATCAGGTACAGCACTTTTGGGGGCGGCCTCCGGTTTTCTCTTCAGCCTTCTTTAGCAGGGACTTCCCACAGCAGCCGCTGTGTCTGGGTCCGCCAGCGTCTCTCTGTCTTCTGCATGTCTGCATGACGCTGGATTAATCTTCTGAGCACCGCATTCTCTTTCTGCAGCTCCAGCATAGCGGGGTCAGTGTCCCGATCTGGGGACAGCTCGGCACAGGCAGTAAATCCTCCGGGGAGCAGGGTTTGTATGCTCCACTCCTCTGCGCAGATTCTCCTGTCCTTCCGCCATCTCGTCCCAGGCCAGACTGTAGTTTCCATCAGGAACTGTCTGGTCTCTTCCGTGGAGGCGGGATTTGCGTCTCCTCCTTTTTGCATAGAAAATGAAGAGGAGGCGGATTTTCTTAGCAGTGGGGCAGGATCGCACATTATAGTAGCATTTTGAGAGGGCGGCCATATCTTTCGCGCCACAGGGGGGGTACACGCCCACGAATGCACGCCCACCTTCTTCACCAGCGCCTCAGGGCGCCAATATGGCGGTAAAATGGCGGTATTTGGCGCCAAATGTAGCAAACAGACTTTTTCACCAAACAGTTCAATAGGCACACAGGACTCACAATTGCAAGTTTCGCATCCTGTTCGTGACGCCAATTTAGATGACGCACACCACACTGAGGTGGATACCAGGGCTATGGGGTACTCGGAGCCGAGCCCATTGATTTCTATGGGAGATGTCACTGGCAGCGGGACTCGGTCCGTGGCCCTGGCGGTCATGCAATGGGGGATATTTACAGGGGAATTGTAAGGATAGGTAGTTCGTGACGCCACCTGTGGTAACTGATCAATTGGACCAGCGCTGCTATAAGGATCTTCGCAGGGATGTTATGGGGGCAGCTGGGTGGTAAGTCTCCCACAGGTGAGACGGGTCCCTGGAAGTCTATGGTGATGATGCAGGGTGTAGTAAGAATTCAGTCACACACAATGTAGCTTCTTTTCATACCTTTACTTGTAGGTGTTTCAAGCAGGTCCCGGGGAGCTGGTCGGGGTGGAGAATGCACATTCAGGATAACCGCTGAGCAGGTTAGAGGCCTCCTTTACTTCATATATAACTGAGTCCAAACTTGCATGAAGCGAAGTTAACTCTGCAATCTCCAGCTTTCTCAATAGCTGCCAAGCCCGGCTGACATTGTGGTGGAGCCTTCTATGTCTCTGATTCTCAGATGTTGAGAGAACTAAGTCCTTACTTTTGTCGTGCACTTGACTCAAAGTCCCCGTTCTCCCTGACTCCGGTTACGTATCAGCGCTTAGGGCTACCTTCTGCGACCTGTAGTCCAGAAAGCCTCCGGTTATCTTGTTACTACGCATGAAGCACTAGCAACGCTTCGGACCCCGGTGTCCGGTGAATTAGTGCAGGTAATCCAATACCTGAAGCACTTCTCTCTGTCTTCTCCACTGTGCCCTTCACCCTGCTCTCGCTCTTAACATAAGCACTTGTAGCTTTTGATGATATGTCAGCTTTCTCCAGAGCTCACTGAGCAGCTCTCAGTATTCTCCAAGTCCAGACTGGACTGAAACTGAACTGCACTGTCCTAAGACAGGAAGCTGACTGAACTCCTCTCCCTCCTAAGTTGACTGACTGACTGCTACGTGTCACTCCCTCTTATACCCCTGGTGGGTGTGTCTGAGAGTGTGAGTGACGTGAATGGATATCAAGCTTTTGCGGTTACCTTCCTGTGCATTCTCCTGGATTATGTGTGCCTGACATAGCTGGGCCACACAGTTGTCTGAGCAATGTTCCGCCGCTCTGAATGAACTTGGGATAATCATCAAGATCCACTGCTGGCAGCTCCCAATGACGTCCCAGATGTGCTGAATGGGGGTCAAGTCCGGAGATGCTCCAGGTCACAACCAGATCAATGTAACGCCGAGCTGTTGCTGTATTTGGAATGAATACTAGAGGGGCACATTATGCCACCCCTCACAATAATCCTGAGTGTAGGACTGGTGTGACGTTCCCCTGTGAAGACCTCTTCATGGCATAGCCAGATGAAAACCTGAGTCTGGAATTAAGCAATGGAGGCTGGAATGGAGTTCTATCCACTTAAACGACGTGACCAGTTTGTGTCTTGGACACAATGACAGCTGGAGATTTGTCTGGAGAGCTCATGGGTAACATCATGAAGAGGACTTCACAGGGGAACCTTACACCAGACCCACTCGCGAAATTATGATGAGGGATAGCATAAGTGTATAGTAGTATAGTAGTAGGACACCTTTAGTCTTCATTTCATGTTCACTAAAATTTCAGAGCTACACTAATTTGGTGGGTGGAACCTGTGGTGTGGCCATTTCTCAAAAGTGTCACGTTTTTCAACACAACAACGTAAGGTCACATGTTGATCGTGTTTCTGTGAGCAGTTGGGTGGCCTAAATATGCCACAATGTCCTGCAGCATCTCCAGATTTGTCTCCTATTGAGCCCATCTAGGACGTCTTTGGTCGGAAATTGTAAACAAAGCTGCCAGCAGCAGATCTTGATGATTTTTAAAAGTGTATTCAGCACAGCAGAACATTCATCAGACGACCATTAATAACCTCAGTGATAGCATCCAAGTCTGTAAGTGCAGGGATTTCTGCACGTGGCGCTCGTACTCCCTACTGAAAAAAATCAAGTTGTTTTGAAAATTTTGTTTCCATTTCTACATCTTTTGCAGATCAGTACCATGTCTGTCCATCATAAGAATTCCAGAATTCCACAATTTTTTTCCTTCTTAGCTTTCAACGTTGATGTGCGTATAATGAAAAAAATTGCAACCCTGAGGAAGTGTTATGTAGTCTAGACCCCCTGGGGCTTTGTAGAGCCGAAAACATGTGTGTTACTTAACCTCACACTCCTGAGAAAAGCTTCAGATGATGTCAAGAGAAAGGTGTAATACATCTAAATGTTAGGAAGTGAATGTGTGTAGCCCTGGTGTGAAGGCACACGCAGTACCCTGGACAATGTGTGGAGAGATAGCAGTTTAATGCTCTATACCCATTCACTCAATATACACTAGACACACCTTAGGGTAGTGTAGTGACTCGTAGGGAGTGGTCAGTGTAGATTCGTTGAGTGATTTTGGAGTCAGTTTCCTGTCTTCGGACAGAGCAGACGTGTGGAGTCTAGCTGGGACTTGGAGGGAGGAAGCAGTCCAGCTTGGTTCTATCAGCAGTTCAGCAAGTGGAGGCCAGTAAGGGCGAGATATAGATCACCTCAGCCTGGTCAGAGCTGTACCTCACTTGAAGACATTGATAAAGAAAGAAGAGTTTAGTACAGATATACTTCAGTCTCCTGTCTCAAGGACAGTGAAGGTTCAGAGACGTGCTCCTGCCTAGAAGATTACTGAGAGTCTGGTAACTAACTCTGAAGGAAGAAAAGAAGGGAGTGATTATATGACTTTTTGCAAGTGTGAGTGTTTATGCTACAAGCGCGGACAAGGCGAAAGGCACAGTGGAAGGAATATTTAAAAGTGCTTTTGGATTGGAGAAGTCCTGCACATTGTTACCGGTCACTGGAGACCGAAGCATCACCATAGCTTCACGCATGGTGGTAGAAAACCCAGAGGCTTACCGGACCTTAGGTAACGGCAAGCAGCCCCTAAATAGTCGGTACGTAACTGGGGTCAGGGGGAGTGAGGACCTTGAGTCTCTGCAGGACAAGATAGGAATTCAGCTCTCTCACAGGAAGGCTCCGACCACAAAACTGACTGGGCAGTACAGCTTTGGAATAGCTGGAGTTATAGAGGAACTACGCTTCATGCTGGTTGTACTCATCGTTGTGAAAGTAAAGGAGGCCCCTAACTTGTCCAGCTGCTATCTCGAAATACATTCTCCTTGGATCAGCCTCCCTGGGACCTGCCTTACCATCTTACAAGTAAAGGTATGGAAAGACGCTGACCGTGTGAGACTGAGTTATTTACTTGCATGCCTGCACAACCCTGCCTTCACCATCGACCTGAGGGAAGAGTCCCACCTGTAGGGGACCCGACATCTAGCTGCCTCACCATCCCCTCAGAGATCTACAGCAGCGCTGGTACAAATTACCAGAGACTACAGGTGGCGTCACGAACTGTATATAAATCTATCCCCTGTAAATATTCCCCCAACATACGCCAGACCGCTAGGGCCACAGACCGAGCCACCGCTACCTGTGACAATCCCCATAGACTTCCATGGGCTCGGCTCTGAGTACCCCATTGCCCTGGTAATCCACAATTGTGGTGGCGGGTCGATACAAATGTAAACGAGAAGCAGATGTAATGGGATTGTTTCACTTATATTATATTACTCATGTGCAGATTATTGTAGGATTAAAGTAGATTTCCAGTGATTGAATCATAAAATAGTTTATGTTACATGACATATGATAAAGCGTTGTCTTATATCTAAAGAGCTGTGAGAACTGATTTATGCATAGATAGTAATAGGAGATGTCTGGGTACTGCCCTGCCAGGACCTTCCTCCTCAATAGCATCATCCCAGACCTTCTTGCTCTTCTTGTATTCTTTAATCTGCCGATTGATCAGTGAATACACACTAGTTGGTCAAAAAGTCCAGCTGAAATCGGCAGGGTTGGCCGACTTTTGCCTAATGTGTATTGCCACCGGAAATGTGTCTCATAATGTGAGTGTCTTGCTGGAAGAGCACTCACACTAAGTGAGAAGGACATGAAGGAAAAGAGTTTCAATAGGAGAAGCCGCTGTAGCAATGAGCTGGTAAATCAAGTCTAAAGGTACTGCCACACTAAACAATCCCGCTAGCGATCACAATAACGACGCATACTAATGCGATCGCTAGCGGGATTGTTTCTATATCGCTAAGTGCGGCCACATTTAGCGATATAGTTAACGACGCTATCGCCGTTAGCGATCTCCTTAACGACTTTAGCGGTACAAAAGTACCGCTAAATCGCTAAGAAAAGGTGCCACACAGCGATTAGATACTTACCCAGCGGGAGCGCCAGCGAGAAAATAGGGTCCGGAGCGATTCCAGCGACGAGCGAGATCACAGCAGGAAGCTCGTCGCTGGCAGCTGCCGCACTGAACAACATCGCTAACGGGATTGCTAAATAGTGACATTTTTTAGCGATCCCGTTAGCGATATTGTTCAGTGTGGCATACCCTTAACAAACCATAAACATCAAGGGAGGTCAGAGTAATTTGACATCAAGTACCATATTCCATGATAATAGTTTGGATAAGACTACTCATAGTTAAGTCTGAGCCGTTAATCTCGTCACTTTATGGGAGCCTGGGATCTGGCTCTTGACTTCTAATCAAGCAAAAAAAGCGGTTTACTAGTCTTTCTTTTTTAAACCATGTGACCTCTATATTTTTAGCCCAAAAAATGGAACTGGATCCTTGCAGCAGGCCTCAAAGCACACTACCTAAAAGTCCATCCAAAGCTGATTTCCCACACAGTCCCTCTCAGATTCAGATATACCATACCCTGTCCAGCACCACCGAACCAGTCCCAGACCGGCGTCTCTTACAACCCCAGCAGACTTCGCGTGACTGACAACGTGCTCAGCCATATCACTTTAGCAGCAACCGGAACACAAATCCATAAACTGCCCTCATCCGTGGCTACACTAACCCAGCCCCAGAAATGTATTGGTCAGCTCACCGTCTGCTGTTTTCAGTCCTCTCTTAATTATATAGGATGATAACTCTGACAAAGATCTCAAGGAAACTCACCACAGGGTTTCTTCCATAGATCTTTCTAGCCCGCCGCTTTTACATACCAACAATGTGCTCTAGGACTCCCTTCATCTTTGTATGTAGGGCAAAAGACACTGAATTTAAAGCCTTAAATAGCAGGTATTAGCCACCTACTGTACTTTAACCTTGACTATCAGCAAACGATATTGTGATTCATTCATCTACAGCATAATCCCAATTTTACACTGGACCTCCAGGAATAAAAAAAATATATTGTGCATATAACCCTTGACCACCAGATATTAACTATATTACTATTACTCCAGACCACCAAGTAATAAATAAGGGTTCTTCTTTCTTTCTCTAGACCGTTAGGGAATAAATAAGAAACCTTTTTTCCACTATATCACCAGGGAAAAATAAGAGACCTTCTTTCTTACCTTAGACCACCAGGGGCTAAATAAAGAATCTTCTTTCTAGGGAGAAAATAAGGGATCTTTTTTCTTTCACTAGACTATCAAGGAATAAATAAAGACCATCTATCTTATCAACACCACTAAGAAAAATAAGTGACCTTCATTCTTCTATTAGACACCAAGGAATAAATAAGGGCCTTTTTTTCCACTAGACCACCAACGAATAAATAAGGTAGGGTACCTTCTTTCTAAGGTCTGCCACACTAAACAATCCCCTAGCGATAGCGATAAAGACGATACTAATGCGATCGCTACGGATTGTTCTATATCGCTAAGTCGGCTTAACTAGCGATATATAAAGACGCTATCGCGGTTAGCGATCTTCTTAACGACTTTAGCGGTACAAAAGTACCGCTAATCGCTAAGAAAAGTGCCACACTTAGCGGATTATTACTTACCGCGGGCGGCCGACGATCTAAATAGGGTCCGAACGATGTCAGCGTAGCGAATCTTCAAGGGCCTCGTCGCTGACAGGTGCCGCAACCAACAACATCGCTAAACGGGATCGCTAAATAGTGACGTTTTTAGCGATCCCGTAGCGATGTTGTTTAGGTCGGCATACCCTTACTGTACACCACATGAAATAAACAAAGGACCTTATTTCTTAAACTAAACCATCAGTGAATAAATATGGGACCTTCTTTCTTCCAAAACTTCCAGGAATAAATAAGGGACCTTCTTTCAAACTGTGCACACATGGAATAAAAAATTGACCTTATTTCCTAAACTAGACACCAGGGAATAAATTGGGACCTTCTTTTTCCATTAGACTACCAAAGGAATAAATTTGGGACCTTCTTCTAGACATCAAAACTAGTGACATACATCATGGCCAAAATTTGAGAATGACACAAATATTATTTTCACATGATCTGCTGCCCTCTGGTATTTAATGTGTGTTTGACAGATGTTTTTATCACAGACAGAAATATAATTTGAGAACTAGCTTATTAGACATAACAAAAAAGCTTAGTACTATTACAGTTCATGCCAAAGTTTGAGATCATGCCAATGTTCATATTTTCGTCGAAGTATCTTTGTGGCACCTTTTTTTTGTGTTTTGACCCTAAGTGTTGGATTAACGATCCGAGGATTTAATATAACGCAGGACCATTGAGAACCAAAAGTCTACTATTGTACATTAGAATGAGTTAATGCAGCAAGTCAATATTTGCAGTGTTGACCCTCAATGGATTAAGATCCGGGAGTTTCCAGGCCATGGACCCAAAATCTCTATGTTTTGTTCCCTGAGCCATTTAGTTATCACCTTTCCTTTATGGCAAGGTGCTCCATCATGCTGGAAAAGGCATTGTTGATCGCCAAACTGCTCTTGGAGGGCTGGGAGAAGTTGCTCTTGGAGGACATTCTGGTACCATTCTTTATTCATGGCTGTGTTTTTAGGCAAGACTGTGAGAGAGCCGATTCCCTTGGCTGAGAAGCAACCCCACACATGAATGGTTTCAGGATGCTTAACAGTTGGCATGAGACAAGACTGGTGGTAGCGCTCACCTTGTCTTCTCCGAATGAGGCGTTTTCCTGATGTCCCAAACAATCGATAAGTGGATTCATCAGAGAAAATAACTTTACCCCAGTCCTCAGCAGTCCACTGCTTGTACCTTTTACAGAATATCAGTCTGTCCATGATGTTTTTTCTGGAGAGAAGTGGCTTCTTTGCTGTCCTCCTTGAGACCAGGTCTTGCTCCAAGAGTCTCTGCCTCACAGTGTGTGCAGATGCACTCACACCTGCCTGCTGCCATTCCTGAGCAAGCTCAGCACTGTTGGTAGCCCGATCCCGCAGCTGAAACATTTTTAAGAGACGGTCCTGGCGCTTGCTGGTCTTTCTTGGGCGCCCTGGAGCCTTTTTGGCAACAATGGAACCTCTCTCCTTGAAGTTCTTGATGATGCGATAGATTGTTGACTGAGGTGCAATCTTTCTAGCTGCGATACTCTTCCCTGTTAGGACATTTTTGTGCATTGCAATGATGACTGCACGTGTTTCTTTAGAGATAACCATGGTTAACAGAAGAGAAACAATGATGCCAAGCACCAGCCTCCTTTTAAAGTGTCCAGTGGTGTCATTCTTACTTAATCATGACAGATTGATCTCCAGCCATGTCCTCATCAACACCCACACCTGTGTTAATGGAGCAATCACTGAAAAGAGGTTAGCTGGTCCTTTTAAGGCAGGGCTGCAATGATGTTGAAATGTGTTTTGGGGGATAAAGTTCATTTTCTAGCCAAATATTGACTTTGCAAGTAATTGCTGTTAAGCTGATCACTCTTTATAACATTCTGGAGTATATGCAAATTGCCATTAGAAAAAGTGAAGCAGTAGACTTTGTAAAAATTATATTTGTGTCATTCTCAAAACTTTTGTCCATGACTGTAGATGCCTTCATACCCTTAGACCATAATGGAAGTTTTAATTAGTATGAAATATTTTTTTCTTATTTTCTGGGTCCAATGCACCCTAAATCCAAAAATACTGGTTGTTTTCTTGATTTTATACTTTCTAAAAAGAAATGTTTTTTTATGAGTGATAGAGACCTATACAGGGACAATACATGGAATTACGATCTATAAGTCTCCTACTGTGATAATATGCTCAACGGGCTCTCACCGGTCTCCACTAGAGAATAACATCGTCTTAAACCGAGTTGATAATTGTAATCCTCTAATGACTAAGTAACCTGACTAATCCAACTCTTTGTTCCTCCAAATATAACTGCCAATAAGGGAAATTAGTTTCAACACATGTCAACATGACCTGGATAAGAAGTATTTTGGCCTAGCTCAAAGTACCTATATGAGTGCCAGATTTGCTGTCACCGTTGTGGATTGAATGCCACCTTCACCAAGTTAAACAGTAAACTGCCTAAACCGTTTCCTGGAATTTCTCAATAATACTTAAGAAGTTAAAGCTTATAGAGAAATTCCAGTTTTATCACATACAGTACAGACCAAAAGTTTGGACACACCTCATTCAAAGATTTTTCTGTATTTTCATGACTATGAAAATTGTAGAATCACACTGAAGGCATCAAAACTATGAATTAACACATGTGGAATTATACATTACACTTTACAAAAAAGTGTGAAACAACTGAAAATATGTCTTATATTCTAGGTTCTTCAAAGTAGCCACCTTTTGCTTTGATTACTGCTTTGCACACAGAAAAGGTGAACGGATGGACTCTACATGCCTGGTTCCCACCGTGAAGTATGGAGGAGGTGGTTGTGATGGTGTGGGGGTGCTTTGCTAGTGACACTGTTAGGGATTTATTTAAAATTGAAGCGTGAGCAGTCCAGCTCACCCCAAACCATCTCGATTGGGTTCAGGTCTGGTGACTGTGGAGGCCAGGTCATCTGGCGTAGCACCCCAACACTCTCCTTCTTGGTCAAATAGCCCTTACACAGTCTGGAGGTGTGTTTGGGGTCATTGTCCTGTTGAAAAATAAATGATGGTCCAACTAAACGCAAACCGGATGGAATAGCATGCTGCTGCAAGATGCTGTGGAAGCCATGCTGGTTCAGTATGCCTTCAATTTTGAATAAATCCCCAACAGTATCACCAGCAAGCACCCCCACACCATCACACCTCCTCCTCCATGCTTCACGGTGGGAACCAGGCATGTAGAGTCTATCCGTTCACCTTTTCTGCGTGCAAAGCAGCAATCAATGTAAAAGGTGGCTACTTTGAAGAACCTAGAATATAAGACATATTTTCAGTTGTTTCACACTTTTTTGTAAAGTGTAATGTATAATTCCACATGTGTTAATTCATAGTTTTGATGCCTTCAGTGTGATTCTATAATTTTCATAGTCATGAAAATACAGAAAAATCGTTGAAAGAGAAGGTGTGTCCAAACTTTTGGTCTGTACTGTATATACATGGATGCAATGAGAAAGGAAAGTCCCTAAACACTTTAGGATTTTTCAGTAATCTTGACCCAAATCTTGTCATTTGCAATAAGTATTTAATTTTCTTTACCTGGTGGAAATGCCTCAGTTCTCATGAATCCGGCGTTGTCTTTCTTTTTGACCTGCTCCTCTACCTTCCTGAGATATGGCCTCCTCTTCCCTGTTCAGTCTTTTTAACCTAGGAGTTTGGTCATTAAACCTACTTTGCAGGTGTCGTTTTCAGAACCATGCCCACTTGGCAAATAAGACTAAATTTATATACAAGGAAGAAGGGACCATATTTCAGGAACAGAGAGGTGCAGGAATAAAAGAAAAACAACGCCGGGTTCAGGAGAACAGCGTCGTTTACATTAGATAAAAAATATTAGAGCAAGTGACAGGTCTTCTTTAAAGTACGAGGGGCGTTCATTAAAGATTTCTCCTGACCCACTTCTATTTATCACAGGATGCTGAAACTGCATATGTGTAATGATATAAGTTTCTATAGGTTACGTGACAATTTGCAACTCATAACCGATAACGGTCTTGATTTTACAGGTGCTGAAGTGGAGTGAGGTTTGATAATGGACCGAGTGGAATACAGAGCCGTTATCAAGTTCCTTTACTTGAAAGGCCGCAAACCAAGGTAGACGTTCGATGAGATGAAAGAGGTTTATGGTGATGATTCCCCATCATATGATGTAGTCAAGAACTGGCATGGTCAATTCAAATGTGTTCGGTCTGTTTGTGAAAACAGCTCCAATTCCAGGGCGACCCCACTCTGCTATTGATGAACACACCATCCAGCAAGTGGAGGTCACCATTTTGAAAAATCGTCACATAACCATTCGCCACCTAGTCCAAAATGTCAAAATTAGTGTGGGGTCCATAGAAAAAATCATCCAAGACCATCTTCACATGCATAAGGTATTCGCTTCCTGTTCCTCGGCTGCTCACACCTTTCCAGAAGCAGGAACAAGTCAAATGCTCTCAGGCTCTATTGACGTTGTGCCATGAAAACCAGGAGGACTTTTTCAACAGACTGATCACACAGGATGAAAGCTGGGTCCATCACTGTGATCCTGAAACTAAAGTCCAGACGATGCAATGGAAGCATCATTACTCACCAACTCCAAAGAAGGCACGTGCCCAACCCTCGGCAGGCAAGGTCATACTCACAGTGTTTTGGGACCAGCACGGAGTAGTATTGATGGATTTCCTAGCAAAGGGTACCATGATCACTGGGGCATACTATGCTTCACTGCTGCGGAAATTGCAGGAGTCCATCAAAACCGAGAGACGTGGCATGCTCACCAAAGGTCGCAAACAATATCTTTGGGACAGCACACATATTTGTAAGGGTGGCCTCAGGCCAGAGTAACCGAACCACCACATGCAATAGCCATGGAACTACTCCCAGCAATATTGTATACAAATAAAGAAATGGAGTACCAAATCCACCACAAAGTTAGTAAAAATAAAAATAGCTTTATTTATCACATAAGTATAAGGCACCAAGACAACATTCATTAGACAAAAACATATCATTATAGAGTTCCAGTGAGACAAAGACTCAGGTGCAGCAAAAACACATGCAACCTCACAATTAAGGAAGAAACGGATATCCAAATCCCAATAAAGTGACAGTGCTTCAAGTCTATCCAGACTAGTAAAATAGTGATCATATGACGAAGCGCGCGTAGTGGCATTGTCTTGCAAGGGCAAGCATTTTTCAGATGATGAGACTCTGATTTCCGAAGTCACAACGTGGCTTTTGGAGCAACCTGTCGACTTCTACAAGCGGGGTGTTTACAGTTGCTTAAAGAGATGTCCCTAGGTGGCACCTATGTAGAGAAGGACTAATAACTGTGCCAAGTTTCATTCCTCTCAATCCACAGGAAGTGGGTCAGGGAAATCTTTAATGAACACCCCTCGTACATTTCTTAGAAAAAATAAATACAATTTTTAGCTCCTTCCTGCTATACGTTTCCTAAAAAAGATTGATTCTATTATTAAGATATGCCATAAATTTTTGATAGTTTGGGATTGGACCTTCAGAACTCCATTCCTCAAATCTGCCCGAACATTCAGATTTAGTGTTGGGAAACTTGTACGTGCCTCCGGCAGATTTTATAAGGATTTCAGGGGCTGGGCTTGGCATGAGATAAATTGTACTTATTCTGCCAAACTGGTATTAATTAAACTATACCTTTCATCGTGGTGTCAGCAAACCAAAAAAGGTTGTCCCACAAATATTTATGGCCAATCATGTGGATATGTAGGAAGAAAAAGATTATGCTGGATCATGAACAGAAGGAATTGTGCCATAAAGTGGATTATTTTTGCTCTCACTGTCAAGGTACTGCCACACTACACGATCCCGCTAACGATCTCGTTAGCGTCGCATACTAATGAGATCGCTAGCCGGGATCATTTACAATATCGCTAGTGTCGGCCACATTTAGCGATGTCGTTAAGGACGCTATCCGGTTAGCGATCTCCTTAACGACTTTAGCGGTACAAAAGTACCGCTAAATCGCTAAAAAAGGTGCCACACTCAGCGATATATACTTACCCAGCGGGACGCCGACGATCAGAATAGGGTCCGGAACGATCAGGACGACGGACGAGATCACAGCAGGGGCCACGTCGTTGCTGCATGCCGCACACAACAACATCGCTAACGGGATCGCTAAATAGTGACGTTTTTTAGCGATCCCGTTAGCGATGTTGTTTAGTGTGGCATACCCTTCACTCTTTCGTCAGATAGCGCCTGAGTATGCACTTATCCCATATATTAAAAGTATGACAGGAAACCCACCCAAACATGTGAAGAACATACAAACTCCTTGCAAATGTTGTCCATGTTGGGATTTGAACCCAGGACCCTAGTGCTGGAAAGCAATCACTGAGCCACTTCACTACCCTTTTTTGATTTAATAATGTCCTCAGATAATAATCTTATCTTAAGCGTCTAGCTTCTAGCAATCAGCTGTAAAGTGCAAAACTATTAAATTTCCCTACAGCACTCCCACAGGTGAAAAAAAGCATTACACAGTCCCTTTAATTTTAATGACTGATCATGTAATGTAAAGCGCGCTGGGTCTTCCAGAGATAAAGACGCTCTGGTTACACAGAATTCACTAGGAGGGTATAAGAAAATGTTATTTTTTAAACCAGACACCTACTTAAGGTACTGCCACACTAAGCTATCCCGCTAGCGATCTCGTTAGCGTCGCATACTAATGAGATCGCTAGCGGGATTGTTTCTATATCTCTAAGTGCGGCCACATTTAGCGATATAGTTAACCACGCTATCGCCGTTAGCGATCTTCTTAACGACTTTAGCGGTACAAAAGTACCGCTAAATCGCTAAGAAAAGGTGCCACACTAGCGATATATACTTACCCAGCGGGAGCGCCGACGAGAAAATAGGGTCCGGAACGATTCCAGCGACGAGCGAGATCACAGCAGGAAGCTCGTCGCTGGAAGCTGCCGCACTGAACAACATCGCTAACGGGATCGCTAAATAGTGACGTTTTTTAGCGATCCCGTTAGCGATATTGTTTAGTGTGGCATACCCATTACACTGTATGCCCAGCCCAGTCTACCCATGCAATACAAAAAGGATTGCCAGCTCACAGCAAAATCAAGTTTAACACATGGAGTCAGTACCACGTCAGCATAACTTGATTTATCCAAAGGAAAGGTAGGTTCAGCAGTCCAGCTCAGCAAGGGTGTAAAATTCTTCAATACCTTATCGGAAAAATAAAAATAGGCACATACCTACAGAGATCTGCAACACCAATATAATTCTGACTCTGTGTGATCCCTTATTCATGGTGTCCCAGAGTCTGCGTATATGCACCTAATGATCCACACCCAAGAAGGTGCAAAAAAAAGGGAACAGCACCATAGAAAAGGAGAAAGGCCCAAATAAACTTTTCCCTGTCCCTCCAGACCAGAAAGCCAAAGAAGGGGGCAGCTAGGAGAGAGACTGTTGTGCATCCACCGGAGCTGCTGCCTCAGTAGAACTGAAGCTCAGTCTAGTTCGGCTCCCTCCCGGACGGCCAAGCGTTTGCTGAAGGTAGCAGAGCCTGATGGCCACATCATCCCCATCCCTCGGGAACGAATAAGGGTAGAGAACTCTGAAAAGTTCTTGTGATTACGACACACAGGGACAAATTAAATAGTGAAGGATATAGAGTGTAATAATGTCTTGACTTTAATCTGAGACATTTTAAAGATCCCCCTCCTAGTCAGAAGGGATGTGTGCTCGTCAGCCATGTCACTCTGCACAAAGAGAGACATTACCCCTTAGCCCCAAGTCAGAGGCCTCTCATACTGCCAAATCAGATCTCTTGCTTTGCACTGATGAGAGGCAATACCCTGAAACACGAGTCTGCAAATTGACAATCTGGTTTGGCTTTTATCTGAAGTCATACAATGATCATTAGAGGGCTGATATTGATTTTTAGCTTTGCTATTTCCAATAGGTGGCAATAGGGTCAAAGTTGAGACAATTTGCAAAAAAATGAAAGAATTAATTGCCCTCACTCAAAAGAGGTCCTACACTCAGGGTCACCACAAATGGGAAACGTCTGCACCTCGGGCTCTGAAAATACTGGACTAATGAACAGGGCTAGAGAATAATGAACAGGGCTAGCGATAACCCTTCACCACTGATGTAAATACAATCTATAAATAAGGTAATAAATATGTCATAGATTGTGTTACAATAAACGCATTACTATTGGATTCATTATGACCTTATGAAGTATGCTGAATATGCAATTAGCAGCAGGTAGGATCATTATTCATCAGGATTTCCACTTGGCCATGTGTCACCACTGCAGAGATTGCAAAAACCTTCCCGCAAAACTCAATAATCAACCTGGTGCTCGCCATCTCCTGATGCCAATCTCACATAGACGATGTCACATAAAGAAAGTCTCCGCCACTTGCCTTAAATATCTAATTTTTTTTACCTGCTGTAGATCTCGCTGTTCTCCTGGATCTGGTGTTGTTTTTCTTTTGTCCATGCTCTTCTCCATTCCTGAGATATGGCCTCCCTTTACTTTATGTAAATCTACTCCTTTTAGCCAAGTGGGTGTAGTCCTCAACTCTCATTTATGGGAGTCTTCTTGAGGATCATGCCCACTTGGTTAAAATGGCTACATTAGGTCTAGTCATGGGGAGGCCATACCTCAGGAATGGAGAGGAGCAATAACAACACCAGATCTTTTTAGCCAAGTGTGTGAAGTCCTCAACTCTTCTCGGTGGACGTCGTCTTGAGAATCACGCCCACTTGGTTAAAAAGACTAGATTTACATACAGAGAAGAGGAGGGACATATCTCCGGAACGGAGAGGCGCAGGAACGAAAGACAAATAACCCCGGATTCAGGAGAACAGCGGCATTTACCCCAGGAAAAGATTAAATATTTAGAGCAAGTGATAGATCCTCTTTAAAGGGGTTTTCATAAAATAGACCAGAGGGTCTACAGTGTTGGGACCCCACAATCACTAGAATGAAGGGAGCGTTAGTTGATAATGTGGATTGATGTTTCATTCAAGGACTGATGGAAAAAGACATTGAATTTTGTAAAAGGGGCATGTTTAACTAAGAAAAATTATCACGGTGAGGATTGCAAGAGAACTCACCAGTGCAATCTCCAGGAAGACGAGTGCAGAAGAAAGCTTCAGGCTCCTAGGAACGCAGGGTGAGCAAGGCAGGAGAGAGATGGTTTCAGGGCCTGAATCACCTGACAATTGAGGGGCGTGGCTTCAGCTCCAGGGAGCTAGAAGCTGAGGGAAAACTCCTAGAAAGGTAACTACGGGACAAAGTTACCCAGGGCACAGACAGACGTAAATCTGAACAAGCCAAGGTCAAAGCACGAGAAGACAGTATAATACCAAGGATGAGACAGAACGGATAGTCGGGGACAGGCAGAGGTCAAAACCAAACAGACAGCGAAGGTACAGAAACAGAATCCAACAAGCAGTATCCAGAGAACAGACCGAGTCAAAACCAAAGTATCAGGCAAACCAGAACACAGCACAAACACACTCAGGGGTCAACACACTCTGCCAAGGGCGAAAGTATAACTGACAGGGATTGGAGCTTCCTAGGGCTATAAGAAGCTCTCCCCGAACCAAGGAGAGGCCACAATAATAAGCCCCAGGTGTGCAGGTAAGAGCTTGCACTGGGATCAAAACCTTAACCCCTAGCGTGCAGGTCAACCCTGCACTGGGATCATGACAGTACCCCCCTCTCAACGGGGGCCTCTGGACCCCCAGGCTTGCCCGGGAACCTGGCATGGAAAGCCCGAACCAGGCGATCCGCATGCATCAAACGGGCCGGCACCCAGGATCTATCCTCCGGTCCATACCCCTTCCAATGAACCAGGTACTGTACCGACCGCTGCACCAACCTGGAGTCAACGATATGCTCAATCTCATATTCCATGTGTCCCTCAACCAAAACAGGAGGAGCAGCGGACTCGGACTCCCCCCGGACTGCCTCAAAAGGTTTCAGTAGGGATTTATGGAAGACGTTAGGGATCTTGAATGAGACTGGAAGACACAACCTGTAAGCCACTGGATTGATCTTTTCCACAATCTTGTATGGGCCAATGAACTTGGGGCCCAACTTGGCTGATGGAACCTTCAACTTAATGTTTCGCGTGGAGAGCCAAACTTTCTCTCCAACCCGAAACATAGGACCTGGTGTTCTTTTCCTGTCAGCGAAAAACTTGTACCTGCCTTGAGACCTGGATATATTCCGCTGGACCTCCGCCCATGTATTCTTTAATCGCTGAACAGACCCCTCTGCCCCTGGACACCCAGAATCCAAACGAGAAAACTCACCAAAATGAGGACTAAAACCATAATTGATCAGGAAAGGAGACATACCAGTAGATTGGCTCACCCGACTATTGAAGGCGAATTCCGCCAAAGGCAGTACATCACACCAGTCATTCTGTCTTGCAGAAGTCAGACATCTGAGGATCTGTTCCAGAGACTGATTAGTGCGTTCCGTCTGACCACTGCTCTCAGGATGGTATGCAGATGAAAAAGACAGAGACATCCCCAATTTCATGCAAAAAGCACGCCAAAACTTTGCCACAAACTGCACTCCACGATCAGACACCACATTCAGGGGTACCCCATGCAACCGGATAACATGCTGTACAAACAATCTGGACAAAGTCTCAGCTGAGGGTAGTGCGGATAAGGGTACAAAATGAGCCTGCTTCGAAAACCTGTCCACCACTACCCATACCACCGTATTGCCCTTGGATGGAGGAAGATTAGTAATAAAATCCATGGACAAGTGAGTCCATGGCCTTTCGGGAACTGCCAAGGGCATCAGTTCCCCAGCCGGCCGGCTATGTGAGTTTTTAGAACGAGTGCAGACCCCACAATCAGAAACAAATTTTTTTATGTCAGAGCTAAGAGTAGGCCACCAAAAGATCCTAGCCACCACCCGACGTGTGGCAGATATACCAGGGTGAGCACTGAGCTTGGATTCATGGAACTCCTGGAGGAGTTTAAGCCGAAGCTGCTCTGGGACAAACAACTTACCCCCTGGCTTGGCAGCAGGGCCAGAGACTGGGCCCTCTCAATCTCCTGTTCCAACTCAGACGAGACCACTGCCAACACAACCCCAGGGTGAAGAATGGAGGAAGGTGGCTCAGGGGGAGACACCGGATGAAAACTGCGAGATAAGGCATCAGCCTTGATATTCTTTGACCCCGGACGAAACGTAATAGTAAACTGAAAACGGGAAAAAAAAAGTGACCAACGGGCCTGTCTGGGTGTTAGTCTCTTAGCAGACTCAATATATGATAAATTTTTGTGGTCGGTAATCACAGTAACCGAGTGACTGGCCCCCTCCAAAAAGTGCCTCCATTCTTCAAACACTAACTTGACCGCAAGAAGCTCTCTATTGCCAACATCGTAATTCCTCTCAGCAGCAGAGAATTTCCTGGAAAAAAAAGCACATGGCCTGAGGTTGGTCAGAGTGGCAGGACCTTGGGACAACACAGCACCCACCCCCACCTCAGAGGCGTCCACTTCCACAATAAATGGCTTGGACGGATCTGGCTGTACCAACACCGGAGCAGTCATAAAGCATTTTTTCAGACTAGCAAAGGCCTCTTTTGCGAGCGAGGACCAATTTTTCACATCCGAACCTTTGCATGTTAAATCAGTGAGTGGTTTGACCACCTGCGAAAACCCCCGAATAAATTTTCACTAGTAATTGGCGAACCCCAAGAAGCGCTGGAGCCCTTTAAGATCTCGGGTTGTACCCAATCCGCAATGGCCTGCACCTTCTTGGGGTCCATACGAAAACCCTCACAGGACACAATCAATCCCAAAAAAGATAATTCTTGAACAAAAAACACACACTTCTCCAATTTAGCAAACAGATGATTTTCCCTAAGTCTTTGGAGAACAGTTTGTACATGATTCATATGAGAATGACTGTCAGGGGAATATATCAGAATATCATCTAAGTAGATAACAACAAAACGACCAATGAGATCAGAAAACACCACGTTGATGAAATTCTGAAATATGGCGGGAGCATTGGTAAGACCAAACGGCATGACTAAATTTTCAAAAAGTCCCTCGGACGTGAGGAACGCAGTTTTCCATTCATCCCCCTTCCTGACCCTTATCAAATTATATGCTCCCCGAAGATCCAGTTTAGAGAACCATTTTGCCCCTGATAGTTGGTTACATAAATCAGGAATCAACGGAAGGGGATACGTATTTCGTACAGTAATCTTATTTAATTCACGAAAGTCGAGACAGGGACGTAGACCACCATCTTTTTTCTTCACAAAAAAGAACCCCGCCGCCACAGGTGAAACTGAGGGACGTATGTGTCCCTTGCGAAGACTTTCAGCAATATAATCCTTCATAGCTAAGCGCTCAGGTCCAGACAAATTAAACAGGCGGGCTTTAGGTAGTTTAGCCCCCGGGACTAGCTTGATGGCGCAGTCAAAGGGTCTATGTGGCGGCAACGTCTCGGCCTCGCTTTCTGAGAACACATCTTCGAAGTCTTTCAGGTACTCCGGAATACCTTCCAGCTCGACAGATGACACAGACACAGATTTAACAGGTTTAACCAGCAGTGCAGATTCATAACATAACTTAGAATCATTAAACCCCCATTGAACAATCTCCCCCGTTTTCCAGTTAATAACTGGGCTATGGCCTTGTAACCAGGGCATGCCCAACACCAACCCTGCTGGTAGATTGTCCAGAACAAAGCAACTTAATTTTTCCTCGTGAGCAGCGCCCACTCTGAGCGAAAACAAGTCAGACATAAAGAGAATTCCCTCTTTTGTGAGGGGGGAGGAGTCAATGGCCACCACCTTGATCGGAGTCTTAAGCCTAGCTGTCCCTATCTTGCAGCGTGTGACCAATTGAGAGTCAATCAGATTGATGGATGACCCGCAGTCCACAAAGGCTGTAGAGGAAAAAGAACAACCATCAGCTAACAGTTCCACATGAAGCAACACCTTAGAGAACGAGGAAAAGTGTACCTGACGGTCTGAGTAGTCTCCTCGCTGACTACCCAGACCTAAAAAAATATTTAGACTTGAGAGTCCTCAGTGGTTGATACCTTTTAATGGCTAACTGAAAAGATGGTAACAAATTGCAAGCTTTCGAGACTACTCAGGTCTCTTCATCAGGCAAAGACTAATACAACATCTGAAGAATCACATATTTATACACAAAATAGCACAGAAAAAATGCAATAGGTAGGACAAGTGACGTGAAGCAGAACTGTCATTATGGCAGAGGGATTAACATAAATATGACTAGTTCATAGATAAGGAGTGAAGGTTTTATTACCCTCTGATTGGGGTCTGGTATTGTGTTGTGATGACCCTAAAAGGTCAGGGAGGCAGATTCCTTAATTGTTGTAGAAAGACATAAAACTCTGGGATATATTCATCCCAGCACTAAGAGTGTCAAAGGTCATCATAAGTTTATATTCCCAGACTTTTCTATCCTTCTCAGATTTGAAGTTAGATTTTAATACAAGTAATTCCATATCCGTCATGCTATGACCGGGCATACAAAAGTATTTTGCCACAGGTAAATCCATTCTCCTTTCTCTTATTGTGTGGCGATGAGAATTCATCCTTGTTCTCAGTTTTTGCCCGGTCTCCCCCACATACAGACCCCCAGTTGGACATTTAGTACATATAATTAGGTACACCTGGGTCATGGCGTCCTCGAGAGAGTTAGGTGGGGGGTGTAACGCCAAAGCATCCTGCAACCGCTCGGACAAGCCTCTGCGAAATAGTCCTCGGAGAGCGGCGTCCTCCCAAGAAATCTCTGCGGCCCAGCGGCGGAACTCAGTACAAAACCACTCGGCCGAGTGCTCCCCTAACAGACACTCATCACCATGTCCTCTGCCAATCGCACTCGGTCAGGCTCATCATATATGTGCCCGAGGGCCTCAAAGAATGCATTCACCGACACTCTCTCAGGGCAGTGGGAGGAAGGGAAAATGCCCATGCTTGTGGGGACCCTCTTAATAAAGACATGATGACCCCTACCCTCTGACTTTCATCCCCAGAGGACCGTGGTCTCAAACTAAAGAAAAGTTTGCAACCCTCCATGAAGATCCTAAACTCCTTTTTGTTCCCAGAAAAGAAGTCAGGCAGTTTAACAGGTGGTTCTGAGGACACGAGCGCAACATCACTCGCCATAGCCCTCAGAGAACCAGCAGATAAAGCCCCCTGCACAGTCTCAGAAACCTGCCGCTGTGAATACGACAGCGCTTGCTGTTCCAGAGATAAATCCTGAAACATCTGACTCAGATTTTTCATCTGTTCGGACAGCGACTGTATGGGATCCATAACTCTCTGCACAACCTGCGCCCTAAACACAGCCGTGAAGCAAAAAAAAAAAAAAACTTAGTGGTCAGTTATAATATCACGGTGAGGATTGCAAGAGAACTCACCAGTGCAATCTCCGGAAGACGAGTGCAGAAGAAAGCTTCAGGCTCCTAGGAACGCAGGGTGAGCAAGGCAGGAGAGAGATGGTTTCAGGGCCTGAATCACCTGACAATTGAGGGGCGTGGCTTCAGCTCCAGGGAGCTAGAAGCTGAGGGAAAACTCCTAGAAAGGTAACTACGGGACAAAGTTACCCAGGGGCACAGACAGAGACGTAAATCTGAACAAGCCAAGGTCAAAGCACGAGAAGACAGTATAATACCAAGGATGAGACAGAACGGATAGTCGGGGACAGGCAGAGGTCAAAACCAAACAGACAGCGAAGGTACAGAAACAGAATCCAACAAGCAGTATCCAGAGAACAGACCGAGTCAAAACCAAAGTATCAGGCAAACCAGAACACAGCACAAACACACTCAGGGGTCAACACACTCTGCCAAGGGCGAAAGTATAACTGACAGGGATTGGAGCTTCCTAGGGCTATAAGAAGCTCTCCCCGAACCAAGGAGAGGCCACAATAATAAGCCCCAGGTGTGCAGGTAAGAGCTTGCACTGGGATCAAAACCTTAACCCCTAGCGTGCAGGTCAACCCTGCACTGGGATCATGACAAAAATATTTAGACTTGAGAGTCCTCAGTGGTTGATACCTTTTATGTACCGCATGTTTAACTATGGTTCCATTCTAGCTCTACATTGAGGAGGAAGAGGGTCTTAGGACCATTAAACCATTAGGACCGTTGAATGAACATGACAATATCATCGGGCTCGGCCGCCAGTCTAATGCGTATGGAAGGCTTCACGACTCTCTTTTGGCAGATGATGTTTAATTTCGGCCTTCTGATCCTTTTGTTGGTGAGATAAGTCACCGCCAGAGGAGTCTGGCAGCAGCTTTCTCATGGGGACACAGGATTGCTCGACGGATCTATAGAAGAATCAGAAGAGATAGCTGACTGCTGAACGATGAACCGAACTATCGTTTAGCTTTTGACCGCTATCTATTGTGTTTCAGGGGTTTTATTATGGCGGTCAGTGGGGTCATTGCATTATAGTTATCACACATACTAGGCGATAAATGTCTATTGTGGGAAATCCTGTGAAGCCGAAGGTTGCGTCAAAGTTGCAGCACAGTGCACCCCTCGGCACTGCAGACGTACAAGTCCCATTCTTCAGGACACGGGTCGAATTTGACCGTGAGCTGCGTCACGTGATTCAATTCTATATGTATTCAATGCAAATCAAATGACAATACAGCTGCAAATTCACAAAATAAGACAAGGACCAGACACATCGCACTTACTCGTCATCAGATATATTGAGTCCGGAGATGAGATTTTGGCCGCTCGTGCATAGTCCCAGGATTCCTCCACAATGCCGATATAATAGGTTCTTGTAATCGATTTGCCCCAGTTCAGACAAAGAGCTGAGAAGCAGCAGAGTTACAATGGTCGCACAGTATGGAGAAGGCATTTGTGTCTCTGTCAGCAGCCAGACAGAATGAAAGGCTCCTAAGCTTTGCCTGCAAGCATAGCCAGGCTCGAAATAACACAAGACACTCCTCCTGGCTGCCAGAGGCTGCTCTGGACACAGGAGAAATTGTGCAAGGAGGATTAGCAGAAGTGCCAGTCATAGGTTACTATAGTCACAGGGCTCACCTACCGAAAAATGAGCCGCAGCAATATAGAGGATGAGGGCACAAGGCAGCACAAAAACAAAAAACAGCAGCACGGATGCGATTATTTACAGAATCGATTCCCCCGAGAGATAAAGTAGCTTTTCCAATTTCGCTGTATTACGAAAAGTTCTGTAACTTTCTAATACACTTCGGTCTCCACTCATTTGCGCTCTTTTTTTTTTAAAGTCCATTTTTCTTTGTATTGTTTTCCTGTTGTTCTGGCAGATTTTGCACCATTTCATCAAAATGAGTGCCCGATTGTCACTGAAATTAACACAAGAAGTCCCAGAAATTTTGAGCTCCCCCTGAAGTCCCGAAAGAGGGTCAAATGACTCTTACTGTCACACTAATTGAGATTGCTAAAGAGTCACCGATTTTATGACGCAGCAGCGATCTCGTTAGCGACTTAGCTGTGTGTGACATGTAGCGGTGATGTGGCCCCTGCTGAGATGTCGCTGATCGCTTATGAACGTTCTGAGCCGTTTTTTGGTCATTGGTGTCCCGCTGGTGAGCCTGAATCGCTGAGTGTGACACCCTTTATGAACGACTTTTCCAGCGTCGAAGGCGAGACTAGGTTTTCCCAACGACCGCAGAGGTCGTTATACAGATCGCTGATCTCTGATGAGATCTTTGTGTTTGGAAGCTAACTAGCGACCATATAGCGATCATACCAAGGATCTCGCCAGGTCGTGTCCTGTGACAGTGCCTTTAGTCCAAACTGACAACTCTGTTGGCTCCAATTAGCATCCTTTCATTTGTAAATGTGGCCATTGCCTGAGGAATCTGCAGGGGGCAATTGTGTTGTGTTGATCCACCTCAACAAAGGTCTTGTAAGAGAGTGTAAACAAAAGAATGTAAGCTGCTCCTGAGTGTCTGCCCACCCCCCAGCTGCATTGTTGTGCAGGGATATGCATAAGGTTGCTAACACCTTAGCAAATTTGCATGCAGCCTTTTGTGCTGTGGGGGATAAATAAGTGACTGCTTCACCTATTTTGTTCACTGACCAACACATCACTATTGATGAACAGCTTTTCCAGTCAAAGACTCGCTGCTGTTTTCTGCAATGCATTGCAACAAAACCAGACAAGTTTGGCATCAAGTTTTGGGTGGCTTGCGACTTGAAATCAAAGTACATCTGTAATGTCCTCCCATATCTTGGCAAGGACCCCAGTCGTCCTGTTATGGAAATTTAATTAGGATAAATCTATCCTGCAGTGTTTGCTGCTGCTGTTCCCAATCTTAGACTAAATGTCTTTCTTTGAGCGCTCAGATGAAATGAGGACTGTCCTCACGGAAGTGTCAGTATAACAGTTCGTCAAGACCAACAGTTTATTATTCATTCAAGGTTTTATACTTTTACAAAAAGGGGCTGGTTAGTCAATTAACATACAATTAAAAGCTGCTAGATTATTGGCTGTTTTAGTGTAAGTATGATAATTATGATAAAAGGGCTGAAGTTGCAGATTTATTGTTCTTTGCTCCAGTTTTCCTACGTGACTAGTAAAGAAAACAATAGATATCTACCCAGACCTTCTGTCCTTGTTTCCCTTTTTCTGTGTCCTTGGTAAAAAGTCCCTATGAGCTATCTTCTGTAATAGCCTGACTTATGTAGGCCAGGGTCATCTTAAGCAACTGATTATAGCTAGCATCAGCTTTCACATAGATATGCTGAGCACAGGATTTTTAGCAAGTGAGATCTATCTGACTGTAAATGCATATATATGAATATACATTGAAAACGTGGAATACATATATATTTCCATGAAAGTCCCCCCTTAGATACCACTTGCCCTAAAAACCTGCTCCTGTCCCAAAGCGCTGCAACTCTTTTGTGCTGCCGATGGGCTGGCACATGTCTAACACATGCACCCCTCATCGATGCAGGCTTTTCGCAAATGGGCGGTCAGGAGATCTGTCCCTAGCAGGGGTTCATGTGTTTGCAATCAGTCTCTTTATTCAACTGCATGTTCAGAAAAACGTGTGTATTCTTCATCAGGTAGGTCATCTGTCTGGTCAGTCAGAGCATCCACGACATCATTCATGGC
>JARQOD010000002.1:38357701-38449044 GCA_033576555.1 Oophaga sylvatica
TTAGGTGTCTCTTCTGGTACGGGAGCGTCCTTGCGATGCGATACGTGGATCCAAGCAAGCTTTCCCTCTAGTGACAGAGGTTGGTGTCATCTGGGGCTCTTGGACAGGACCATCAAATCTGGGATCGAGTGTTCTCATTTCCAACTTTTTTCACCAACACCCAGTCTCCTGGCTTTCAAGGAGTGCGTACCGACACTGAGTCTGGATCTGGCAGTGAAGAGAAAAAAACTCGAGAATGGACATTAGTTTTTGACCAATTCAATTACATAAGCAAACAAGATATCATTTTGCATATTCTGCTGCTGAGGGAAGAATGCACCTAACTTGGGACTAGACCCAAACAAAATTTCGCATGGTGACAGCTTTTCTGGGTCTCTGGGAGTGTGCCTTACACTAAACAGTGCAATTGGGAGTGTCTCATGCCATGGTTTGCGTGTCTCTTGGGCAATTTCCAGCATCCTATTCTTAAGTGTTCTGTTCAGTCTTTCTACCTTCCCGCTGCTCTGGGGTGGTAAGGAGTGTGTAGACCTAAATCTGACCCTACTGCTAACCAGATCTCTTGTGTCAGATTTGCTGTGAATGCGGGTCCCTGATCACTTTCTATCATTTCTGGAACCCCGTATCTGCACACTATTTTCCGAAAGTAGCTTCTTTGCAGTAGTCTTTGCTGACTGGGAACGCTTCTGTCCATCTTGAAAATACTTCTTTGACCACAATGGCGTATTTGAATCCTTCACTTGGCGATATCTGGATGTGGTCTATCTGGATCCTCTGAGGCTGGTAGAGTGGTCTTGCCGGATGAGGTCAGGGGGACTTTCTTCTACACGTCCAGACTTGCATTTGCCGCAGGTCAGACAGCTGCTGGTGAATTTGGCTGTTAGGGTAGAGATCCCTTAAGCGAACCAGTAAGCACCAATCAGATCATTCATCTGTGTCTTTGATCTGTGTGTGTGGGTCCATGTGCCCATTGGACCACCATAGGGTGCATACTTTGTGGGAGGCAGGGTTTGGAGTCCATTGTAGATAGTCTTCCCTCTTCACTTGTTGCTTTTTTCGCATTCAGCTCTTCTTCTCCTTATGGAGCTTGGTCTTGCAACTTCTTGAGCAGATTCCAGGATGTCTTTTTGTCAGGTTTCTTGTCTTCAGTCGTCATGTAGTAGCCGTCCGGCTCTACGACCTCTTCCACTTCTCCATGTTGTCTTCCTTTGGCCGCTTCTTTGGCTGCCATGTCCGCCATGTTATTGCCTCACGCCTCTTCTGTTCTCAGTTTTCCATGCGCTTTTTATTTTTCAAATTGCCACCATTTTGGAAGTTGGAGTACACCCAGCAGGTCCCTGAAGGCTCCATGATGCTTCACGGTTGTCCCGCTTGCTGTGATGAAGTCCCTTGCAGCCCAGATGGGCCCAAAGTCGTGTGCTATGCCATGCGAGCACCTGTAGTCGATGTCGATGTTTGCAGTCCAGTCTTGCCTTCTGCCATCTGGCAGGCCTTCATCAGCGTTATCAGTTCTGCTTCCTGGGCTGACAGGCTAGGTGACAGACTTCTGGACCACAGGATTTCTTGATTGCTGGTCACTGCACTTCTGTCACGCTGTCTAATGATATGAATACAATGTCAGTAAACTATTTATACAGGAACCACACTCTATACAACATATAGTTTAGCAACATCAGAATGTAAGTATAAAATAGATTTACCTGACACAATCTCTGCAGAACTTAGGGTTAATCTTGAGGACTAGATGTGCAGAAACGATATAGTTGAACTCAGGGTTAATCTTGAGGACTTGATGAGCTGTAACAGGAAAGAGGAGGACCGGGGTCTAACCTGACCCTGCATTGGGGTCCTAACTAATCCCTTACCTTGGAGGTACTGATAATGGTTCAGAGGTCCAAGTCTCCAGCCTAACCCTGTCTCCTGTCAGACCCTGAACCCTGTAATCAGTCCTAAGAAGGATCCTGATTACCACCAAAGGGATATGGGCTGATCTCAGCTAAATACACAGATTAGACATATAAGACAGACAGGATAGCACTCACTTGCATACACACTCAAACACCGAAGGAACATAAATGGTCTGGGGAATAAACTCTAAGCAAGTTGAGCTTAAAACAGCTAAGGAGCTCTCAACTTAAGTCTATACAGATTCATTCCTATCTGTGGTCTGCATGAAGGATTTCACTGGCAACTCCCAAAGCAGACAACCAGGAATTTAAAGGAAACCAATCAACAAATAATCAATTGCAGCCGGGAGAAACTGCACCCAGTCCCAGCACCGAGCACAGACAGAATTAACTCCCTAGCTGCCAAACACAAAGAAACAGCAACTCAGCTGTGAGAAGTCAAAATGTGCAACCGCGACGATCTTCGTGGTAATGCACACATGACAGTACCCCCCCTTCTACGAGGGGCCTCCGGACCCCAGGGCCAGGCCTGCCCGGGTGAGTTCTGTGGAAGGTCCGAACCAAACGATCTGCGTTAACATCAGACGCAGGGACCCACGTCCTCTCCTCCTGACCATACCCCTTCCAATGCACCAAGTACTGAAGGGACCGGCGATTCAGACGAGAGTCAATGATTTTTGATACTTGAAATTCCAAATTACCATTGACCAACACTGGAGGAGGAGGTAGAGGTGACGGTATGACTGGTGCCACATAACTTTTAAGTAATGACTTGTGGAACACATTATGAATTTTAAACGTAGAAGGGAGTTCCAGACGAAATGCCACAGGATTAATTATGGAACTGATCCTGTACGGCCCGATGAATCTGGGACCCAGTTTCCAGGAGGGCACTTTAAGTTTTATATTCCTGGTAGACAACCATACCAGTTCGTTCACATTCAGATCTGGACCAGAAACTCTCCTCCTATCAGCCATACGTTTGTAACGGTTCCCCATCGTACTCAAATTATTCGAAACACCTCGCCACACAGAAGCAAGTGACGACGAGAAACGCTCCTCCTCAGGAACCCCAGAAGGACCCCCCCCATTGAAAGTACAAAACTGGGGATGAAAACCATATGCCCCAAAAAACGGGGACTTACCAGTGGACTCGCTCCGCCTGTTGTTAAGAGCGAACTCTGCCAGAGGCAAGAAAGAAGACCAGTCCTCCTGGTTCTCCGATACAAAACACCGGAGATATGTCTCTAAACTCTGATTCAGACGCTCTGTCTGACCATTGGTCTGTGGATGAAAAGCCGAGGAAAACGACAATTGCATCCCCCGACGTAAACAAAATGCCCTCCAAAATTTGGACACAAACTGAGACCCCCTATCTGACACCACATCAGAAGGCAACCCATGAAGTCTCATGATCTCCCTAATGAACACCTGCGCCAGAGTTTTAGTGTCTCGACCACGCACCACAATTGTGGGTTTCCAGGGATATGGGGTACTCGGAGCCGAGCCCATGAAAGTCTATGGGATTTGTGTCACTGGCAGCGGTGGCTCGTTCCGTGTCCCTGGCGGTCAGGCGTATGTTGGGGGGAATATTTACAGGGGATAGGTATATATATACAGTTCGTGACGCCACCTGTAGTTCTCTGATCACTAAGACCAGCGCTGCTGTAGATCTCTGAGGGGATGGTGAGGCAGCTAGATGTCGGGTCCCCTACAGGTGGGACTCTTCCCTCAGGTCGATAGTTATGGTGGGGTTGTGCAGGGATGCAATCAAATAACTCAGTCTCACACATAGAAGCTTCTTTCCATACCTTTTACTTGTCAGATGATAAGGCAGGTCCCAGGGAGGCTGGTCGGGTGGAGGATGTGCTTTGAGGTAACAGCTGAACAGGTTGGGGGCCTCCTTTACTTTCAAAGATAATGAGTTCAACCAGCATAAAGCCTAGTTCACTCCAATTTCTCCAGCTTCTCCAAGCTGTACTGCCCGGTCAGTTTTGTGGTCGGAGCCTTCCTTTGATGGAACTAGGTTCTTGCTTTTGCTGATCAGGCTCAAAGTTCCCATTCCACCTGACCCCTGTTACGTACTGACACTCCAAGGGCTGCTTGCTGCGACCTAAGGTCCAGTAAGACTCTGGTTCTTCTATCACTATGCCTGGAGCTATAGTGACGCTTCGGTCCCCAGTGACCGGTGACAATGTGCAGGATAATCCAATCCTTAATGCACTACCGAATTCCTTCCACTGCGCCCTTCGCCCTGTCCGCGCTTGTAGCATAAGCACTCCACACTTCCTAGGGTAATGCAGGCTAGTCCCTTCTTTCTTCTTCCCAGAGCTTGCTAACAGGTGCTCAGTAATCTTCTAGTTCAGGAGCACGTCACTGAACTCCACTGTCCTTGGGACAGGAGACTGAAGGTCCTGCTGCTAACTCCTCTTTCTTCCTCAATGGTCTCTGTCTTCTGATAAGCACAGCTCTGACTAGGCTAAGGTGAACTGGCTCACCCTTACTAGCCTCCACTTTAAGAACTGCTGACAGGATCTGGCTGGACTTCTTCCTCCCTCCACGTCCAGGCTAGACTAGACTCCTCTGTCTTCTCACAGGAAACTGAACTGAACTGACTACGTATGTCACTAGCTTAAATACCCTATGGGTGTGTCTAAGTGTGTGATGGAGTGAATGTTTATTGAGCATTAAACTGTTACCTCTCCACACATCCTCCAGGGTACTGCGTGTGCCTTCACACCAGGGCTACACATTCCCCCATGGTAAAATACAGCACTCCCGGGCTGTGAAATACAAGAAGAAAGACATTTTGTTTTTCATTTAAACAATTAACATTAACTCTTCCCATCCGGGAGGTACGGGTTTCTTGAACGTTGCAGTATAACAATAGGCATAGAAAATTACAAAATACTAAATAGACATTTTCATATAAATATATACAATATTCTTGTGAAGGACCCGCACCAAACCTTCAACGTGGGTCCTGGGTGGGCTGCAGGACATCTGAATGCAGACCTCACTCAGTGCCACACCACACGGGTTTTATATTCAGAGGTAGTTGAGGTGGTTTCATGTAAAACCAATATAATGCACCTTAGTGCAACTATTTACAGGATAAGTTTTTGGGCTGGCTCAGTCCTCAGCCACAAAGTCCATTATAAGACACATTTTCAAATAATTCGCATTATATCAGATTCTATTTACTCAACTAGAGTATTCCCTATAAAACTTGGTGCAAATATGCGACCACTTATCACATAAATACCATAAAGTGCAAAACTCTCTTTTTCTGCTTACCCAGCCGGGCATTCTATTTTTGGCAAAATATGTAAACATTATATACTCGTATCAACGGTGCAAACTATTTTCACTTTTATAAAAACTTATATACATCTTCTCAGCTGCGGTAAACCCTGTCTGGGTCCTACCGTTCTTCACATTTTCTTGCAGGCTTCCATTATACTTTCCATCCCGGGGGCTGGAACAATACGATGATCCTTAGATCCCATGACCAACAAGTCGTGACCTGCGATCAGAGTTTGGGTCGCTACAGTCCTCGTGCGAACCGCTTGGGGCACGCCGGGCGCTTTCTCCTTGTGAGACGCTGTCTGCGTCGCTGTAATAACCACTTTCTCTCGTGATGCAGAAATAGTCGTCGTGCGCGACGTCGTGTAGACCGCTGATTGCGATGTGGAATGGTTCGCAGGTTGCGATGTAGTAGGAGGACAAGGTAGTGAAGAGTACGCAGGGGGCGCTTCCAACTGTGATATACTCTCCTGGGGCGATGCCGGGGCACGCCAGATGCAGCGGAAGCTCGGGACTGTGATGCGCTGGCAATGGTGACGTTACCTGCGTCGGGGACGGGGTCACGGACGATTGTGACATTAAGGGCATACCATCCCTTCATACCCCAGTGCCGTGTATAGGTGACTATGTCCCCATTAACCAGGTCCCTTCCCGGATGGCCTTGTGGTAGGTGGGACTCTACATCGCGTCGGCTCACAAATACCCCTGGGTAAAGTCCCGGTTCCCGGATAAAACCCCAGCCCTTGCGGAACTGGAATTCGGTGACGCACCCCTGACGTCGTGGTTCCCTCCGGGTACCTTTATCGCGGCGAACGGTCTCCTTGTCCGCGATGAGCTCTGCATGCTGCCGCTGTCGGTTTCGCTGAGCCTCCTGTTCTTCCTCCTGCCGGCGTCGCTGTTCCTCCTCGCGACGCTGCCACTCACGTTCCCACTGGGTGGCGTAGGCGACGTCATCCAGGCGCGCCATCTCATCCCAGTCGACGTCTGGTAATGATGGACAGGACCCCTCCGGTGTCCCTACCGGGGATCGATCATCTGCTGCGGCCTCCTGACCGGGCGGGCATTCCGGAACTGGCGGTACCTCCTCAACCTCCCTCGCTTCCACCGCTCCATCGGTAGGTTCAGGGTCGGTCCTTTTGGGGGTAGCCTCCGGTTGCTCCTTAGCCTTGGGCAGCAGAAGTTTCGGTAACTCAAATCGTGGGGGGTCGTCGAGGGGAGAGAACACCACGTCCCACAGCCGCCGCTGTATCAGGGTACGCCGGCGTCTCTCGATCTCCTCCATGCCAGGTTGTTGCGAAATCATCTTCTTTAACCTGGTATTTTCCTCTCCAATCTCCAGCAATGCTTGCTGCAGGTGCAGGACCACGGATGGTTCTGGTTCTAGTGGCAGCTTGGCTGGGGAACGGGGCCTGCCTTCCTCCGCTTCCCTGCTCGGCTGCACACGTCCTGCTTCCATGATGTTCCAGAACAGACTCTCTTCTTCTAGAGCCGTCTGGTCTCTTCCGTGGAGGCGGGGTTTGCGTCTCCTCCTCCTCGCAGGGAAGGTGAAGAGGAGGCGGACCTCCTTTGCTGTAGGGCAGGATCGCATATTGTAATAGCACTTTGAGAGGGCAGGCATTCTCTTCGCGCCACAGGGGGGCACACGCCCACGAATCCACGCCCACCTTCTTCTCCAGCGCCTGAGGGCGCGAATTTGGTGGCAAAATGGCGGATTTTAGCGCCAAAAATAGCAAACAGTCCTTTTTCACAAAAACACCTCCACAGGCACACAGGGCTCGCAATTTTGCGAGTTTCGCATCCTGTTCGTGACGCCAAGTTTTTGTCTCGACCACGCACCACAATTGTGGGTTTCCAGGGATATGGGGTACTCGGAGCCGAGCCCATGAAAGTCTATGGGATTTGTGTCACTGGCAGCGGTGGCTCGTTCCGTGTCCCTGGCGGTCAGGCGTATGTTGGGGGGGAATATTTACAGGGGATAGGTATATATATATACAGTTCGTGACGCCACCTGTAGTTCTCTGATCACTATGACCAGCGCTGCTGTAGATCTGTGAGGGGATGGTGAGGCAGCTAGATGTCGGGTCCCCTACAGGTGGGACTCTTCCCTCAGGTCGATAGTTATGGTGGGGTTGTGCAGGGATGCAATCAAATAACTCAGTCTCACACATAGAAGCTTCTTTCCATACCTTTTACTTGTCAGATGATAAGGCAGGTCCCAGGGAGGCTGGTCGGGTGGAGGATGTGCTTTGAGGTAACAGCTGAACAGGTTGGGGGCCTCCTTTACTTTCAAAGATAATGAGTTCAACCAGCATAAAGCCTAGTTCACTCCAATTTCTCCAGCTTCTCCAAGCTGTACTGCCGGTCAGTTTTGTGGTCGGAGCCTTCCTTTGATGGAACTAGGTTCTTGCTTTTGCTGATCAGGCTCAAAGTTCCCATTCCACCTGACCCCTGTTACGTACTGACACTCCAAGGGCTGCTTGCTGCGACCTAAGGTCCAGTAAGACTCTGGTTCTTCTATCACTATACCTGGAGCTATAGTGACGCTTCGGTCCCCAGTGACCGGTGACAATGTGCAGGATAATCCAATCCTTAATGCACTACCGAATTCCTTCCACTGCGCCCTTCGCCCTGTCCGCGCTTGTAGCATAAGCACTCCACACTTCCTAGGGTAATGCAGGCTAGTCCCTTCTTTCTTCTTCCCAGAGCTTGCTAACAGGTGCTCAGTAATCTTCTAGTTCAGGAGCACGTCACTGAACTCCACTGTCCTTGGGACAGGAGACTGAAGGTCCTGCTGCTAACTCCTCTTTCTTCCTCAATGGTCTCTGTCTTCTGATTAAGCACAGCTCTGACTAGGCTAAGGTGAACTGGCTCACCCTTACTAGCCTCCACTTTAAGAACTGCTGACAGGATCTGGCTGGACTTCTTCCTCCCTCCACGTCCAGGCTAGACTAGACTCCTCTGTCTTCTCACAGGAAACTGAACTGAACTGACTACGTATGTCACTAGCTTAAATACCCTATGGGTGTGTCTAAGTGTGTGATGGAGTGAATGTTTATTGAGCATTAAACTGTTACCTCTCCACACATCCTCCAGGGTACTGCGTGTGCCTTCACACCAGGGCTACACATTAGCATTAGGGAGTGCAGGAAGAGCAACGAAATGTGCCATCTTACTGAACCTGTCAACAACCACCAGTATGACAGTATTCCCAGACGACGGAGGAAGGTCCGTAATGAAGTCCATAGATAAATGAGTCCATGGACGCTCCGGAAGTTTCAAGGGTAAAAGGGTCCCAGACGGACGGGTATGAGGAGTTTTAGAGCGAGCACAAACCCCACAGGACGCGACAAAAGTTATAACATCTTTATTAGCGTTAGGCCACCAAAATCAGCGGGAAAGGAGATCTAAAGTAGCCTTACTCCCTGGATGTCCTGCTAAAGCAGAATTATGATGTGCCTCAATAACCTTTTGTCTCAACTGATTCGGGACAAACAGTCTCCCTGGAGGTCCTGCAGGGGCGTCCCCCTGAGCCTCTAACACCTCCTCCTCAAGCTCAGAACATACAGCCGACACTGATGTGTAGCCCAGCTACGCAGGCACACATAAAAGTCCAGGAGAGTGCACTAGAAGGTAACAGCAACGCTTGATATGCATTCACTGTCACTCACACTTTCAGACACACCCATCTGATATATAAGGGGGAGTGACACGTGGCAGGAGGGATTTAGTCTGGAGGGAGAGTGAGAGAGAGGAGTGATTTCAGTCAGTTAGCTCCGGGAGGCTCAGGAGTGAGTCATCCCTTGGATAGTTTCCTGTCTGAGATAGTCAGATAGTTAGCTCCGGGAGGCTTAGGAGTGAGTCATTCCCTGGATAGTTATCTGTCTGAGATCAGATCAGTTTGAGTGGAGCGTAGTGTTCAGTGGAGTTCAGCCTGTTAGCTTCTATCTCAAGGACAGAGCAGCCATTCAGTCTCGGTCCTGTGTGGACTTTGGAGGAAACTGAGAGCTGTGCAGCGAGCTCTGGATGAAGCTGACATTATTCCACAACTGTCACAAGTGCTTATGTTAAAAGCGGGAAGCAGGGCGAAGGGCACAGTGGAGAAGATAGAGAAGTGCTACAGGTATTGGATTGCCTGCACTAAAGTCCCGGACACGGGGTCCGAAGCGTTGCTACTGTTTCAGGCATAGTAACAAGAAAACCGGAGGCATCTGGACTACAGGTCGCAGAGAGCAGCCCTCAGTGTCAATACGTAACCGGAGTCAGGTGGAACAGGGACTTTGAGTCAAGTGCACGACAAAAGTAAGGACTTAGTTTCATCACTTAGAAGGCTCCACCACAACGTTGGCCGGGCAGTACAGCTATTGAGAAAGCTGGGGATTCAGAATTAACTTCGCTTCAGGCAAGTTGGATTCACATGTACATTGAAGTTAAGGAGGCCTCTAACCTGCTCAGCTGTTACCGGAAAGTGCACTCTCCACCCCGACCAGCTCCCCGGGATCTGCTTGAACCATCATCAGTAAAAGGTATGAAAAGAAGCTGCATTGTGTTTGGCTGAATTCTTACTACACCCTGCATCATCACCACCATAGACTTCCGGGGACACGTCTCACCTGTGGGAGACTTGCCACCAAGCTGCCCCATAACATCCCCTGTGAAGACCCTTACAGCAGCGCTGGTACAATTACCAGAAACCACAGGTGGCGTCACGAACTACCTATCCTAAATATCCCCTGTAAATATATTCCCCCATTGCACGACCGCCAGGGCCACGGACCGAGCCACCGCTACCAGTGACAACTCCCATAGATGCCCATGGGCTCGGCTCCGAGTACCCCATAGCCCTGGTATCCACAATTGTGGTGCGTGGTCGCAACAACTAAATTTTGGCGTCACGAACAGGATGCGAAACTTGCAATTGTGAGTCCTGTGTGCCTATATTGACTGTTTGTGCGGAAAAGACTGTTTGCTGTGTTGGCGCCAAATACCGCCATTTTACCGTCAAGTTGGCGCCCTGAGGCGCTGGTGAAGAAGGTGGGCGTGCATTCGTGGGCGTGTACCCCCCCTAAGGCGCGAAAGATATGGCCGCCCCTCCAAGGCCTACTACAATGTGAGATCCTGCCCCACTGCTAAAGAAATCCGCCTCCTCTTCATCCTCTATCCGAAGAGGAGGAGACGCAAATCCCGCCTCCACGGAAAGGACCAGAATGTTCCTGTTGGATATCACAGTGGTACCTGGAGCGAGATGGCGGAAGGACAGGAGGATCTGAGCCGAGGACCGGATGAAGTCCTACCTGTGCCGGAGCTGTCCCCAGATAGGGACACCGACCCCGCCATGATGGAGCTGCGGAAGGAAAACGAGGAGCTGAGAAAGAAGCTCCAGAGTCGTGCTGAACTGCAGGAGACGGAGAGACGCTGGCGCACCCAAACACAGCGGCTGCTGTGGGACGCCATGTTCTCTCCTACAAGCCAAGCGCCGTCTCCTGAATTCCTGAAATCGCTGCTGGAGAAGGCTGAGGGACGACCGGAGGCGACCACCGAAAGAGCTGTACCTGATCCCACCGATGGAGCGGTGGAGGCTGAGGAGGTCCTGCCCGTTCCGGAGTGCCAGCCCGGCCAGGAGGCCGCAGCGGATTACCGTTCCCCGGTAAGGACAACGGAGGGTTCCTGTCCATCGTTGCCGGAAGTCGACTGGGACGAGATGGAGCATATTGATGACATCACGTATGCCGTCCAGTGGGAAAGAGAGATGCAGTGTCGTGAAGAGGAGCAGCGACGCCGGCAGGAGGAAGAGCGGGAGGTGCAGCGGAACCGACAACAGCAGTATGAGCAGTTGGTCGCTGACAAGGAGATGGTCCGCAACGACAAAGGTACCCGAAGGGAACCGCTGCGGCAGGGGTGCGTGGTAGAATTCCAGCTCCGCAAGGGCTGGGGTTTCATCCGGGAACCGGGACTCTATCCTGGGGTATTTGTGAGCCGCCGGGACGTAGAGTCCCACTTGCCCATCGGTCATCCTGGGAGGGACCTGATTAATGGGGACATAGTGAGCTATACACGGCACTGGGGTTTAAAGGGCTGGTATGCCCTCAATGTGTCCATCATCAGTGACCCCGTCCCCGGCGCTGGTAACGTCAACACTACCGAAGCGTCCCCGTCTCGAGCGCCCACAGCACCAGGCCGTACTCCAGCATCGCCCCCTGCAGGCTCATCGCAATCTATGTCGCAATCGGCATCGCCTCCTGCTTACTCAACGCAAACCAAGTCGCAATCTGTACAGCAGCCCAGGTCTCAGCCAGCGCTGCCGCCTAAATCGCAAACTGCGACCAAAGTAGTATCGCAAAATGTTGTGGCACCTGTAGCGACGCAATCGGCGTCTCACAAAGAAGAAGCACCCGGCGTGCCCCTAGCGGTTCGCACAAGGACTGTAGCGACCCAGACCTTGATAGCAGGTCATGACCTGTTTGTAATGCGCTCTAGAGAGCATCGCGTTGTTCCAGCCCCCGTGGTGGAAGATGTAATTGAAAGTAATAACAAGTGAAGACCGGTAGGACCCAGACTGGGGTTTACCGCATTCTAGTAACTGTAAAAAGTTTTGATAAAAGAAATAATTGCTGTTTTGCACTTTATTGCTATGCATAGTGTTTACATAGTTTTACATATTTGGAATAGAATACCCGGCTGGGTAAAGAGAGTTAAAGAATTTAGAAAGTTAAATAATGTGTTGATTGCATAGTATACCCTGGTTGGGTAACTCCAGTTGAATTATAATGTGAGTACTTGAATATTGAAGTGTATATAAGTGTTTTACTATGCCATGGACTGAGAGGCTGAGGACTGTGCCAGCCCAGAACTGATCTTTGTAAATAGTTGCGCTACGGTGCATCATCTTGGTTTTACATGAAACCACTACTATTAACTACCTCAGAAGAAAAACCCGTATGGTGGGGCCCAGAGTGAGGTCTGCAATAAAGTCCTGCAGCCCACCCAGGACCCACGGGAGGTTTTTGGTGCGGGTCCTCCACAAGAATACTGCCTATACTGTGAATATTTAAAAAAATGTTTTGATACTTTTGTATTCTTTATTGTACATATTGTAACGTTTAAGGAGTCTTACCTCCCGGATGGGAAGTGTTAATATGTTGAAATGTTATTGTTATTGCAAAACAAAATATTCTTTTGTCTTTTACAGCCCGGGAGTGCTGTGTTTTACCAAGGGGGATGTGTAGCCCAGCTACGCAGGCACACATAAAAGTCCAGGAGAGTGCACTAGAAGGTAATAGCAACGCTTGATATGCATTCACTGTCACTCACACTTCAGACACACCCATCTGATATATAAGGGGGAGTGACACGTGGCAGGAGGATTTAGTCTGGAGGGAGAGTGAGAGAGAGGAGTGATTTCAGTCAGTTAGCTCCGGGAGGCTCAGGAGTGAGTCATCCCTTGGATAGTTTCCTGTCTGAGATAGTCAGATAGTTAGCTCCAGGAGGCTTAGGAGTGAGTCATTCCCTGGATAGTTATCTGTCTGAGATCAGATCAGTTTGAGTGAGCGTAGTGTTCAGTGGAGTTCAGCCTGTTAGCTTCTGTCTCAAGGACAGAGCAGCCATTCAGTCTCGGTCCTGTGTGGACTTTGGAGGAAACTGAGAGCTGTGCAGCGAGCTCTGGATGAAGCTGACATTATTCCACAACTGTCACAAGTGCTTATGTTAAAAGCGGGAAGCAGGCGAAGGGCACAGTGGAGAAGATAGAGAAGTGCTACAGGTATTGGATTGCCTGCACTAAATTGCCGGACACCGGGGTCCGAAGCGTTGCTACTGTTTCAGGCATAGTAACAAGAAAACCGGAGGCATCTGGACTACAGGTCGCAGAGAGCAGCCCTCAGTGTCAATACGTAACCGGAGTCAGGTGGAACAGGACTTTGAGTCAAGTGCACGACAAAAGTAAGGACTTAGTTTCATCACTTAGAAGGCTCCACCACAACGTTGCCGGGCAGTACAGCTATTGAGAAAGCTGGGGATTCAGAATTAACTTCGCTTCAGGCAAGTTGGATTCACATGTACATTGAAGTTAAGGAGGCCTCTAACCTGCTCAGCTATTACCGGAAAGTGCACTCTCCACCCCGACCAGCTCCCCGGGATCTGCTTGAACCATCATCAGTAAAAGGTATGAAAAGAAGCTGCATTGTGTTTGGCTGAATTCTTACTACACCCTGCATCATCACCACCATAGACTTCCAGGGACACGTCTCACCTGTGGGAGACTTGCCACCAAGCGCCCCATAACATCCCCTGTGAAGAACCTTACAGCAGCGCTGGTACAATTACCAGAAACCACAGGTGGCGTCACGAACTACCTATCCTAAATATCCCCTGTAAATATATTCCCCCATTGCACGACCGCCAGGGCCACGGACCGAGCCACCGCTACCAGTGACAACTCCCATAGATGCCCATGGGCTCGGCTCCGAGTACCCCATAGCCCTGGTATCCACAATTGTGGTGCGTGGTCGCAACACTACCACCCCCTCCTGAAGGATAGGAATCGGGTCGTCCGTTTTCCCGGCCCCTGGGAAACTGCAAGACAAGGCATCAGCCTTTACATTCTTAGACCCCGGACGATAAGTGACGACAAAATTAAACCTGGTAAAAAACAACGACCATCGAGCTTGTCTGGAATTCAGACGCTTAGCAGATTCTAAATACAGCAGTTCTTGTGATCAGTAATAACGGTGACCGGGTGGACTGCCCCCTCCAAAAAGTGACGCCATTCTTCAAAAGCCAATTTAATGGCCAAAAGTTCCCTATTGCCGATATCATAATTCCTTTCGGCGGACGACAATTTCTTAGAAAAGAAAGCGCACGGATGCCATTTACCAGGGGACGGACCCTGGGACAATATAGCACCCACTCCTACGTCGGACGCGTCCACCTCCACAATGAACGGCTGAGATACATCTGGTTGGATGAGAACGGGTGCCGAAGCAAAACATCCCTTCAAAGAGGAAAAGGCTTGGCAAGCTTTGTCCGACCACTTAGAAAAATCCGTCCCTTTTCTCGTCATGTCAGTGAGAGGTTTGACGACAGACGAGAAATTACAAATAAATTTCCGGTAGTAATTAGCAAACCCCAAAAAACGCTGCAGAGCCTTAAGATCCCCTGGCTGATCCCATTCAAGCACTGCTCTCACCTTTTTCAGGGTCCATCCGGAAACCGGAGGCTGACACCAAAAAACCCAAAAAACTGAAGTTCCTGTACGGCAAAAACACACTTCTCCAGTTTGGCGTATAGTTTATTGTCTCGCAAGATCTGCAACACCTGTCTCACATGCTCCTGGTGAGACACAAGATCTGGCGAGTAAATTAAAATGTCATCCAAATATACGACCACAAACACCCCCACAAGGTGACGAAAAATGTCATTAACAAAATGTTGGAATACTGCTGGAGCAGTAGTCAGACCAAAAGGCATGACCAGGTTTTCATAATGTCCCTCCGGCGTGTTAAACGCCGTTTTCCACTCATCCCCCTTATCCTAATCAGATTATACGCCCCCCTGAGATCCAATTTAGAGAACCATTTGGCGCCAACAATTTGATTGAAGAGATCAGGAATAAGAGGAAGTGGATACGGATCTCGAACAGTAATCCGATTAAGTTCGCGGAAATCCAAGCAAGGGCGTAGCCTCCATCTTTTTTCTTCACAAAGAAGAACCCCGCGGCCACTGGGGAAGATGAAGGTCTAATATGCCCTTGGCCAGACTTTCAGAAATATAATCTTTCATAGCCTGTCTTTCAGGACCAGAAAGATTATACAACCTAGCTTTAGGCAACTTAGCATCAGGAAGTAGATTAATAGAGCAGTCATACACGCGATGAGGAGGCAACTCCTGACACCCCTCCTCAGAAAAACATCCCCAAAATCCTCCAAAAAAGGAGGCAATGTACTAGGCACGACCGCACTGATGACTGTGTTCATGCAGTTGCTTTTGCAAAACTCACCCCATTGGCTTATCTCTCTGGACTGCCAATTAATCACAGGGTTATGTTTAACCAGCCAAGTAAGTCCCAACACAATGGGAGTAGGTAGACCCTCCAACACATAACAAGATAATTGTTCCCTATGTATTGCCCCTACCCGAAGGTCAATGTTATGAACCTCATGAACAAAGCTACTGTTGTGACCACGCACCACAATTGTGGGTTACCAGAGCAATGGGGTACTCAGAGCCGAGCCCATGGAAGTCTATGGGGTTGTCACAGGTAGCGCTGGCTCGGTCTGTGGCCCTGGCGGTCAGGCGTATGTTGGGGGGTATATTTACAGGGATAGGTATATATACAGTTCGTGACGCCACCTGTAGTTCTCTGATCACTAAGACCAGCGCTGCTGTAGATCTCTGAGGGGATGGTGTGGCAGCTAGATGTCGGGTCCCCTACAGGTGGGACTCTTCCCTCAGGGCTATGATGATGACGATGTTGTGCAGAATACAATTAAATGAAACAGTCTCACACATCAAAGCTTCTTTCCATACCTTTTACTTCAAGTTGTTCAGGCAGGTCCCGGAAGCTGATGAGGTAGATGGAGGATGAGTTTGAGGTAACGGCAGAGCAGTTTAGGGCCTCCTTTACTTTCCAATATGACGAGTCCAACCTGCATAGAGCTAAGTTCACTCTGATTTCTCCAGCTTCTCCAAAGCTGTACTGCCCGTCAGTTTTGTGGTCAGAGCCTTCTGGTGATGGAACTAGGTTCTTGTTTTTGCTGATCAGGCTCAAAGTCCCTATCCACCGGACCCCTGTTACTACTGACACTCCAAGGACTGCTTGCTGCGACCTAAGGTCCAGTAAGACTCTGGTTTTTCTATCACTATGCCTAAAGCTATAGTGACACTTCGGTCGCCAGTGACCAGTGAGCAATGTGCAGATAATCCAATCCTTAAGGCAACTCTTAGAATCCTTTTTCCTCTGCGCCCTTCGACCTGCTCACCCTCTCAATATCAGCACTGACTAGGCTAGGATAATATTTGGTTATCCGTACTAGCCTCCACTACTGGACTGTCTCTTTGTATCGACAGGAATCTTGGTTCCCCAACAGCACTAGTCCTGACTCCCTCCACTCTCTCAGGAGAACTTCAGACTCTCTTGTGCTAAAAAGGCCACTCCCCTCTACACCCCTGCTGGGTGTGTCTGAAGTGGGTATGCCTCATGTAGAACCCTTAACCGTTACCTCTCCACTCATCCTCCTGATATTGTGTGCCTTACATACCAGGGCTACACATTCCCCATGGTAAAATACAGCACTCCCGGGCTGTGAAATATAAGAAGAAATTTTGTTTTTCATTAACAATCAACATTAAACTCTTCCCATCCGGGAGGTAAGGATTTCTTAAACGTTGCCATATGTACAGTAAGAAAATACAAAAAGTATTAAAGCATCAAGGCATTCAATATATACACATATTCTTGTGAAGGACCCGCACCAAACCTTCAACGTGGGTCCTGGGTGGGCTGCAGGACATCTGGCTGCAGACCTCGCTCAGTGCCACACCACACGGGTTTTATGTTCAGAGGTAATAGTTACAGTTTGATATAGAACCAAGAAAATGCATAAAATGCAACTATATACAAAGATAAGTTCTGGGCTGGCATAGTCCACAGCCACAAAGTCCATGTCATAATAAAAGGACACATAAATATACTTTTCACTTTAATATTTACATTATTTTACTCGAATTATTGTTGGTATCGAATGGGTATCTTCCCTTTCGTGGCTCGCTCTGATCTACGTGGAGTAGCTTCAGGTATATTAATCTGTGATCTATCTGCACTGCGTAACGGCAAACTATAGAACTGTCTCAATCTTTCTATGGATCTGGCAAGCGTACTGATGGCTGGCGGTGTGTGAGTCAGCTTCACCAGGGGATCCCATAGCATGGGGCGCTGCTTCTGTTGTCCTTCCTGAGATTCTGTAGACTGAGGTGTTGCTGGAGTAGTAACTCCTGAACTGGTCAACCGCACCATGGGCATAAACTGGAGGTAGAACTTCCTCTTGTGGCTGATAAAACTGCAACACCGAATTATTACCGCATCTCCCAGTCTCGGCCAATCTGCAGGGAAATCTCCCAGATCCGTGTGTATGACCTCTTCTTTTCTTTCTTCTTGATTGATGACAGAGTTCTCTTCACGAAACTTTAAGGGTTCCGGGCACAATTTCAAATGGTCTCTGACACAGTGGATATTGTTCTTCCTCCGTCCTTACTGATGATACAAACTTTTCTGTTGTCATATTTAGAATCTTGTACAACGTAGGGGTTCTTGTTCCCACTGGTTATCCAATTTGTGCATTTTCCTTTTCCTTTTCAATACCACTTCTCCAGGCATCAAAGGCTTGGCAGGAGCATTCCTGTTGTAAATATCTTCCTGTTCTCCCGTGCCTTGTTGAGACTTTCTTCTACACAGACTTGCACTCGTCTGTACTGCTCTTGCCGATTGATGTCCCAGTTTTCAACGGCATCGTCTGCCTCCGGGTTTTACCACTCCAAGTTCTAAATCCATTGGTAGTCTTCCGGGCCTTGCTCTCATAAGATAGGCTGGAGTGCAGTTAGTGGAACTTACAGGTATATGGTTATACAAGTCAACCAAATCAGGTAGTAAGTCCGGCCATCGATTTCTGTCTTCCAACGGTATGGATTTCAACAAATCAAGGACAATGTGGTTCATTTTCTCGCAAAGACCGTTGGTTTGAGGTGGTATGGTGTTGTTCTAATTTTCTTGCACCCATACATGTGACAGAATTCCTTGAATAAATCAGCTTCGAAAGCAGTCCTTGATCGGTTAATACTTGCTCCGGATACCCATGCGGTCTACAGAAGCTTGCTTGAAAGGTTTTTGCTGCCGTCACTGCTGTCTGATCCTTAACTGGAACAACCACCAGAAATCTAGAGTAATGGTCCACCATGGTCAAGGCGTATAGTATCCAGATCTACTTGGCGACAGTTTGACGTGGTCCAGGGCCACAATCTCCAGGGGGCGAGTCGTCCGGATAGGTTGCAGGGGTGCCTTCTGACTACCGTAGTCCTTTCTTCTGAGACCACAGGGTCCACAGTTCCGACACCACCTCTCGATGGAGCTGCGCATCCCTACCCAGTAGAACCGGCACCTCAACAGGGTCTCCAGCTTTCTCCAGCCAAAGTGTCCTGCTTGATCGTGGTATGCTTCCAACACCATTGGGACGTCTGCCTTGGGACCACTATCTGCCAGACCATCTCGTGGTCCTGGGTTGACGTGTCTCCTGCACAACTTCTCACGGTATAGGAACAACCGGCTTCTCTCGTTCCACAGGAGCTTTGCTGACATAGGTGCATCCTTTTCCAAAGAGGAACCTTCCTGTCTTAACAACTCCTTGATACGGCTGACCACTGGATCGCTGTCCTGAGTCTCTTTCCAGCTGTGATGGGGTAAAGGATTTAACGTTGCACCATACTGCTTTCTGTAGACTCGATGCTCGTGGACTACCCATTTCGATGGAACGCAGGTAGCTCAATTTCTTCCAGGTCGTCCGATTCTTCTTCCGTGTCAGAGTCATGCGGCATTCGGGACAATGCGTCGGCATTAGCATTCTTTCGGCCTGCCCGGTACTTGATAGTAAACTGGTAATTGGACAACCGAGCCATCCAACGCTGCTCCATGGCGCCCAGCTTGGCGGTTTCCAGGTGCGTTAAGGGGTTGTTGTCTGTAAACGCAGTGAACTGGTTGGAGGCCAGATAATGCTTAAATCTTTCAGTAATGGCCCAGACCAGCGCCAGAAACTCCAGCTTGAAGCTGCTATAATTTTCCGGATTCCTCTCAGTTGGCCTGAGTTTTCTGCTGGCATATGCGATGACTTTTTCTTGGCCATTCTGCTTCTGACTGAGAACTGCTCCCAAACCTTCATTACTGGCGTCGGTGTACAGCAGGAACGGTTGGCTGTAATCAGGATAGGTTAAGATCTCATCACCCGTAGGGATCTCTTTCATCTTTTGGAATGCTTCAGCCTGTTCCTTACCCCAATTAAAGGGAGGGTTTTCTGCTCTTTAGGATTGTCCTACTAGGAGGTCCTGTAAAGGGGCTGTCATGTGTGCATCGCCACGAAGATCGTCGCGGTTGCACATTCTGACTTCTCACAGCTGAGTTGCTGTTTCTTTGTGTTTGGCAGTTAGGGAGTTAATTCTGTCTGTGCTCAGTTCTGGGACTGGGTGCAGTTTCTCCCGGCTGCAATTAATTATTTGTTGATTGGTTTCCTTTAAATCTCTGGTTGTCTGTGTTGGGAGTTGCCAGTGAAATTCTTCATGCAGACCACAGATAGGATTGTATCTGTATAGACTTAAGTTAAAGAGCTCCTTAGTTGTTTTAAAGCTCACCTTGCTTAGAGTTTAATATCCCAGATCATTTATGTTCTTTCTGTGTTTGAGTGTGTATGCAAGTCTGTGTTTTCTCCAGTCTGTCTTATATGTCTAATCTGTGTATTTAGCAGAGATCAGCCCATATCCCTTTGGTGGTAATCAGTAACCTTCTTAGGACTGATTACAGGGTTCAGGGACTGATAGGAGACAGGGTTAGGCTGGAGACTTGGACCTCTGAACCACTATCAGTACCTCCAAGGTGAGGGATTAGTTAGGACCCCAGTTTAGGGTCAGGTTAGACCCCCGGTCCTCCTCTTTCCTGTGACAGTGTATCAAGTCCTCAAGATTAACCCTGAGTTCAACGGATATCGTGTCAGGTAAATCTATTCTATATTTACATGCTGATGTTGCTAATCTATATGTTGTATAGAGTGTTGTTCTTTTAAGAATAGTTTTACTGACATCGTACACATATCATAAGACCGCGTGACAGGGGCTGCCTTCTTCGTGTAATCTTTCACGAACCTTCTGTAGTAACCCGTGAGTCCCAGGAACTGTCGCACTTCCTTGAGGTTCTTCGGCTCCGGCCACTTCTGGATGGCAGTGACTTTCTCTGGGTCCGGCGCTACTCCTTCCGAACTGACGATGTGCCCCAAGTATTGTACCTTCTGTTTGAGTAGATGGCATTTTGAGGGTTTCAACTTCATCCCGTACCTGGACAGGGATTCAAATACTTCTGCCAGGTGCTTCAGATGGTCCTCATATGTCTTGGAGTACACGATGACGTCGTCTAAGTATAGCAGCACGGTTTCAAAATTGAGATGTCCCAGACAGTTTTCCATCACTCTCTGAAATGTTCCTGGGGCACTACTGAGCCCAAACGGGATTCTGTCGAACTCACAGAGCCCCATTGGGGGGGTGAAAGCCGTTTCTCACGATCCTCCTCAGCCACAGCCACTTGCCAGTAACCACTAGTCAGATCAAGGGTAGAAAAGTAGTTAGCCGTTTTCAGAGCAGCTAATGATTCCTCTATACGTGGTAACGGGTATGCGTCCTTATGTGTTATGCGATTCACCTGCCTGTAATCCACACACATTCTCAAGCTACCATCTTTTTTTCTAACCAGGACTAGAGGTGCTGCCCAGGGACTACAACTATCCCTGATTACTCCGGCTTCTTTCATATCTCGCAACATTTCTTTAGCCTTCTGATAATGGGCTGGGGGTATAGGCCTGTACCGCTCTTTGATGGGAGATGACTGCCTGTGGGGATATGATGTTGTACTCCCTTAATTATCCCAAAATCAAGTGGATTCTTGCTAAATACTTGGGCATACTCTTGCACCACCCGTAATACCCCTTGCTTCGGGTGAGCGGGAGTGGTGTCCGTCCCAACATGGAGCTGCTGACACCATTCCGCCACCTGAGTTGCTGGGTCATTGTCCTCCGCTATTTGACAGGAGTCTAAGGACTCAGCCAGGAGAATAGAATTATTGTCGACAGCATGTAGTTTAGCAATGGTTGCATAACGGGGTAAGTTTACCTCATCATCTCCCCAATTGAGAAGCCGTACCGGTACTCTTCCATTCACCACTTCCACTACTCCCCTAGCAGTCATAAGTGTAGGTCTATGTTCTGAATGGTGGGGTTCTACTACAGCTTGGTAGTTCTGTCCTCTCAGACCTATGGCTGCCCTGCACCAGATTATCATTTCACTCATTGGGGGTATCACAATGGGATTCGAGTCAGTGACCCGTACATTACCAATTTCGCCGTCTGTAAGCTTCGCTTGCTGCTGACACACCAGGGCCCGGATCTCTCTTTGGATTACTCCTTTCTGCCTTGGTCGGGCAATCTCAGCGAGCTGTTGGAGTAAGAACACAACTTCTCCCAAACAATTACTGATAATGTTAGTACCCAAAATTAATTTAAACCGTTCTCCTCATTTACAGTCTTTACTACCAGAAGCCCCTGGTCTTTCAACTCCTCTCTGCCCACTTTCACATCTACACATTTTGTCCCGAGTACTTCTACAGGAAGACCATTAGAAGCATACACGGTAAAGTCAGGGCTCGGGGGTTTAAGACTGTCCATTGACCAGAACTTAGTATATAGGGCATCAGGTATTAGGTCACCTGAGACCCAGTGTCTAACAATGCCGGAACAGCAATACCATCTAGAATGATAGACAGGTAGGGTCGTCCACCCACATACCTGCGGTTCCAGTCTAGGGGGCCTGACGGGTCTCCTCCTGGGTGTTGGCCCTCGGACCCAGGTTCTGCCCGTTTAAAGGACACTGTGGAGACATATGACCTTTCCGGTTGCATCGGTAACAGGTGATCTCCCGACGAGGAGGGTGTTGATCAGAGGTCGCTCCTGGGGGTGGCGCTGTCCTCCTCCGGGGGGGCGACGTCTTCCTTCTTCTCCGGTTCATCCACGGGACGTCTTCTGGGCAATCAGCTAATAAGATCTTCCCTTCTTCCTCCTTCCGCAGCTGCAGGGCACTCATCACAGCAGCCAGATTTTTAGTCAGCTGGCGCACCTCTGAGCGCAGACAGTCCAATTCACTAGGGGGTGTCGCCTGCGTTTTGGTTTCTGCCACTAGCGGGGAAAAGGGGGGTACTGCCGGTTCCAGAGTGACTTCACCCTGATGATGTTGGGTTGCCACTTCAGGTTTGCCCAGGGTCGCAGCCCTTTTATTGCCATGTCCTTTAGGGCATCAAAGGTAGCATCCGGATGATCTAAGGACCACCAGTTTACAGTTCTGCGTTCCTCTTGGGATCTCAATCCCTGTATAAATTGCTCTTTCAGCATTTTATTCTCATCGATAGCGTTTAAATTATTAATCTGCTTAAGGGCTCTCAGGGCTCCTCGTAGTCGGCAAGCGTAGTCCCTGATGCTGTCACCTGGCTGTTGTGAACAGTGATAGAAGGCCATCCGGAGATCCGTTTCTGTGCGGTCTTCAAATATGGCATGTAGCTTAAGGAGGATCGCAGGTACCGACTCCTGATCAACGGTATCCCAAGTCTCCACTTCCCTCTCAGCAGCGCCAGTTAGCTGCCCTATCAGCACAGCAGCTTTCTGTCTCTCAGGCATGGAGTACATTTCTAGGATGCTGCATAACTTCCGCTTGAAGCCTGCTAAAGTGCCTGGCTCACCGCTGTACTGGGGAAGCCATTTCGCCCCAGGCATATATGGGAGCGTTAGTGGCATGATCGGGACTACCGGACGGGTGCGGGGCCTGCGCCCCCATCTGGCGCTACAATGCCACGCAGTGCGGGGTCGGGGCCTCCGGCTGGGGCCGCACTGTCGGCCGGTTGTTTGTGACATCTTAGCGCCCCCTTGGTTAACCGGAGCCTACCGGTTTCAGAAGCTGCTACTTCACAGGCACAGCAGTGGGAACAGGACCTTCGTCGCAGGCGCTCTGATGTCAGAGCGTCCGCTTCCTGTCGCAGGACCTGCCGCTGAGTCAGAGCCGGGGCGTGTCCAAGACTTTGCGCGCTCTTTCAGGTACGCCCACCTTCTTCTCCAGCGCCTTAGGGCGCGAATATGGCTGCAAATATGGCGGTATTTGGCGCCAAACCACAGCAACAGTCTTTTTCACTAAAACACTCCACAGGCACACAGGGCTCGCAATGCTGCAAGTTTCGGATCCTGTTCGTGACGCCAAATTTTATGTTGTGACCACGCACCACAATTGTGGGTTACCAGAGCAATGGGGTACTCAGAGCGAGCCCATGGAAGTCTATGGGGTTGTCACAGGTAGCGGCTGGCTCGGTCTGTGGCCCTGGCGGTCAGGCGTATGTTGGGGGTATATTTACAGGGGATAGGTATATATACAGTTCGTGACGCACCTGTAGTTCTCTGATCACTAAGACCAGCGCTGCTGTAGATCTCTGAGGGGATGGTGTGGCAGCTAGATGTCGGGTCCCCTACAGGTGGGACTCTTCCCTCAGGGCTATGATGATGACGATGTTGTGCAGGAATACAATTAAATGAAACAGTCTCACACATCAAAGCTTCTTTCCATACCTTTTACTTCAAGTTGTTCAGGCAGGTCCCGGGAAGCTGATGAGGTAGATGGAGGATGAGTTTTGAGGTAACGGCAGAGCAGTTTAGGGGCCTCCTTTACTTTCCAATATGACGAGTCCAACCTGCATAGAGCTAAGTTCACTCTGATTTCTCCAGCTTCTCCAAAGCTGTACTGCCCGGTCAGTTTTGTGGTCGGAGCCTTCTGGTGATGGAACTAGGTTCTTGTTTTTGCTGATCAGGCTCAAAGTCCCTATTCCACCAGACCCCTGTTACGTACTGACACTCCAAGGACTGCTTGCTGCGACCTAAGGTCCAGTAAGACTCTGGTTTTTCTATCACTATGCCTAAAGCTATAGTGACACTTCGGTCGCCAGTGACCAGTGAGCAATGTGCAGGATAATCCAATCCTTAAGGCAACTCTTAGAATCCTTTTTCCTCTGCGCCCTTCAACCTGCTCACCCTCTCAATATCAGCACTGACTAGGCTAGGATAATATTTGGTTATCCGTACTAGCCTCCACTACTGGACTGTCTCTTTGTATCGACAGGAATCTTGGTTCCCCAACAGGCACTAGTCCTGACTCCCTCCACTCTCTCAGGAGAACTTCAGACTCTCTTGTGCTAAAAAGGCCACTCCCCTCTACACCCTGCTGGGTGTGTCTGAAGTGGGTATGCCTCATGTAGAACCCTTAACCGTTACCTTTCCACTCATCCTCCTGATATTGTGTGCCTTACATACCAGGGCTACACACTACCTTGGCCGAGAGGCCTGGCGTCAATGGAGAAAATAGGGATCGGTTTGACCAATACACTCAGATGCATACCTTGAGCCTGAGCAAACTGAGCATCAACCAGATTAGCCCAGAACCACTATCCAGAAGAACAGACAATCTCTTCACTCTAGTACCAACCACCACCTCCACTGGTACAAGGAACTGAGAAGAACCGGCGGATTAATTACATACTCCCAGGTTGTCGTCCACCACACAACCTGGGATTAGCAGTTTTCCGGCGACTTTTTACTTAACAAGACACGGGATGGATATTCTCCAACAAAATGTCCCTCTTTCCCGCAGAAAAAACACCTTCTAGTCCTGCGGCGTGCCGCCAATCCCCTACTACGAAAAGATGTCCCTCCCAACTGCATAGGCTCATCCGAACCGACAAGGGGAACCTCAACATAAGGGACTTTAGTAGTAGGTGGAGAAACAACAGGGAGTGGAGTTACCTCACCCTCTCCCGAAGCCGTCTATCAGTACGGATAGCTAGGGCCATAGCAGCCTCCAGAGAAGGAGGAGACTCATACTGAGCCAAAACGTCTTTTAATTTGTCAGAAAGCCCATGACAAAACTGGCTCCTAAGAGCTGGGTCATTCCACTGAGTATCCGTGGCCCATCTACGAAACTCAGAAGCAAATTCCTCCGCCGGACGATCTCCCTGCTGTAACTTACGTAATTTTGTCTCAGCAAGAGAGACCCGATCTGGGTCATCATATACCAATCCCAGAGCAGTAAAAAATTGATCTACAGACTGTAGAGCCGGGGATCCCGGAGGAAGGGAAAATGCCCAGGATTGAGGGTCCCCTTGAAGAAGTGAGATAACAATTCCCACTCTCTGCTCATCACTCCCTGATGATCGCGGCCGAAGCCGAAAATACAATTTACATGCCTCCCGGAAGGTAAAAAATTTGTCTCGCCCACCAGTGAACCTATCTGGAAGAGCTACTTTAGGTTCAACTCTGGTTTGCTCCAGGGAGACAAAACTTTGGACTTAATGTCCGTCAGCTCCATGGATAATCCCTGCAACTGCAGAGCCAGCTGGCTACTGGATCCATGGTAACTAGAGATAATTTTTTAGGGCCAGTGAAAATGTCACGCTGTCTAATGATATGAATACAATGTCAGTAAACTATTTATACAGGAACCACACTCTATACAACATATAGTTTAGCAACATCAGAATGTAAGTATAAAATAGATTTACCTGACACAATCTCTGCAGAACTTAGGGTTAATCTTGAGGACTAGATGTGCAGAAACGATATAGTTGAACTCAGGGTTAATCTTGAGGACTTGATGAGCTGTAACAGGAAAGAGGAGGACCGGGGTCTAACCTGACCCTGCACTGGGGTCCTAACTAATCCCTTACCTTGGAGGTACTGATAATGGTTCAGAGGTCCAAGTCTCCAGCCTAACCCTGTCTCCTGTCAGACCCTGAACCCTGTAATCAGTTCTAAGAAGGATCCTGATTACCACCAAAGGGGTATGGGCTGATCTCAGCTAAATACACAGATTAGACATATAAGACAGACAGGATAGCACTCACTTGCATACACACTCAAACACCGAAGGAACATAAATGGTCTGGGGAATAAACTCTAAGCAAGTTGAGCTTAAAACAGCTAAGGAGCTCTCAACTTAAGTCTATACAGATTCATTCCTATCTGTGGTCTGCATGAAGGATTTCACTGCAACTCCCAAAGCAGACAACCAGGAATTTAAAGGAAACCAATCAACAAATAATCAATTGCAGCCGGGAGAAACTGCACCCAGTCCCAGCACCGAGCACAGACAGAATTAACTCCCTAGCTGCCAAACACAAAGAAACAGCAACTCAGCTGTGAGAAGTCAAAATGTGCAACCGCGACGATCTTCGTGGTAATGCACACATGACAACTTCCTGTGTGGAAACTTCTTCATCATCTGCAAATCTGGAGCCATCCAAGTAGAGGATAAATTCTGTAAATTTTTGTTCTGAAAAGTCCATATTGTATCCCCCCTTGGGAGTGGGAGTAGAGTGGCCGGGATGAGGACTGTAGGTCTGGAACAAAGGCGATAGAGGCGAAGATGCCTGGCGGTGGGGAGATTTATTTGGTTGAGCTTGATTGAGGATTGTCGTGTGGAGTGAGAGTTTCCAGTGGCTGTCCAAGAGTGATGTCAGCAGTCTTGTCCAGGAAGGCATGTGCTGCAGATACTGCCATCAGGCAGGAGGGTGCTCCTCTTGCAACTGAATCCAAGCGGGCTGAGAGGCAGCCTAAAAGTCTCTGTTTCCCCCGTGAATCCGTGTCAGGACTCCAGTAGCATGACCTTCTTTCTGAATGAGTTGAAGGCTGCGTCCGATAGAAGGAGCGGGTTTGCGTTGATGCAAGCGCACAGAGGCTGCATTAGGACTGAGGCATCAGGGATTCAGGTTCTGCAATACGACACTAGACCAGGAAAGGCCTGCAGCATTTTCGGAGTTGTTGGGGAGCCATCTTCTCCACAGTGGTCTTCCAGTCATTTGACAGTGTTTTCGTCTGGTGGGCAATGCAGGGTCCCAGGGATGTAACTTGCTTCTGACACCGCTGGACTTTGTTCTTCCAGACCTTGCGTTGCTGTTCCTCCAGGTAGAGTAGGAGAGACAAGGAATGGACTGTGCAGGTATCGATGTCAACCACACAAAAGAGGTCATCCACGTGTTGTACAGTCATGGCCAAAAGTTTTGAGAATGACACAAATATTAATTTTTACAAAGTCTACTGCTTCACTTTTTCTAATGGCAATTTGCATATACTCCAGAATGTTATAAAGAGTGGTCAGCTTAACAGCAATTACTTGCAAAGTCAATATTTGGCTAGAAAATGAACTTTATCCCCCAAAACACATTTCAACATCATTGCAGCCCTGCCTTAAAAGGACCAGCTAACCTCTTTTCAGTGATTGCTCCATTAACACAGGTGTGGGTGTTGATGAGGACATGGCTGGAGATCAATCTGTCATGATTAAGTAAGAATGACACCACTGGACACTTTAAAAGGAGGCTGGTGCTTGGCATCATTGTTTCTCTTCTGTTAACCATGGTTATCTCTAAAGAAACACGTGCAGTCATCATTGCAATGCACAAAAATGGCCTAACAGGGAAGAGTATCGCAGCTAGAAAGATTGCACCTCAGTCAACAAGCTATCGCATCATCAAGAACTTCAAGGAGAGAGGTTCCATTGTTTCCAAAAAGGCTCCAGGGCACCCAAGAAAGACTAGCAAGCGCCAGGACCGTCTCTTAAAAGTGTTTCAGGGCTACCAGAAGTGCAGAGCTTGCTCAGGAATGGCAGCAGGCAGGTGTGAGTGCATCTGCACGCACTGTGAGGCGGAGACTCTTGGAGCAAGGCCTGGTCTCAAGGAGGGCAGCAAAGAAGCCACTTCTCTCCAGAAAAAACATCATGGACAGACTGATATTCTGCAAAAGGTACAGGCAGTGGACTGCTGAGGACTGGGGTAAAGTTATTTTCTCTGATGAATCCCCTTTTCGATTGTTTGGGACATCAGGAAAATGTCTCATTCGGAGAAGACAAGGTGAGCGCTACCACCAGTCTTGTCTCATGCCAACTGTTAAGCATCCTGAAACCATTCATGTGTGGGGTTACTTCTCAGCAAGGGAATCGGCTCTCTCACAGTCTTGCCTAAAAACACAGCCATGAATAAAGAATGGTACCAGAATGTTCTCCAAGAGCAACTTCTCCCAACCCTCCAAGAGCAGTTTGGCGATCAACAATGCCTTTTCCAGCATGATGGAGCACCTTGCCGTAAAGCAAAGGTGATAACTAAATGGCTCAGGAAACAAAACATAGAGATTTTGGGTCCATGGCCTGGAAACTCCCCAGATCTTAATACCATTGAGAACTTGTGGTCAATCATCAAGAGACGGGTGGACAAACAAAAACCTAAAAATTCTGACAAAATGAAAGCATTGATTGTGCAAGAATGGACTGCTATCAGTCAGGATTTGGTCCAGAAGTTGATTGAGAGCATGCCAGGGAGAATTGCAGAGGTCCTGAAGAAGAAGGGTCAACACTGCAAATATTGACTTGCTGCATTAACTCATTCTAACTGTAAATATAAGCTTTTGTTACTCATATGTTTGCAATTATTATATTTCTGTCTGTGGTAAAAACATCTGTCAAAGACACATAAAAACCAGAGGGCAGCAGATCATGTGAAAATATAATATTTGTGTCATTCTCAAACTTTTGGCCATGACTGTAGAAGAGTGACTCCTGCATATTCTGCAATCCAGTTGACGAGGATGGATGCCATTGTCTTGGTGAAACTTGAAGGGCTTGTTCTGAGCACCTTGAGGCAACACTGTCCATATGCACTGCACTGGTGCGTGAAGGCAGGCAGGTCATCCAGGTGGAGGGGAACACTGAAGAAGGCACTGGCCAGGTTGATCACCGTGAATACCATTGCGGTGACTGGGACTTTTGAGAGCAGAGTGTGCGGGTTCAGCACTGTTGGGGTTTCAAATACCGTAGCCTCTTTCACGGCCTCCAGGCCTTGCACCATTCTGAACTCAGTGGGGTTTACAGTCTTTTTCTTCACTGTGGAAAGCTGGGATTGATTCCGATGGGTGAGGCAGCCCAGTTTGGCCTTGTCCTTCACTATGCGGCAGGGGACTCCCATCTCCCGGCACAGAGCTGGCAGGAAAACAAGCCATCTACTAGGATCCACATCATGAGAGATGACGACCAGCTGGCTTTCTTGTTCTCCACCAAGGCAGTCACTGTGTTAGCACCTGCTCTGGTCACAGGGGGTCTTCTTGTTGGGACGTCTCCTTCACCAGCTTCTTTTTTCTCAGCACGGTCTCAGGTCAGTATTTGTGCACAAGTTTGAAGAGCTGAGTGGCTTTTTGCCGGTCTAGGGCCTGGGTGAACTGGTTGATTGCAGGGGCACCTCCTGGTGCTTGCAAAAGATGAACCTCTGGCGTTGGAGCCGGATGTGGTGTTGCCATTCCATGAAGCGAGTAGGGTCCTTCTTGAGTTGAATATCCTGGCCAATGTCAAAGTTCTCAGGCCGTCTTTTAGGCAAGTTCACTTAGACCTTCAGTTGGTCAGAGACATCTTGACTCTGGGTGATGGAGTGGCAATTCTGGTACTATGTCCAGCACCTCCTGTGATAGGTCTGCAGTGTGGTTGTTTGAGGTTCCTGTTTCTTCTTGGGTCAGGGGTGAAGAAAGTGTCATGGTCCCATCTTCCTGGAACACTCTGGTCGCTTTCAGCTTCTGCAGTAGGTCCACTCCCAATAGGTTGAGGGTGCAGGTCTTTGACACAACAAACTGGGACATGATGGAGTGTTCTGGCTGAGTCCACACACTCAGGGGCTTCATAATCTGGAAATATCTGACTTGACCATCAATTCCCATACAGGATGCAGAAGATTCTGTTAGATGGGTGAGGTTGCGGAGTTCCACAAGAAAAGATCTGACTATGCCATCCACTCTCAGGATATTGGTCCCACTGGTGGGGTTCCCTGTGGACTTGGCGTGCTCCTGTCCTATGGACGGGGTTCTTCACTGCTTTCTGTGTTTCTTCTTCTTCTGGGCGAAGTCGGTGTTCTGCACCGGTTCCGGAAATGACCAAACTCGCCACAGTTGTAACACTGGACAACCCTTCTGTCCCGCGGGACTCAATCCTTTTTGCTACTGCGAGCAGGGTATCCATTGCTATTGACGTGTACTCAGGCCTGGCTACTACCAGTGGTTTCTTGATTGGTTCTCTCAGTCCACGCACAAAAGCCTGTGCCAACATCCGTCTGTGTGTCTGATCATGGGTAATGAGGCCCAAATCTTGAAACAATTGCATCACTCTGTCATGGAACTCCTCTACAGACTCTGTCTGGTCCTGGCTCGTGACATGTAGGCTGAGAGCTTGTCCTGTCAGTCTGCTTTTGGCCCATTCTCTGAGCTGCTCAATTAGCTTTGGTCCTGTCTACCAGGCATACGCATCTAATTCTGCTGGAAGCTTGAAGTGTTCTCTCATAATTGGCCAGAATGCATCACCTGCTTTTATTTCCATTACGGCCCAGAGATCAATCCAGGCTGCTGCATACGTTCGCTGGATCTGCTGCATTTTTTGGCAAAATGGCATGGGGTGTATCCCTGGGTCTGGCAGCATACTGATCACCTGATTTGGGATGAAGGGCTCATAGGATGGTGTCTCTACTTGTCCCTGCTCTCTTGGTGCTTGTGGGTTTTCTTCCCTAGTATTGGGCAGCATGTATGACGTTGTGTCTTCATCTTCATCAGATAAGAAGTGACATGGTGTGCTTGGTGCATACACTGGGTGAGGCTGCGGTGGATCAGTGTCATAGTTCCATGCTGGCAGCTCTGCTCGGCACTGAGGTTCCTCATTTGTGTCTGCAGCTACACCTCCCCCCTGTGAAGCCCCGGCTGTGGGCTCTGCTAGCTGTTGTGTCTGGGGGCTGCCTGCAGCGTTTTGTGTAGGGAGATTTGAACTTTCTTCTGATATAATGACTGGCAATGTTTGTACTGTGCTTGGGATAGACAGGGTGCCCTGTGCTGGAGGCTCTGAATACAGGGACACCACATTGCTTTGATTGGGCGTTGACCCAGTTGATAACGAAAGAGAAAAAAGAGGAAGAGAAGGGAGGTGTGAGTGAGGAGCGGTGGGATGTGCGTGAGAGGAGGAGGAAGGAGGAGAGCGAGCACGAGCAGGAGGGTGTGGTGTGGGAGGAGAGAGGGAGGAAATGGAAGGAGGAGAAAGATCAGAAGGGTGTGGTGTGGGAGGAGAGAGGGAAGGTGTGAGTGAAGAGGGGTTTGTCTGAGAGGAGAGATGGAGGGGGAGAGAAGAAAATGAAGGAGGAGAGAGTGAAAGAGGGGGGAGAGAGAGATGGAGGGGGAGAAGTAGAAGAAGAAGGAGAGGAAGAAGAAGAAAATGGATGTGTCAGAGATGTGAGGGAGGGGAAGGAAAGAATGATAGGGAAAGAAGGATAGAGAGGAATGGCAGCGAGGAAAGAGGAGAGAAGTCTGAAGAAAAAGGAGAAAGGGACTGAGAGAAGAAAGAGGAGAGGGTGTCCCCCTGTGAAGCTTGAGAGGGGACCGTTGAAGCAAAAATGCCTTCTCCCTGTAGCGAGAGGCGGGGAGCGTTTTTCCCTGTACAAGGCTCCTTATTCAATGAGAGCAGCCTACACCTGTCCCGTGTCTCCACATGATGGACATGTGATGTGTGAGGCTCTAAATCCTGCTCTTGTGACATATCCGTGATCATTTTCTTCACAGACGATTTAACACCTTTTCAATCTTATTCACATAAAAATCACTTCCTGGTCCGTTCAAATAACTTGCTGTACCTTCTACACGATGCAAGACCACCACTGCTCTTTCATAGCAGACGGCAATCTAAAAACAAACTTTCCTGTGCCTTTCAAAAAAAACAAAAAAACCATTTAATTCATTGAGCAGCGTAAAGTCTGCCTGTCCATTGGATTCTCACGTACTCTGACCTTCTACTCACATGCCTAGCCCTTTGATTCTCACGTACTGTGTCTATTCCAAAAACCTATTCAACAAAGGTGATTAAAAATTCAAAAAATGGTTGGAGAATAAAAACTCTAAAATAAGTTGATTAGAAAAACCTCTCCAAAATTATTTAAAAATTTACTTAAAAGAAAAACTTTAAAAACAAGAGTTAGATTTTAAAAGGAAAAAAAGAAAGAAAACCCTACACAGTTTAGTAAAAACTCTAGGAAAAAGATTGACCAAAATCAAAACTCCAAAAGCGAAAAGAAAAAACTGATCAAAAAAGGGGAGGGAAAAAAAACGTATTAATAGTAAGCTCTAAAAAACAACAAGGTTGACAAGAAGAAAAAACCCTTGTTACTAAAACAGCTAAGTAAAAACAGAAAAGAGGAGGAAAAACTGATTGTAAAATGCTAAAAACAAAAAGAAAAATACTTTTAAGACTTTTGTCTGGTAGCGTAGGCTTTATCCTCCCGCCCTCAGGAATGTCATCTCGCTGCTGCTGGCACTTCCCTCCTCCCTTATATCTCTGCTTGCTGTGTCTACAGACACTGAAATCACGTATCAAAAAAAAAAAAGGTTATCCCTCAGAATAGAAAAAAAAATGAATACAGTTCAGTCTGAATGCCTGAGAATTTTCACGCTACAACCTGTAGCCAAAAACTAGCTCAAAAAGATCAAAACCAGGAAACAGATGTGACAACGTGATTAGCAGAGGGTGGGGGGGTTTAGCCCGCTGCCTGCAGTGAGCAAGTTAGTGTCAGAGAGCTTTCTGACTGTAAATTTAAAACGACAGTACCTGATACAGACAGGAGCACGTACAAATGAAACAGACACCCGGGAGAATACGAATCCCTCTTTTTTAACCTGTGACACGTACAAGCTGCTCTGGTAACTGATAACTCACCAATTGCACTGAGCACACTGGTGCTCCTGGTCTATTACTCTGAAAACCGGTCGCACTGGCCGGTACGCCGGTCACAGTAATCTGTAATAGCCTTAATCAAAATTCTCACCATCCGCATCTGGTTTGACTGAGATAACCTCCCTCCGATGCGTGGACGATTACTGTGAGAACTTATCCAATCAAAGCTCCTGCCCTTCACACCTGGATTGACTGGGATGACCTCCCTCCGATGTGTGAAGGATTACTGCAGAAACTTAACCAATTCAAAGCCCTCGCCCTTCACACCTGGATTTGACTGGGATGACCTCCCTCCGATGTGTGAAGGATTACTGCGCGGACTTATCCAACAATTTGGTTTTCTGCTATACAGCTCCCAGAAATCAGCAAGCAAACACAGTCACCGTTCCAACTTTCTCCCGGTTCACAAAAAACATGAAACACATACACAGCAGGAGCAAACACCTTATATCCCAGGGTTTTGGATAAGGGTGTGGACTTCTTACAGTACCTGGGAATGCGGTGGTGACCACACCTGACCGGCAAGAGGTATAAGACCAGGACTGGGCACAAGGGACTTTCAGGTAAGATGACAAGATTTCCTTACCTTACTTATGGAGCTGCGCAGTCTCTGTCCCGTGAGCCAAGGCCATGGCCAACACCTCGGTCTCTCCGGTCAGCAGGTCCCCGTGCGTTTCGTCCACTGCCCCGCGTGCAGGCGCCAGCTGTTATGGAAATTTAATTAGGATAAATCTATCCTGCGTGTTTGCTGCTGCTGTTCCCAATCTTAGACTAAATGTCTTTCTTTGAGCGCTCAGACGAAATGAGGACTGTCCACACGGAAGTGTCAGTATAACAGTTCGTCAAGACCATAATTCAAGGTTTTATACTTTTACAAAAAGGGGCTGGTTAGTCAATTAACATACAATTAAAAGCTGCTAGATTATTGGCTGTTTTAGTGTAAGTATGATAATTATGATAAAAGGGCTGAAGTTGCAGATTTATTGTTCTTTGCCCCAGTTTTCCTACGTGACTAGTAAAGAAAACAATAGATATCTACCCAGACCTTCTGTCCTTGTTTCCCTTTTTCTGTGTCCTTGGTAAAAAGTCCCTATGAGCTATCTTCTGTAATAGCCTGACTTATGTAGGCCAGGGTCGTCTTAAGCAACTGATAATAGCTAGCATCAGCTTTCGCATAGATATGCTGAGCACAGGATTTTTAGCAAGTGAGATCTATCTGACTGTAAATGCATATATATGAATATACATTGAATACGTGGAATACATATATATTTCCATGACAGTCCCAGCGGGGAGAGACTGTCCGAAACTGTTGTGATGAGGCTGATGGAACCATTCATGGACAAGGGCAGAACTGTAACCACAGACAATTTCTTTACATCATTGTCACTTGCACAACGACTGCTTAGCCGGAAAACCACTATCCTTGGCACAGTCAACAAGAGTCGCCGGGAAATTCCTCAAGCCGCTAGACAGATGAACCGCACTGTATTCACCACTCAGGTGTTTTCAACCACTGGTGCCACACTGACAGTGTATGCACCCAAACGAAAGAAGGCCATCTACATTCTCAGCAGCATGCACAGCGTGGTTGAGACTGAGGATACTAACAAAAGGAAACCAAACACGGTCACACAATACAACCACACAAAGTGCGGTGTGGATGTAATGGACCAAATGGTGCTGGAGTACAGCGTGCGTGCAGGACCACGGAGATGGCCAGTCGCCGTGTTCTACAACATGATTGACATGGCAGCACTGAATGCTCATGTTCTTTACCAGGCATGCACTGGGGTGCAGGAGAGATGATGGACTTGCAAAAGAGTTAGGTGGCTCTCATGTGACTGAAAAGAAGGCACGCAAGGAGAAACTCCTTCGGCATCAACCTTCCACACCCAGCCCTGGCAAAAGGGCGAAGTGTCAGGTCAACCATCGATGCACAAACTATTGTGCCACTGAGAGATGTGTTGACTGCTACAAATACACGTGTGGCAAATGTACCAGGGACATACCCAGGCAGTGCCAGGTATGTTCCGACAGTGCAGACTGCTGAGTGAGTGCTGAAATGCTAGTCACACAAGAAGGACATGCCACTCACACACATGCAGCCCCCCACTGCAGCCTATTGTATATATGTGTGGAATTGTTTTATTCCTTGTATTTTTTTTTATTATTTTTATAACAAAAATAAAAAGCATCCTTTGATGCGTGCTCCTTTACTCTCCTACCCCCATGTATTTGTCTTTAACCTTCCCCTCCCCTCTTCCCACTTCTCCTCCCCCAACATCCCTCCCTGTTGTATAATTTGATGATATTGTTTTCTTGTTCACTGTCTTGTCACATTTGTTTGGCCATGCCGCTTATACACTGCTCATCTTGAAAATGTGACTATTGTTTGATGTTGGTGTGAAAAAACCCTTTATTGAAAATGACAGTAAAAAAAAATAAAAAGCATGGAAACAAATAACAGTTGTTCTTTTGTATATTTTTCACACTGAAATTTCAGTCCTCTTGTGTGAATTTCGCTTGAAAAAAAAAATCGCAGCCCATTCAAGTCAATGGGTGCGAAAAAAATCGCAGCTACTTGCGATTTTTTGCGATCTGTCCCATTGGTCATATAGATCACTCCTCTGGGATTTTTTTGCATGAAAAAAATTGCACAAAAAAAATCGCAGGAAAATCGCACGTATGAAAAAAATCGCATGAAAAAAAATCGCAGCCCATTCAAGTCAATGGGTGTGAAAAAAAATTGCAAAAAATCGCAGCTACTTGCGATTTTTTAGCGATCTGTCCCATTGGTCATATAGATCACTCCTCTGGGATTTTTTCACACAAAAAAAATCGCAGGAAAATCGCACCTATGAAAAAATCGCACAAAAAAAAAATCGCAGGAAAATCGCACCTATGAAAAAAATCACACGAAAAAATTGCGGGTGTGCTTGGTGCCATTGAAATACAGCTACTTGCGATTTTTTAGCAATCTGTCCCATTGGTCATATAGATCACTCCTTCGGGTATTTTTTCGCACGAAAAAAATTGCAAAAAAAAAAAAAATCGCAGGAAAATCGCACCTATGAAAAAAAATCGCACTTAAAAAATCGCGGGTGTGCTTGGTGCCATTGAAATAACTTTTTTTTGCTAGTGTGCTTGAGGCCTTAGGCCGGCGTCACACTGGCGAGTGTGATGCGAGTTAGTCGCACGACTAACTCGCATCAACACCCGGCATGGCCGCCCTGCTCTCGGACCCGAGCGTGTGGCTGCATAGAAATACATGAGGACTCTCAAGTCTAAATATTTTTTTAGAACTAACTAGAAACTAAATGGCTAAACTCAAAGGAAAACAACAACCTCCTGTGGTGCGACAGTAATGGCCTTAATTACAGAACAAAAGACGATGATTAGAGGATGTTAGCTAAAATCCTTCAGGTCATTCAACCTGTCTCTGGGTTCCAAAGGTAGAAATGTTAAATGACCCCTCTCTGGGACTTCTAGTGTTAAAGATACTTATTTTTGGACTCAATCTATTTATTGGATGATCAATCTAAAAAATATTAGATTGTTTTTTTTCAACATTTTGAAAAGTCACTAATGATTAATTAGGCGAAAACCGTGTCCATAATTCTGAACCTGGAGCAATAAGAGAAAAACAAGTAAAGTTAACTTAAATAATGATTACCGCACCAAAATATAATTTTCTAATATTATTTCTCTCAGAATAAAGCCCCAAACCAATGCTGAATTGGCCGATTGTGTTCCAAGAACTCTACTTCTCCTTGTGGAGAGTGACATGTCAATCATGCCGAGATGAGGAGACATTCATGCCACAATGCTCCTCTGGGAAATATACAAATTGTCTCTTCAGAGAAGAAGAGGACTAGAACTCTAGCGCCACCTATAAGTAGCAATACTAGAAGTTAATGTCGACCCTTTAATGAGCCTTGCCACATGACTTAGGATAAAAGCCAAAACAGAATCTCAATTTGCAGACACTGTTTCAGGGTACTGCCCCTCATCGGTGCAAAGCGTTAGATCTGCTTTGGCTGGGTGAGCGGTATCTGACCAGGAGAGTGACATGTCAAGCATGTGTCAGACTCATTGGCTGTGTGAGAGGCGTCTGACCGAGATGAGGATCAGACGCCTCTCGCACAGCCAAACCAGATCCTACACTTTGCACCGACGAGGGGCAGTACCCCCGAAACACAGTGTCTGCAAATTGAGATTCTGGTTTTGGCTTTTATGCTAAGTCATGTAACAAGGCTTGTTGAAGGGTCGATATTCACTTCTAGGATTGATACTTCCTAGTGGTGGCACTAGAGTTCTAGTCCTCTTCCACTCTGAAGAGACAACTTGCAAGAACTCTATTTGCAATAAATTGGGATTATTCCAATTCACTACCAATGGCTAAAAATATCAGCAAACTTAACTTTTTCTCATAATTAAGAATTTGCTACGATTGTATCTGGTCGACACAATTCTCTGTAAGCTAAATATATTAGTAATACAACTTTGCACTAGTGTATCAGTGAGGCTAAATTGAAGGATGGCCTAGGGTGGATGGGATTGGAGAAAGTTCTCATCTGTTAGCAGAGGTGTAGCTTGAAGCTTTTGGGTGAGCTCCACCTATGAGATGCCCCTTATAATACTGCTGTCTTCATCTGTGGGAGAGGGTCTTTGGGTTCCCTGATGTACTTGGAATTGGGTGTGACTGCTACCTCTGCACATCCTACAGCTATGATCTTGGCTGAAAAGTCAATGTATGCATTAGATGAAAGTCTGCTGCATCTGCTGATTTCGAACTGGACCAGTTGACCATCTGATGTTCATGGGGACTGTCACGATTCCACCACTCACTGTGTCCCTGACACAGTGATTGACAGATCATCCCTCCAATCTGGGGCAGGGGCGCACTCAGCTATCAGTATTGTTAGTGAAAGCTCAGTCATCTAATCTGAGGAAGGGGCATGCTGAGCTGTCAGTATTGTGAGTGACAATCCATTCACAAATTATGGCAGGGGCGCTGGATTTCTTCCAGGTGTCTATCGTTCTAGATGATTACCTGGCTATATTGCTGACTATCAGTATCTGATTATTGCCAGTCATATCTTTAGCTCAGTGGTGTGTGTACACCTTGTTTCCCAGTGCTCTGTTTTTGATCTTTTGTTGCCTGACCTTGGACCTTGCGTTTGACTATCCATTTACCTAACCCCTTTCTCTTGATTTGTTACCTTCCTGGAATCCTGCCCTCAGACTGTGACCTGACTACGCCTTTGTCTTACCCTGTTTATGACAATCTCTCGTGATATCTGACCCCAGACCTTTTGACTACTTTGTCTCTTGGCTTGTCCATGATTAATGACTCAGCATCACATTTTGACTCAGCATCACATTATAACTTGCCTTATACTTTCTTTTTCTCACTGGTATGGATCCAGTTCGTACACTTTCCAATCAGCTGGCAAATGTGACCCAAATGATTCAGGATCTGGCCAAGGACCACCATAATCTAGAATCATCTCAGTTCCAGCTACAGGGTCAGTTTTCTAGAGTGATGAGTGTTTCCCAGAGATCTCTTCTGCTGGCAGTAGCTATGATGTGTAGACCTTCTAAAGTACAGTTGGTCTCTCCCAAACCAGTAGTGGACCTTTCTGACAATTTTTAGGAGGCAAAGAACCAGTTTAGGCTGTTCAGTGAGAGCTGTAGGCTATTTTTACCATGTGACCTTGGTCTTTAGGGGATGAGTCCCAGCGGGTGCGAATGATCATGTGCCTACTGAGAGGGGGCCCTCAGACCTGTTGATGTCTTTTTTTGACGCCTTAGGGTTGATTTGATCTATGACGATCCTTACAGGATCCAGTTCGCAGAGGCAAAGATCATGAACCAGGAACAGGGGGTGTAAGGATCCCGAATGTTCCATGGAGCCTGTTTTGCCCTTGTCCAAGATGGAGTCTGGTACTTCACCCTGTCCTGGAACTTCCTGTCCTGCTATTTAAATCCAGGTCGGGAATCCTCCTTGCCTGAGTATTTTGTTGCTGTGTGCTTCTAAGCTTCCTCTTGGCTTGCCTCTGGAGTTCCTTCTGCTGCTCGTTACTCTGTGCTCTGCCTCACCACTTCCAGCTGCCTTCAGTCTTATAAGCTGCTTCCGGATCCTGGCTGGTGTTACCTACTGTCCAGACTTCTGAGTTTGTTTCTGTTGCTGGATGCTGTGCGGGACTTGAGTGGGACTTCTCAGCCCAAAAGGTACATTTAAGGACCTTCTCTCTGTTATGCTCCACCCATGTATTTTTGGACTTCCATGAAAGGTGTCATCTCTATCTGCATAGTTCTGGACTTCCACATATAAGTGCCAGTCGCACTCTTTTTCTTATTACTGCTGGACTTCCACATATAAGTGGTGGTCGTACTCTTGCCCCATACTGCTGCTGGACTTCCACGTATAAGTGCCGGTCGCACTTGAGTCGCATGTAGCCAGGGCCTGTGGGATACTCGGCACCGAGCCCGTTCACTTCACTGGGGGATGTCACGGGTAGCACAGCTCGGTCCGTTGCCCTGGGCGCTCACTAAAAAGGGGATATTTACAGGGGATTATAAGTTTGTAGAAATGTTTGTGACGCCACCTGTGGTTCCTGGAAAGGGTGACCAGCGCTGCAGGGTAGATCCTCTGAGGGGTTGTTACTGGGCAGCAAGGTGTTAAGTCTCCCACAGGCAAGACTGATCCCTCAGGGTATATGGCGGTGTAGGGGTGCAGGATCAATAAGGCAGACACACACAAGAAAGTCTCTTTCTGTACCTTTACTGATGGTGAAGTTGCAGGCACGACCCGGGAAGCTGTCAGGATGGAGCAGGGCCGGCTCCAGGTTTTCATGGGCCCCGGGCGAAAGAGTCTCAGTGGGCCCCTTTAACACAGACCACGATTCATGATGCACAGATACTGCAGAGAAATTTGGGTATAGTACAATGCCAAATACTTCTCTTCTTCCATTACATGAGTGATATCTATTGTAAATTGTACAATAGCTCAAAAACCGCCAAATCCTCACAGCGCACAGTACAGACTGGACAGTACAGTCCTCCATACAATATTATGGGCACCACAATCTCCCCCTTATCACCCATATAATACCCCATGCAGGATGTCACCCCTCCATCCCCCATATAATGCTCCATACAGGATACTGGTCCCCATATAAAGCTCCATACAAAATATGGAGCTCTCCTCTGCGCTGTGCTGCATTCTGCACTGTTACGGCTCAGGAAAGGGCACCGTGGAAAGACTCCCATCATCATCATTGCCTGCCCATTATCATCATCATTGCCTGCCCATCATCATCATCGTCTCCCCATCATCATCACTGCCTGCCATCATCATCAATGCCTGCCCATAATCATCATTGCTTGCCCATCATCATCACTGCCTGCTCATCATCACTGTCTGCCCATCATCATCAATGCCTGCCCATCATCATCAATGCCTGCCCATAATCATCATTGCCTGCCCATCATCATCACAGCCTGCCCATCATCATCACTGCCTGCCCATCATCATCAATGCCTGCCCATAATCATCATTGCCTCCCCATCAATATCATTGCCTGCCCATCATCATCACTGCCTGCCCATCATCATCACTGCCTGCCAATCATCATCAATGCCTGCCCATAATCATCATTGTCTCCACAGCAATATCATTGCCTGCCCATCATCATCAATCATCATTGCCTCCCCATCATCATCATCACTGCCCTCCCCCCACCACCATCACACATACAGCAGACACACACACACACACACACACAAAGCATCGCACTACATACACACAGAGACACATACACAGACACACACACAAACATCTCACCTGTCTGGCGTCCACGCGCTCACTGCCACAGCAGGCCGCTGAATGCTGACGTCATTCAGCGGCGCTGCTGTGAGAGGAAGCACCGGCGTCCTGCAGGCGCCCCCTGAAGTCCGGAGGCGGAGCTGCGGCAGCGGAGGCACGGGGAGAGGTGAGTATTGAGCCGGCCGCAGCCGGGTCCCTGAGCAAGCGGGTGGGGGCCCAGTGGCGGCGCTTACACCGCTAATGGGCGCCGGGGTGCCAGACAGCGAGTGGGCCCCCCTGCCTGCTCAGGGCCCCGGCACTTGCCCGGGTGTGCGGGGTGCTGACGCCGGCCCTGGGGTGGAGGATGCACGTCCAGTAATCCCACTGAGTAGGTGTAGGGCCTCCTTACTCCTTAAAGTGTGAGAGTTTCTGACTTGCATAAAACAAAGCCTAACTCCGTCTTCTCAGCTACGCCCGGCTGACCTTGTAGTGAGGCCTTCTTGTGGACAGAACTAAGTCTCTATATGGCTGATCAGGCCAGACTCCTGTTCTTCCTGACCCCGGTTACGTATCAGCACTGTTGGGCCCCTGCGACCTGTAGTCCAGCAGGGTCTCCGGTGTCTCCTACCAGTCGTGCAGATGCTGGCAAGCGCGGACCCGTTGTCCGATGGTGCAGAGTGGAGGTAAGCTATCAATGCTGGTTAACCTCTGTCACTCTCTCTCTTCTTTCTTCCACCTGCCTTTCGTCCTACTCTCACCACTATCATAAGCACAAGCTAGCAGCAGATGTCAGCTTTCTTTATCTTCACCGCTCTCCAAGCGTCGGCACGCTTACTCACTAAAACGCTCACTGGAGGTCTCTAAGTAAACTCAATGTTGACCAGGCTAAGTGGTAATCTTTCCCACTACTACTGGACTCCACTCCTAAACTGAGTGTTTGCTGAAGTCTTCAGGCTTTCTCTTTCTGGCTAGTCTTTCCCTCTCAGCTCGTCTGAGGTAACTGCCGTTCTGACTAGAATTTCTCACAGTCTGCTCTAATCTCCTCTGCTGAGGTAAAAAAAAACTGACACTCTGAGGTAAAACCAACGACTAGCTAACTCTCAGCTAGACTGCCTTCATCTCCCTGCTGTCGTCTCCAAGGGCTCCCCCTGGTGGCACAAGGAAAATGTGAAGTGTTGTGTGCTTATGGGTTGTTGTGGGTTTACCTTTCGTGCATCTTCCAGGGTAACATGTGGCTCCAGTCACAGCTGGGCTACACACACTCTTGCTGCATATTACTGCTAGACTTGTTTGTATTAGCAGTCGCGCCCCGCTACTAAGTTTACTGGACATTTCTGTTTTGTGCTGTGCACTCGTTACAATTGCAGGAAAGTTTCTGTTAGTTTATGTTCTACTTCTTGTTTTGTTAAATACATTTATTTGTCTCAGCTTTGGTCTCAGACACGTTTTAACACATTCAATCAGATTCCATAGTACCCACATAATTGTTACAGGGGGGCTGCACTGCTGAGGACTATAGTACCGAGTTTCGTCAATGGTCAATTGAAGTTCTGAGTAATGCTGCAGCCCTCAGGTGCCAGTTCTGTAGATGCCTTTCTGGAACACTTACTGTAAGGATGCTCTGGCTCTGCATACTCTACCTTGTTCCTTGGGGGAGGCCACGACCCTGGCTATTCTGATGGATCGCAGAATTTGGTGGGGGTAGGAGCGGCAGGGTGTTTGGGTCAACCCCCCAAATCGGTTCACTTACTGAAATTTGTATGGCATAGATCACTTCTTTGTCTGTCCTGTCAAGGAGTTCACAAACTCTAGGGGTATATATGCAATTTGAACTTCTATGATATTTTGATTTGGGGATACATTGATTATAGGTACTAACCGTGCAGGTTGCTGAAACTTTTGCATCGGCCCATTTTCCTTTTTGTAATTTTTAAAATGGAAAAATATTAAACAAAATTTAACCTAAAATACAAAGGAAATGTGTCATCTTTAACTTTAGGCCTTTTAGAGATCATTTCCTCTTCAACTTGATTCACTGTTCACAATAACAGTAATTTTGATCAGGGGTGCCCAAACTTTTACATGCCACTGTAATCCCAGACAGACTGGATGATGGTGAGATCAGGGCTCTGTGGAGGCCGGATCATCACTTCCAGGACTCCTTGTTCTTCTTTACTCTGAAGATAGGTCTTAATGACATTGGCTGAATGTTTGGAGTCGTTGTTCCGCTACAGAATACATTTGATGTCAGACATCTCCCTGATGGTATTGTGTGATGGATAAGTGTCTGCTTGACCACTGAGTCAATTTTTTTAATCTGTTTTCCACCCAATTTTGGTATATGAGTCCAATTTTAACAGTCCAGTTTTTACAATCAAAAATGTTGTGATCTGCCACATAGTATATAATGAGTATATTTTCTATTTATGAAAAACAAAGAACATATTAGTGAAACATGGGGAATGTCTGAAGGTGGCCTTAGACCCCATTTTCTAATGAAGTTTTTTCTTGTACTTTCATCACTGCTGGATATACTTCATATCCTGATTTGGGCCATGTTTGTTACTATCCATTTTCTAGTATGAGAAAAATAAGTGATAAGGGTTCTCAAGCTTCTCTGAGTTTTAGAGCTCAATCTCACGTCCGATTTTTGCATACGAGTCCTGTCCGTGATTTTTTTGTGAGATCCACAGAAAATTGTGGAGACATATCTGATGTGGATCAATATTGACAATGTACAGTAAGTCTATGGTTCCGTGAAAAAATTAGACCACTCTCAGATGTCATTTTCACGGACTATCAAAATGGAGAAGGTGGAGAACATTTTTTTAAATTTCTCCACGAACGTGAAAGGCGGATGACACTCGAAACACACTCTGATCAAAGTTGGATCAGAATAATTGGTCCGTTTTTCTTGTAAGTGGAAAAATCAAACATACGAATGAGTCCTTATTCAGTGCTGTCTGGTTTTTTTTCACAGACCTTTTTCCTTCACCTCTAAATGAATAGAGACCCTAGACCAAATGCCTAAGAAAAGATCCCAGACCAGGCCCCCAAACAATTCCATCCCCAGACCAGACCCCCTAAATCCATAAAGAAACTAGATTAGACACAATAAACAAATACAGATGCCCTGACCATATAAAAAACACTGGATCTGACCCCCTAAAGAAATATAAACACCTGATTAGATCCACTTAATAAATACAGACCCCAGATCAGTGCACTAAACAAATATAGACCATAAGCCAGCCCCCAATAATCAAAGACAGACCCTATATATCAGACATCAGATCAAGCATATAGAACTCAAGGCACAGGAAAGCACAAAGCACAAACCTCACAAGATGAATGTACGTCTGGCAGTGGTCTGGGAGAAGCTGCTCAGTTAAGTAGCATGGCCATTACCCGGGATAGAGCCGACACCTCCCAGTCACAGATTGGATAGTCGAGCCGTCAATAAACACACTGACAGCTCAGCACGCCCCTGTACCAGACTGGACGGCCGAGCTGTCAGTAACTGCATCCCAGACACCCTGAGGGGTGGGACTGTGACATCTAGTATCTACATATTTGGTCTCTCTGTGTGGTGGTCTAAGTATAGGGGATCTATAATGAATATTTACATTTAGCTGTCTATGCATGGGGTGTGTATATTTGATATTTATACAGTACAGACCAAAAGTTTGGACACACCTTCTCATTCAAAGATTTTCTGTATTTTCATGACTATGAAAATTGTAGAATCACACTGAAGGCATCAAAACTATGAATTACCACATGTGGAATTATACATTACACTTTACAAAAAAGTGTGAAACAACTGAAAATATGTCTTATATTCTAGGTTCTTCAAAGTAGCCACCTTTTGCTTTGATTACTGCTTTGCACGCAGAAAAGGTGAACGGATGGACTCTACATGCCTGGTTCCCACCGTGAAGCATGGAGGGAGGAGGTGTGATGGTGTGGGGGTGCTTTGCTGGTGACACTGTTGGGGATTTATTCAAAATTGAAGGCATACTGAACCAGCATGGCTACACACATCTTGCAGCAGCATGCTATTCCATCCGGTTTGCGTTTAGTTGGACCATCATTTATTTTTCAACAGGACAATGACCCCAAACACACCTCCAGGCTGTGTAAGGGCTATTTGACCAAGAAGAAGAGTGTTGGGGTGCTACGCCAGATGACCTGGCCTCCACAGTCACCAGACCTGAACCCAATCGAGATGGTTTGGGGTGAGCTGGACCCTCACCGCTTCAATTTTGAATAAATCCCCAACAGTGTCACCAGCAAAGCACCCCCACACCATCACACCACCTCCTCCATGCTTCACGGTGGGAACCAGGCATGTAGAGTCCATCCGTTCACCTTTTCTGCGTGCAAAGCAGTAATCAAAGCAAAAAGTGGCTACTTTGAAGAACCTAGAATATAAGACATATTTTCAGTTGTTTCACACTTTTTTGTAAAGTGTAATGTATAATTCCACATGTGTTAATTCATAGTTTTGATGCCTTCAGTGCGATTCTACAATTTTCATAGTCATGAAATACAGAAAATCTTTGAATGAGAAGGTGTGTCCAAACTTTTGGTCTGTACTGTATATGGGGTGTCTGTATTGTGTATATTTACACATCGTTTGTCTATCTATAACCTGTATATCTCAGGTATCACTATATTTGATGTCTATGTATAGGATGTCTGTGTCAGGTGTCTATTTTGAGAATTTACATATCGGGTGTCTATGTATTAGGTGTCTATATGTTGGGTGCATATGTATGGGGTGTGTATATCAGGTATCCTACATATTTGGTGTCTATGTATGGGAGGCTACGTATGGCGTATCTATAGTGAGCATTGACATATTGGGTGTATATGTATGGGGTGGGTATCTACATATCAGAGCATGTGCCAACCAACTGTGTACTGTCTTCCAGCACCTGTTTAACTGGAGCCTTCAATCACAGGGGGTACCAGAACTGTGGAAGACCACCTGCCTGGTGCCAGTTCCTAAGACCACTTTTCCAACTTCCCTACAAGACTATCGTCCAGTGGCCTTAACATCGCATGCTATGAAGTCCTTGGAGAGAATAATACTCGCCTACTTGTGCCCGAGGGTGAGGGCCTACACTGACCCCCTGCAGTTTGCGTACCAGCAGAGATTGGGGTGGATGATGCTGTAGCGTCTCTGCTACATACAATGCATTCGTTCTTGGACAATGATGGAACTGCAGTGCGCGCCATGTTCTTTGACTTCTCTAGTGCTTTCAATACCCTACAGCCGCTCTTACTACGTAATAAGTTGACTGCTATGGCGGTAGATGAGGGGATGGTGAACTGGATAAATGACTACCTGACAGACAGGCCGCAGTTTGTATGGATGGGGAGGTGGTATCTGGCAGTGTACGGAGCAGTGTGGAGCCCCTCAGGGTACAGTGCTGTCACCCTTCCTCTTCACATTGTATACAGCTGACTTTCAGTATAAATCTGATTTTTGTCACCTCCAAAAATTTTCAGATGACTCCGTGATTGTAGGGGCATTGTGGGGGCCGGGGGGAGGAGGAATATAGAAGGGTGGTTTCTGACTTTGTGGATTGGTGTCAGACTAACTGTCTAGAACTAAATGTAAAGAAAACCAAGGAGATGGTGGTGAGTTATAGAAGGAAAAAGGAGGATTACATACCAATCACCATTGCTGGCCAGGAGGTGGAGATTGTTGAGAGCTACAAATATTTGGGGGTTCACCTTGACAGTAAACTCGATTGGAGGTGTCATACAGAAAAGGTTTACAAGAAGGGAATGAGCAGACTGTACTTTCTGCGGAAATGTGTGCAGTAAAATGCTGGAGATGTTCTACCAGTCCGTTGTAGCAAGCGCCATCTTTTTTGCTATCATTTGCTGGGGCAGTAGTGTGCGAGTAGCTGACGCTAATAAACTCAACAAACTTATCAAGAAGGCAAGTGCAGCTGTTGGCCTCCATCTTGACTCTTTTGAGGAGGTATTGGAGGATAGAATTCAGAAGAAGTGTAGGGCAATAATGAACAATAATACACACCCACTATACGAGCTGTTCTTGAATCAGAAGAGCACATTCAGCAGCCGTCTAATCCTACTAAGGTGCAAGAAGGAGAAATTCAGGAAATCGTTTGTACCTACTGCTATGGGGATGTATAATAATTTCCTAAGGCAGAAAAATAATGACTGATGGCTGGTGTACTAATGTCAATTAACATTGTCTTATATACACCTGAACTACACACTTTTATTTATTATGTAATGTTGGTATACCTGTGCAAGATTTGTGTCCTAATATTTTATGTACTGCTGTTTGTATTGCTGCTGTAATACTGTAATTTCCCCCGGGATCAATAAAGTGTATCGTATCGTATCGTATCGTATAGTATTAAGTGTCTATGATTATGTATAGGATGTCTATGTATGGGGTGTTTATATTGGTATTTAAATATTGGGTGTCTATGGGGTGTTTATATAGAATAATACATATTACACATCGGATGTCTATGTATAGAGTGTGTGAATCTCGGGTATCTATATATTTGGTGTTTTTGTATCGGTTGTCTATGTATCATGTGTCTGTGTATCTGGTGTCTATGTACAGGGTGTCTATGTATAAGGCGTTTATGTATAGAGTGTCTATGTATCGGGTATCTATATATTGGGTGTCTATCTATTGTGTATCTATGTATCATGTGTCTATGCATTGGGTGTCTATGTGTAGGGTGTCTATGTATCAGTGTATATAATCGGTGTTTTGTATAGGGTTCTATGTATCAGGTGTCTATGTATAGGTGTCATGTATAGGTGTCTATGTATCGGGTGCCTATGTATCATGCGTCTATGTATAGGGTGTCTATGTATAGGGTGTCTATGTATCAGGTGTCTATGTATAGGGTGTCTATGTATAGGGTGTCTATGTATCGGGTGCCTATGTATCATGCGTCTATGTATAGGGTGTCTATGTATAGGGTGTCTATGTATAGGGTGTCTTTGTATCATGTGTCTATGTATAGTGTGCATCAATGTATAGGGCGTCTATGTATAGGGTCTCTATGTATAAGGCGTCTATGTATAGGGTGTCTATGTATAGGGTGTCTATGTATCGGGTGTCTATGTATCGGGTGTCAATGTATAGGGTGTCTATGTATCGGGTGTCTATGTATAGGGTGTCTATGTATCGGGTGTCTATGTATAGGGTGTCTATGTATCGGGTGTCTATGTATAGGGTGTCTATGTATAGGGTGTCTATGTATTGGGTGTCTATGTATAGGGTGTCTATGTATAGGGTGTCTATGTACTGGGTGTCTATGTATCGGATGTCTATGTATAGGGTGTCTATGTATAGGGCGTCTATGTATAGGGTGTCTATGTATAGGGTGTCTATGTATAGGGCGTCTATGTATAGGGTGTCTATGTATAGGGCGTCTATGTATAGGGTGTCTATGTATCGGGTGTCTATGTATAGGGTGTCTATGTATAGGGTGTCTATGTATAGGGCGTCTATGTATAGGGTGTCTATGTATAGGGCGTCTATGTATAGGGTGTCTATGTATCGGGTGTCTATGTATAGGGTGTCTATGTATCGGGTGTCTATGTATAGGGTGTCTATGTATAGGGTGTCTATGTATTGGGTGTCTATGTATCGGATGTCTATGTATAGGGTGTCTATGTATCATGTGTCTATGTATAGTGTGCATCAATGTATAGGGTGTCTATGTATAGGGTGTTTATGTATAGAGTGTCTATGTATTGAGTGTCTATGTATCCGGTGTCTGTGAATCATGTGTCTATGTAAAGGGTCTCTATGCATTGGATGTCTATGTGTAGGGTGTCTATGTATGTGGTGTCTATGTATAGGGAGTCTACGTATTGGGTGTCTATGTATAGGGTGTATATGTATAGGGTGTCTATGCATTGGGGTGTCTATGTATAGGGTGTCTATGTATCGGGTGTCTATGTATCGGGTGTCTGTGTATTGGGTGTCTATGTGTTGGGTGTCTATGTATCATGTGTCTATGTATCGGGTTTCTATGTATCGGGTGTCTATGTATCTGTATCTGATATCTATGTATAGGGTGTCTATGTCTCAGGTGCTATGTATCGGGTGTCTATGCATCATGTGTCTATGTATCGGGTGTCTATGTATCGGGTCTCTATGTATTTGGTGTCTATCTATAGGGTATCTATGTGTTGGGTGTCTATGTATCATGTGTCTATGTTTTGGATGTCTATATATAGGGTGTCTATGTCTCGGGTGTCTATGTATAGGTTGTCTATATATTGGGTGTCTATGTACAGTATACGGTGTCTAGGTTTCGGGTGTGTATGTATCGAATGTCTATATATCAGGTGTCTATGTAGCGGATGTCTATGTATTGGGTGTCTATATAAAAGGGTGTCTACGCATCAGGTGTCTATGTATCGGGTGTCTATGTATCGGGTGTCTATATATAGGATGTCTATGTATAGGGTATCTATCGGGTGTCAATATAAAAGTGTGTCTATGTATCGGGTGTCTATGTATTGGGTGTCTATGTATAGGGTGTCTATGTATCGGGCGTCTATGTATCCTGTGTCTATGTATAGGGTGTCTATGTATAGGGTGTCAATGTATAGGTTGTCTATGTGTCAGGTGTCTATGTATTGGGTGTCTATGTATTGGGTGTCTATATATAGGGTGTCTATGTCTCGGGTGTCTATGTATAGGTTGTCTATATATTGGGTGTCTATATATTGGGTGTCTATGTATACGGTGTCTAGGTTTCGGGTGTGTATGTATCGGATGTCTATATATCAGGTGTCTATGTAGCGGATGTCTATGTATCTGGTGTCTATATAAAAGGGTGTCTACGCATCGGTTGTCTATGTATCGGGTGTCTATGTATCGGGTGTCTATATATAGGATGTCTATGTATAGGGTATCTATCGGGTGTCAATATAAAAGGGTGTCTATGTATCGGGTGTCTATGTATTGGGTGTCTATGTATAGGGTGTCTATGTATCGGGCGTCTATGTATAGGGTGTCAATGTATAGGTTGTCTATGTGTCAGGTGTCTATGTATTGGGTGTCTATGTGTCGGGTGTCTATGTGTCGGGTGTCTTTGTTTATGGTGTCTATATATCGGGTGTCTATGTATAGGGTGTCAATGTATCGGGTGTCTTTATATTGTGTGTCTTCATATCAGGTGTCTGTGTATTGTGTGTCTTTATATCTGGTGTCGTGTATTGTGTGTCTTTATATCGGGTGTCTGTGTATTGTGTGTCTTTGTATCAGGTGTCTGTATTCTGCTTATATTTGCAATTTCTGCTATTTCTCAATCAGGATGTATCAGTGCTCTATATTCCACATTAGCTCAGCATGAATCACACAATACAAGGGTCATGAATCTGCTGCGGTTTCACACCTCCCATTCTCAGGACAGCTACACATGATGGGAGTCAAAGAGTTCAAAATATAATGGAGGCATTAAAGAGGATTTATGCCCTATTGTGTATGTAAGGGGGTTGCCGGGATCGTGTAATACGCCACTTCCTCCCTGTATGATGGTATCGTTATCATTAATTTGATATCTGTGTATGTTGCTTCCCATACTGTGAATATGTAATGATGCTGCTCTGTATATAAATGAAAGTGTAGTACCTCTGCTTGGCTACTAGATGGGGGGCATTTTAGTGTACATAGTTGTAGTATAGGAGGTTCATTAAGTAAATGGTTAAGAAAGGAGGGCTTGCTGCAGGGTAAGCAGGAGCATTTCCTGAAGTGTAGTCAGTCGGGGTGTAAGGAGGGTCAGGTTTTAATCCTTTAAATGTCTTTGATGCTAATACAGTATATATTTGGTATGTACTGTATAGTGTAGTGTTTTAGTGTCTTTTGTATTGCAGTATAGATTTAGGAAAGTTAGTGCATCCTTTGGGAACAGTAGAGGAGGGCACTTGTAGTGTAGTCATTACAGTTGGGGTAAGTGTAGTATTACTAAGGGCCACTAGATGGGGTATATTAGTGGATCCAGTTAGAGAGTTGTTAGGTGTTTAGTTTAGGTCAGTGGTAGGACACTAGATGGGGGCATTGAGCACATCCAGTGTAGTGGAGACTTTTAGGACACCAAGGGGTTAAATAGGAGAAGTGTCGGTTGGGAATGAGTGCAAGGGACTTCCTAGAGAGAGTCAGTCGGGGGTGGACCCTGTTGCTGCTCGATGTCCCTGGTCCTGAGCTGTGTAGTGGAAACAAAGAGTAGAGTGAGGAAAGGTACCAGCAGTAGTGAAGAAGGTGAAAGAATCACCATGGGACCATTAGCCGTAGTCGGTAGGCTGAAGTAGTGCCAGTGGCCGGGCCACTGTGAGAACGCTCAGCAGAAGTGTGCGTGCTGAAGCAGAAGCGAGTGGGCCACCAGCGAGTACACGAGCAGGATAACCAAAAAAGGGTGGACGACCTAGTAGATGTGTATTTCCGTGACTGGATTGAAGTGTCTCCAGGTAAAGAGATCGAAGTGCCGTTTTCACCGGGCTCCTCGTCCCGCATTTACTTTGTGGTCCATTCTGGTGTAGCAGAAGAAGTGAAGCGGAGTTGTGGAAGATGTATTGCTGGTACCGTGTCAATCGTTCTAATGGTGTCCTGGATGTGCTGTGTCCGGAGGAACATAAAGTTGAACTGTTTAAAGTTATTCTGGGCTCCGACTCCGATTCTTCGCACTCTGAATCTGATGTGAAATATACCAGGGATGCAGCAGGCGCCAGTGCAGGTAGCGATGGTAAGTTCACCCCCCGACCATGGTTTTACATGTGGAGACACTTCAATCTAGTCACGGAAATACACATCTACTAGGTCGTCCACCCCCTTCTTGTTATCCTGCCCGTGGCCCACTCGCTTCTACTTCAGCACGCACACTTCTGCTAAGCGTTCCTACAGTGGCCTGGCCACTGGCACTACTTTTTCGTCAGCCCACCGACTATGGCTAATGGTCCCACAGTGATTCTTTCACCGCCTTCACTACTGCTGGTACCTTTCCTCACTCTACTCTTCGTGTCCGCTACACAGCTCAGGACCAGGGACATCCGAACAGCAACAGGGTCCACCCCCGACTGACTCTATCTAGGAAGTCCCTTGCACTCATTCCCGACTGACACTTCTATTTAACCCCTTGGTGTCCTAAAAGTCTCCACTACACTGGATGCGCTCAATGCCCCATCTAGTGTCCTACCACTGACCTACACTAAACACCTAACAACTCTCTAACTGGATCCATTAATGTACCCTGTTATGTTTCGGTAACTGAGGAGAAATAGCAAACAATAGCCAAAGTAGCAATACACCAGAGAGGCTGGAAACTATTGGGTTGCAGAACCCTAAACTAACCGCAACACTAGAAGTAGCCGTGGAGCGTACCTACGGTGATCCTAGACGCCTCGTCACAGCCGGAGAGATAGCTACACCTAAAGACAGAAAGATGAAAGCTAACTGCCCCGTAGCAGAACCCCCAAAGAAATAGGAAGCCCCCAAACATGTAATGGTGGTTAGACAAGAAGAAAATACGAACACAGACAGAAAATAGAAAGAGCAAACACTGGGGCCCAATTCTGTCTAAATAGAAAAGTATAGGAAAGGATTCTGACTGCAACCCAAAAAAAACCCTGACAAAAATACCAACACTTCTGATTAACAAAAAACCTGAGATCACACGATCTCTACCACCTAAATCAGATCTCTGGTGTAACAAACAGCTATTCAGTAAATAAAAAGTGAGACAGGAACAGAGCAAAAGTGCAAGCACAAAATTAGCACAAATGCAGCGCCAGGCCCCAAAAGGGGACCAGGCTGAAGTCCACTGCAAGGCAGCAAGCAAGCAAGGAAAATCCAACCAGAGGAAAAAAAACAGCAAGTCACTTATCTGAATGATAGCAGGAATGCAAGCTGAGTTCAAACCAAGACCTGGAAGAACAATTATCGGCAAGGCTGATGGAAGTTCAGGTCACTTATATCAGACCATTCGGACCCAGCTGAAAGCCATTCAGAAATTGGTTCATTACCCTCAGCAACCACCAGAGGGAGCCCCAGCTCTGAAGTCGCCTCCAACGTGTTCACAACAGTACCCCCATCTAGTGGCCCTTAGTAATACTACACTTACCCCAACTGTAACAACTACACTACAAGTGCCCTCCTCTACTGTTCCCAAAGGATGCACTAACTTTCCTAAATCTATACTGCAATACAAAAGACACTAAAACACTACACTATATAGTACATACCAAATATATATATATATAGCATCAAAGACATTTAAAGGGTTAAACCCTGACCCTCCTTACAGGGGCCAGGGAGGCCTTAGAGCCTGAAGGGCCTAGTGCTCTGGGGCGGTGCAGTGACAATCAGTGACAGTGGTAGCAGAAGCTGGAGCTACAATGGAAGTCACAGTAGTACAGACGGGCTTAAGTGACCAGGAATAACAGCAGCTCCGCAATGTTTAAGCAGAAAGCCCAGCCATCCACAGCACCAGGCCAGGACAGCAGCAGGCCAGCACAGCAAGGAATCACATTGGACTAGGAACAGAGTATTGAGACAGAAATAATGACAATGTTAGGACACAGTTGGCTCCAGAATGTGGCAACTCATCACTTGGGCTGATGCCCACAGATCTGGAGCGAAACTGCTGAGGGAACACTCAGATGTAGTGAGCTTGGACCAGGAGAATGCTGTGTCTTCGCAGGAGACAGTACCAGTACAGGAGGGCAGGTCGCTCGCCATGTGACAACTGACTTTGGGAACGGATCATCTAACGTCTGGGGCGAAACAGGCAGAGGAGTATCTAACCATGGCAGTGCTGAACAGGGAGGACGCTGAGTACCCGTCAGGGATGGTCCGACCCGGGTACGTGCTGTGTAACAGTGTGAGAAGTGCAGGGAAAGAGAAGGAATGGTGCTATGTGAAACGTGGTTGATGCTGTGAAGACTATGGATGTGCTGTGAAAAGAAACCAGTAAAGTTCTTCAGTTTAAAGTTGAAAAGAACTGTGTCTCAGTTAATGTGAAATCATCTGGATGGGGACCTCCACAGCAGAGGAAAGATCCTGAAGGAGCTGGACCTGGAGACACAGGTATGCTGACTAATGGACATTGTTTTCCTGTGCAGGGAGGCCAGGGCACAGATATACCGGTGTTCTCAGCCAGGACTACGGTCCTGGCCGTCCCTTACATGTAGATGAGGCGGATGCCCCTACAGCCTGTCATCTGACTTCAAGAGCGGATTGATAGAAGGTCCAAGGCATACCTCCCAACTGTCCCGGATCTAGCGGGACAGTCCCAATTCTGACCCTCCCACCCCCGGTCCCACCCGGGACTCTATGTTTCACGCAGTGAGATAAGCCGCCATGCCCCCCCATGCACCCATCTCGCCCTCCCAGAGACATGCACCTCAGCCCCACAGCCAGCAATGACGTTGCTAGGCTGTCCTCCTCTGTGCGCACAGGACCTGTGATGAGGTCACAGGAGGGGAGGAGTCAGGGATCACATGGTCAGGGACCTCGTCTGTGTGCAGGACTCTGCGGTGCTGGATGAGGGTAAATTTATGTGTGGGGTCAGGAGGGGTTTACATGGCGGATGTAGCAGTGCTGTGTGTGTACGAGGTGGATGTAGTAGTGCTGTGTGTGTGCGAGGTGTACGGAGCAGAGCCCTGTGTGTACAGAGCTGAGCTGCTCAGCTCCGTAAACTTCGTACGCACAGGGCTTAATGCTTGAGCCGTGTGTGTATGGAGTGGAGCAGAACCGTGTGTGTGTGGGGTGTACGGAGTAGAGCCGTGTGTGTGTGGAGCGGAACCGCTTGTGTACGAGGTGTACGGAGTGGAGCCATGTATGTACTGAGTGGAGCCGTGTGTGCGCGAAGTGTACGGAGCGGAGCCGTTTGTACAAGGTGTACGGAGCGGAGCCGTGTGTTTACGAAGGGGAACGGAGTGGAGCCGTGTGTGTGCGAGGTGTACGGAGTGGAGCCATGTGTGTACTGAGTGGAACCGTGTGTACGCGAGGTGTACGGAACAGAGCCGTGTGTGTATGAGGTTTACGGAGTGGAGCTGTGTGTGTACAAGGTGTACAGAGCGGAGCCGTGTGTGTACGAGGTTTACGGAGTGGAGCTATGTGTGTGCTGAGTGGAGCCGTGTGTGTGTGAGGTGTATGGAGCGGAGCAGCATGTGTACGAGGTTTATGGAGTGGAGCCATGTGTATACTGAGTGGAGCTGTATGTGCGCAAGGTGTACGGCGAGGAGCCGCAGGTGTATGAGGTTTATGGAGTAGAGCCATGTGTCTACTGAGTCCTCGTCTGTGTGCAGGACTCTGCTGTGCTGGATGAGGGTAAATTTATGTGTGGGGTCAGGAGGGGTTTACACGGTGGATGTAGCAGTGCTGTGTGTGTACGAGGTGGATGTAGTAGTGCTGTGTGTGTGCGAGGTGTACGGAGCAGAGTCCTGTGTGTACAGAGCTGAGCCGCTCAGCTCCGTAAACTTCGTACGCACAGGGCTTCGTGCTTGAGCCGTGTGTGTGTATGGAGTGGAGCAGAACTGTGTGTGTGCGGGGTGTACGGAGTGGAGCCGTGTGTGTGCGGAGCGGAATCGCTTGTGTACGAGGTGTACGGACTGGAGCCATGTATGTACTGAGTGGAGCCGTGTGTGCGCGAGGTGTACGGAGCGGAGCCGTTTGTACAAGGTGTACGGAGCGGAGCCGTGTGTGTACGAAGGGGAACGGAGTGGAGCCATGTGTGTACGAGGTGTACGGAGTGGAGCCATGTGTGTACTGAGTGAAGCCATGTGTGCGCGAGGTGTACGGTGCGGAGACGTGTGTGTACGAGGTTTACGGAGTGGAACTGTGTGGGTACAAGGTGTACAGAGCGGAGCTGTGTGTGTACGAGGTTTTACGGAGTGGAGCTATGTGTGTGCTGAGTGGAGCCGTGTGTGTGCGAGGTGTACGGAGCAGAGCAGCATGTGTACGAGGTTTATGGAGTGGAGCCATGTGTATACTGAGTGGAGCCGTATGTGCGCAAGGTGTACGGCGCAGAGCCGCATGTGTATGAGGTTTACGGAGTAGAGCCATGCGTCTACTGAGTGGAGCCGTGTGCGCGCGAGGTGTACGGAGCAGAGCCATGTGTGACGAGGTTTACGGAGTGGAGCCATGTGTGTACTGAGTGGAGCCGTGTGTGCGCGAGGTGTATGGAGGGGAGCCGTGGGTGTACGAGGCATACAAAGCGGAACCGTGTGTGTATGAGGTGTGCATGTGCAAGGTGTATGGTGGGGAGCTTTCATACCTCCCCATCATTCCAGATCCAGCGGGACAGTCCAGATTTTGAGAGGCTGCCCCGGCCGGGAGCTTACTTTTCCCGTGGACACAGGATTACACGGCGGAGCCCCGAGGAGCACTTTAAAACTCGCACGTGACATTCCACCGGAAGTGACATGCTGGAAGCTGACCGGAAATTAGGTAATTTCGGGAGGAGCTTGTGAGGGAACCATGGAGGCACTTCAGGGAATGCTTCAGATCCATCACCGTGTCCTCCAACAGCGCGGACAGTGGTATCGCCTTGGAATCGGGGATGTCGGCCATGTGAGCGGCTCATGATATGTCCTGCACCGGGAGGCTCAGGTGGGCGCTACAATGGGAGCCAAGCAGCTATAGTATCTTTATAGAATCTTTATTTCTTTCTCTCTCTGTTCTCTTTCTTTCCCCTCTTTCTTTCTCTTTGTTCTTTCTTTCTCTCTCTCTGTTCTTTCTTTCCCATCTTTCTTTCTTTCCCATCTTTCTTTCTCTCTCTGTTCTTTTTTTCTCTCTCTGTTCTTTTTCTTTCTTTCTCTCTGTTCTTTCTTTCCCCTCTTTCTTTCTTTCTATCTCTCTGTTCTTTCTTTCTTTCCCTTTCTTTCTATCTCTCTGTTCTTTCTTTCTCTCTCCCTCTCTGTTCTTCCTTTTTCTCTCTGTTCTCTTTCTTTTCCCTCTTTCTTTCTCTCTTTTCTTTCTTTCTCTCTCTGTTCTTTCTTTCCCATCTTTCTTTCGTTCTCTTTCCGTTCTCTTTCTTTCCCCTCTTTCTTTCTCTCTCTTTGTTCTTTCCTATCTTTCTTTCCTTCTCTCTTCTCTTTCTTTCCCATCTTTCTCTCTCTGTTCTTTCTTTCCCCTCTTTCTTTCTCTCTCCCTCTCTGTTCTTTCTTTCTTTCCCCTCTTTCTTTTTTCTCTCTCTCTGTTCTTTTTTCTATCCACTCTTTCTTTCTCTCTCTGTTCTTTTTCTTTCTTTCTCTCTGTTCTTTCTTTCCCCTCTTTCTTTCCCATCTTTCTTTCTGTCTATCTCTCTGTTCTTTTCTTTCTTTCCCCTCTTTATTTCTTTCTTTCTCTCTCTGTTATTTCTTTCCCATCTTTCTCTCTCTCCCTCTCTGTTCTTTCTTTACCCTCTTTCTTTTCTCTCTCTCTCTCTGTTCTTTTTTTCTGTCCCCTCTTTCTTTCTCTCTGTTCTTTCTTTCTCTCTCTCCGTTTCTTTCTTTCTCTCTATCTCTCTGTTCTTTCTTTCTTTCGCTCTCTGTTCTTTCTTTCTTTCCCATCTCTTTCTTTCTTTCTCTCTGTTCTTTCTTTCCCCCCTTTCTTTCTCTCTCTGTTCTTTCTTTCCCCTCTTTCTTTCTCTCTCCCACTCAGTTCTTTCTTTACCCTCTTTCTTTTTTCTCTCTCTCTGTTCTTTTTTTCTGTCCCCTCTTTCTTTCTCTCTGTTCTTTCTTTCTCTCTCTCCATTTCTTTCTTTCTCTCTATCTCTCTGTTCTTTCTTTCTTTCGCTCTCTGTTCTTTCTTTCTTTCCCATCTTTCTTTCTTTCTCTCTGTTCTTTCTTTCCCCTCTTTCTTTCTCTCCTGTTCTTTCTTTCCCATCTTTATTTCTCTCTCTGTTCTTTCTTTCCCTTCTTTCTTTCTCAATATCTCTCTGTTCCTTTCTTTCTTTCTCTCTGTTTCTTTCTTTCTCTCTATCTCTCTGTTCTTTCTTTCTTTCCCCTCTTTCTTTCCTTTTCTCTCTCTGTTCTTTATTTCCCCTTTCTTTCTCTCTCTGTTCTTTCTTTCTTTCCCCTTTCTTTCTTTCTTTCTTACTCTCTCTGTTCTTTCTTTCCCATTTCTTTCTTTCTTTCTTTTTTCTTTTTTCTTTCTTTCTTTCTTTCTTTCTTTCTCTCTCTGTTCTATCTTTCCCCTTTTTCTTTCTCTATCTCTCTGTTCTTTCTTTCTCCTCTTTCTTTCTCTCTGTTCTTTCTTTCCCTCTCTTTGTTCTTTCTTTCCCCTCTTTCTTTCTCTCTCTCTGTTCTTTCTTTCCCCTCTTTCTTTGTCCCTCTCTGTTCTTTCTTTCTTCCCCTCTTTATTTCTTTCTCTCTTTTTTTTTTCTTTAGCCTCTTTCTTTCTTTCCCACTCTTTCTTTCTCTCTCTCCCTGTTCTTTCTTTCCCCTCTTCCTTTCTCTCTGTTTTCTTTTTTCTCTCTCTGTTCTTTCTTTCTTTCCCCTCTTTCTTTCCTTTTCTCTCTCTGTTTTTATTTCCCCTTTCTTTCTCTCTCTGTTCTTTCTTTCTTTCCCCTCTTTCTTTCTTACTCTCTCTGTTCTTTCTTTCCCATTTTCTTTCTTTCTTTTTCTTTCTTTCTTTCTTTCTTTCTTTCTTTCTTTCTTTCTTTCTTTCTTTCTTTCTTTCTTCTTCTTTCTCTCTGTTCTTTCTTTCCCTTTTTCTTTCTCTATCTCTCTGTTCTTTCTTTCTCCTCTTTCTTTCTCTCTGTTCTTTCTTTCCCTCTCTTTGTTCTTTCTTTCCCCTCTTTCTTTCTCTCTCTCTGTTCTTTCTTTCCCCTCTTTCTTTGTCCCTCTCTGTTCTTTCTTTCTTCCCCTCTTTATTTCTTTCTCTCTTTTTTTTCTTTAGCCTCTTTCTTTCTTTCCCCTCTTTCTTTCTCTCTCTCTCTGTTCTTTCTTTCCCCTCTTCCTTTCTGTTTTCTTTTTTCTCTCTCTGTTCTTTCTTTCTTTTTCTCAGTACCAGTGTGTCCACAGTACCAACCACTGTGCCCTCAGTACCAGTCAGTATGATCAGCAGTGCTAAATGGGTGTGGGTGCTGCGTGGACATGGGTGTGACTAGTTGTGAAATGGGTGTGATCGGGGTGCTGCCTTAAAAATTTTCCGCGGTGCGCTGCGCGTGCTACAACCTTTGTCCCTCTTTCCTGTCTTCAAAAGTTGGGAGGTATGGTCCAAGGCACCTATAATACCCCTCCAGCGCTGCTGTTACCTTACAGCCACATACAGTATCTAAAAAAAATTTGCAATTCAGAAGCCAGGAAAAGCTGGTGGTGACCCTGTTAGACGTATACAAGTGCTGGTTATCACCCATGTTTCTCAGGTTAAGAGATAATTGTATATTTAAATTTGTAACCAACCGGCGGAAAGATAAAAACTTAATTACATATTGTATTTAATGAGGTTTATTTCTCTGCGTTTTTTGGAGGGGAGAGGGTGTTTAATCGTTAGAATAATGCAAAGGTTTGAATGATTTTTATAAATGGCTTATCTAACACCGACATATCCTGAATTGCTGTACAGATATCGTCACCGCTCACATGAGACACCATTCCCATTGAGGCTCACAATCTAAATCCCCAATTAAAGAAGTTGTCCAGGATTAAATGAAGACTGCTTTTTTTATCCAAGGGCAGTAAACTTGTCTACAAGTTGACGTGAATGATACAGAACTGCAATACAGCGGACATCCTGTACACAGGAGTGGTACTGTGTTCACTGCTTTTAGAAAAAAGAGCGCATTTTCCTAATTTTGTGACAAACTCTCAGCCAATAGATCTTCTGGATGAAAATAAGCTTGTTCACATTCACTGATAGCAAACATAAATCTTTTAAAATAGTGAGGAGTGTAAATGAAATCTGTCAGCAGGATTTGTTATGTAATCTGAGAGCACTATGATGTAGGGTGTTATGATTTGGTAGCTGAGGAGAGCAGGCAAAAACGGCAATACACCAGAGAGGTTGGAATCTACTGGATTGCAGTACCCTGACTAACCACCAACAACTAAAGGCAGCCGTGGAGCGTTCCTACGTTGGTCCTAGACGCCTCGTCACAGCCTGAGCCAAAGCATCATCATTCCATTTGGTCAGGACTGCCCACTTTTGGAATTTCTGACAGTACAACTCATCATCCTCAAGCCCCTGATTTAATGCCAACAAGGTTTTTTCAGCTTGATCAGTGACATTAGGTTCATCGTACAATAACCCCAGAGCCAGAAAAAATGCATCAACATTACTCAAAACAGGGTCCCCAGGTGTCAGGGAAAAAGCCCAATCCTGAGGATCGCAGCGCAGGAGAGAGATGGCAATTTGAACCTGCTGTGCTGCGTTCCCTGAGGACTTAGGTTTTAAGGCAAAAAACAACTTACAGTTATTTTTGAAATTCAGAAATTTAGCTCGATCCCCCAAAAATAAATCTGGCATGGGGATCCTAGGTTCCACAACCGGCAACCTAGCAAGATAGGTAGCAATACTCCCAACTTCAGTGGCAAGCTGATCCACACGGCAAGACAACTGTGCAAACTCCATTGAGAGAAAAAAGAAATCCTCCTCAGCACCCAGAGAAAAAGAGGGAAAAAATGCAACAAACAGAGAAAAAAAAATTTCTGACAACTTCCCTTTTTCTTTTCCCTTTACTATTTTACCCTTCTGTTGAGTACCATATAATTTTCAGTTGGGCCGGTGATACTGTTATGATTTGGTAGCTGAGGAGAGCAGGCAAAAACGGCAATACACCAGAGAGGTTGGAATCTACTGGATTGCAGTACCCTGACTAACCACCAACAACTAAAGGCAGCCGTGGAGCGTTCCTACGTTGGTCCTAGACGCCTCGTCACAGCCTGAGAGGTTAACTACACCTAAAGATAGAAAGAGGAAAGCTATCTGCCCTGGAGCAGATCCCCAAAGAACATAGGAAGCCCCCAAACATGTAATGGCGGTTAGACAAGAGGAAATACAGACACAGACAGAAAATAGTATGAGCAAACGTTGGGGCCCAATCTACCTGGACAGAAAAGGATAGGAAGGACACTTACTGCAATCCAAAAAAACCCTAAAAAATACCAACTCACTAATTGCAAAAACACCTGAGATCACACGACCTCTACCACCTAAATTAGCTCTCTGGTGTCACAAAACTAAGCCGCAGCCACTGAAAAAACTGGAAAAGGCAAATGAACAAATAACAGTGGCTCAGATAAACTGAGAGGAGCACAAGCCCCCGGAGGGGACCTGGCTGACCTCCACAGAAGTGCAGGTGTTATGGAAATTTAATTAGGATAAATCTATCCTGAAGTGTTTGTTGGTGCTGTTCCCAATTTTCTATTAAATGTCTTTTTGAGCGCTCAGAACGAAATGAGGACTGTCCACAACGGAAGTGTCACTATAACAGTTCGTCAAGACTACACATTTATTATTCATTCAAGGTTTTATACGTTTACAAAAAGGGGCTGGTTAGTCAATTAACATACAATTAAAAGCTGCTAGCTAGATTATTGGCTGTTCTAGTGTAAGTATGATAATTATGATAATTATGATAAAAGGGCTGAAGTTGCAGATTTATTGTTTTTTGTTCTTTTGCCCTAGCTTTCTTGCATGCCTAGTAAAGTAAACAATAGATATCTACTAAGACTCTCTGTACTTGTTCCTTATGAAGGCCAGGGTCGTCTTTAACGACTGATTATAGCTGGCATCAACTTTTTGCATAGATATGTGTGGGCACAGGATTTTTAGCAAGTGAGATCTATCTAACTGTGAATGCATATATATGAATATACATTGAATATATGGAATACATATATATTTCCATGACAGTCCCCCTTAGATACCACTTGCCCTAAAAACTGCTCTGTCCCAAGCGCTGCAACTCTTTGTGCTGCCGGCGTTGAGTATGCCTTGCGCATGTCTCCCCACCGAATACAGACTTCGCAAATGGGCGGTCAGGAGGACTGTCCCTGTCAGGGGTTCATGTGTTTGCAATCATAGTCTCTTTATTTAACTGCATGTTCAGAAAAAACGTGTGTATTCTTCATCAGGTAGGTCATCTGTCTGGTCAGTCAGAGCATCCACGACATCCTTCATGGCTTAGCTGTCTCTCCTGGGAGCTTCCTTGCAATGCGATACGTGGATCCAAGCAGGCTTTCCCTCTAGTTACACTGAGGTTGGTGTCATCTGGGGCTCTTGGACAGGACCATCAAATCTGGCAGTGAAGAGAAAAACTCGAGAATGGACATTAGTTTTTGACCAATTCAATTAGATAAGCAAACAAGATATCATTTTGCATATTCTGCTGCTGAGGGAAGAATGCACCTAACTTGGGACTAGAACCAAACAAAATTTTGTATGGTGACAGCTTTTCTGGGTCTCTGGGAGTGTGCCTTACGCTAAACAGTGCAATTAGGAGTGTGTCATGCCATGGTTTGCATGTCTCTTGGGCAATTTTCAGCATCCTATTCTTAAGTGTTCCATTCAGTCTTTCTACCTTCCCGCTGCTCTGGGGGTGGTAAGGAGTGTGTAGGCCTAAATCTGACCCTACTGCTAACCAGATCTCTTGTGTCAGATTTGCTGTGAATGCGGGTCCCTGATCACTTTCTATCATTTCTGGAACCCCGTATCTGCACACTATTTTCCGAAAGTAGCTGTTTTGCAGTAGTCTTTGCTGACTTGGAACGCTTCTGTCCATTTTGCAAATACTTCTTTGACCACAATGGCGTATTTGAATCCTTCACTTGGCGATATCTGGATGTGGTCTATCTGGATCCTTTGAAGCTGGTAGAGTGGTCTTGCCAGATGAGGTGAGGGGGACTTTCTTCCACACGTCCAGGCTTGCATTTGCCGCAGGTCAGACAGCTGCTGGTGAATTTGGCTGTTAGGGTGGAGATCCCTGAAGCGAAACAGTAAGCACCAATCAGATCATTCATCTGTGTCTTTGATATGTGGGTGTGGGTCCATGTGCCCATTGGACCACCATAGGGTGCATACTTTGTGGTAGGCAGAGTTTGAAGTCCATTATTGATAGCCTTCCTTCTTCACGTGTTGCTTTTTTCGCATTCAGCTCTTCTTCTCCTTTTGGAGCTTGGTCTTGCAACTTCTTGAGCAGATTTCAGGACGTCTTTTTGTCAGGTTTCTTGTCTTCAGTCGTCATGTAGTAGCCGTCCGGCTCTACGACCTCTCCCACTTCTCCATGTTGTCTTCCTTTGGCCGCTTCTTTGGCTGCCATGTCCGCCATGTTATTGCCTCACGCCTCTTCTGTTCTCAGTTTTCCATGCACTTTATTTTTCAAATTGCCACCATTTTGGAAGTTGGAGTACACCCAGCAGGTCCCTGAAGGCTCCATGATGCTTCACGGTTGTCCGGTTTGCTGTGATGAAGTCCCTTGTAGCCCAGATGGGCCCAAAGTCGTGTGCTATGCCATGCGAGTACCTGTAGTCGGTGTAGATGTTTGCAGTCTTGCCTTCTGCCATCTGGCAGGCCTTCGTCAGCGCTATCAGTTCTGCTTCCTGGGCTGACAGGCTAGGTGACAGACTTCTGGACCACAGGATTTCTTGATTGCTGGTCACTGCACTTCCTGTGTGGAAACTTCTTCATCATCTTCAAATCTGGAGCCATCCAAGTAGAGGATAAATTCTGTAAATTTTGTTCTGGAAAGTCCATATTGTATTCCCCCTTGGGAGTGGGAGTAGAGTAGCCGGGATGAGGACTGTAGGTCTGGAGACGGTGACATTATGAGACAAAGGCGATAGAGGCGCCACAAAGATGCCTGGCGGTGGGGAGATTATTGTTGGTTGAGCTTGATTGAAGATTGCCAAGATGTCGTGTGGAGTGAGAGTTTCCAGTGGCTGTCCAAGAGTGATGTCAGCAACCTTGTCCAGGAAGGTGTGTGCTGCAGATACTGCCATCAGGCAGGAGGGTGCTCCTCTTGCAACTGGATCCAAGCGGGCTGAAAGGCAGCCTAAAAGTCTCTGTTTCCCCCCGTGAATCCGTGTCAGGACTCCAGTAGCATGACCTTCTTTCTTCCATAAGGTAGACGGAAAGACTTCTCGTAGTCAGGTAGGCCTGGTATTGGCGCTGAGACTGTGGAGCTCTTCCAATCTCCTGAATAGTTGAAGGCTGCATCCGATAGAAGGAGCGGGGTTGCGTTGATGCAAGCGCACAGAGGCTGCATTAGGACTGAGGCATCAGGGATCCAGGTTCTGCAATACGACACTAGACCAGGGAAGGCCTGCAGCATTTTCGGAGTTGTTGGGGGAGCCATCTTCTCCACAGTGGTCTTCCCGTCATTTGACAGGTGTTTCGTCTGGTGGGCAATACAGTGTCCCAGGGATGTAACTTGCTTCTGACATCACTGGACTTTGTTCTTCCAGGCCTTGCGTTGCTGTTCTTCCAGGTAGAGGAGGAGAGACAAGGAATGGACTGTGCAGGTATCGATGTCAACCACACAAAAGAGAAGGTCATCCACGTGTTGTAGAAGAGTGACTCCTGCATATTCTGCAATCCAGCTGACGAGGATGGAGGACATTGTCTTGGTGAAACTTGAAGGGCTTGTTCTGAGCACCTTGAGGCAACACTGTCCATATGCACTGCACTGGTGCATGAAGGCTGCCTTCCAGGTGGAGGGGAACACTGAAGAAGGCACTGGCCAGTTTGATCACCATGAATACCGTTGCGGTGACTGGGACTTTTGAGAGCAGAGTGTGACGGTTCAGCACTGTTGGGGTTTCAAATACCGTAGCCTCTTTCACAGCCTCCAGGCCTTGCACCATTCTGGACTCAGTGGGGTTTACAGTCTTTTTCTTCACTGTGGAAAGCTGGGATTGATTCCGATGGGCGAGGCAGCCCAGTTTGGCCTTGTTCTTCACTATGCGGCAGGGGACTCCCATCTCCCGGCACAGAGCTGGCGGGAAAACAAGCTGTGAGGAACTCAGCCGGCCGCCACACGGTAGCCCGGGTATCACAGCTTCTGATACCACCGCCGCTACCAAATGTGACGGACGATCCCTTTCCTCCCACATCACCAATGGGACGTAACTCCACAGGTACAGCTCTCCGGTGCCCCCCTTTGTCTCTCAGGTCAGTAAGAGAACTGCACCTAGAGCAAATGGCCGCCGGGGAAGGTGTCCTGTTACCCACTGGGTATTCTAAGATTCGTGATCAGAGTAAAAGCATCAGCCCAAGATTAATTTTATGGTTTAATTTGCCTTAAGGGCACACTAGATAATTACAGAAATATACAGTAAAGCTATACAACGTAATTACAATGGATTTGCAGTCAGAGTAAGAATACAACAATAATGTACAAGGCTTAAAGGTATAAGCTATAGATCAATATTACCGGGTTGTATGGTCATGGGGAGGCATGGAGCTCTGCGTTCCCCAGGTGAAAGTCTTCAGTTGCTGGACAGCCCCCAATGCATGTGCTGCAGCTCCATTTGGCAAGTCTGTCCCTGGTGTTTCTGTGTGTGAAAATGGAATGAGAGACCAGCCTCTTCTTGGCTACAGCTTTTAAACCTGCTAGGCCCTTCCCCATTTGCTTTGAAGCACGCATATTAACTGGCCTGCAATTCATATGGAGCAGGAAACAATGGCTTGAGCTTGAGCTGTTTACCATACGACTGACCATCTTATTCAGACCCTGGCCTAAACCAATTAGCATGTAAAGGCCTATTGATTCATAGTGGACATCAAAGCTGGCCGTACTGAATATGCTAATAGGCCCTGTGTAGCTAAAAGTCTGTGGCTGTGTGAACTGACAAAATGGAGGCTGGTACAGGCCCTATACAAAATGGCGACAACCTTTTCCTTACACAAGCCGTCTACTAGGATCCACATCATGAGAGATGACGACCAGCTGGCTTTCTTGTTCTCCACCAAGACAGTCACTGTGTTAGCACCTGCTCTGGTCACAGGGGGTCTTCTTGTTGGGACGTCTCCTTAACCGGCTGCTTTTTTCTCAGCACGGGCCATCAGTTGTTTCTTTATCTCCAGCTCGGTCTCAGGTCAGTATTTGTGCACAAGTTTGAAGAGTTGAGTGGCTTTTTGCCGTTCTAGGGCCTGGGTGAACTGGTTGATTGCAGGGGGCACCTCCTGGTGCTTGCAAAAGATGAACCTCTGGCGTTGGAGCCGGATGAGGTGTTGCCATTCCATGAAGCGAGTAGGGTCCTTCTTGAGTTGAATATCCTGGCCAATGTCAAAGTTCTCAGGCCGTCTTCTTAGGCGAGTTCACTTAGACCTTCAGTTGGTCAGAGACATCTTGACTCTGGGTGATGGAGTGGCTTTTCTGGTACTATGTCCAGCACCTCCTGTGATAGGTCTGCAGTGTGGTTGTTCCTGTTTCTTCTTGGGTCAGGGGTGAAGAAAGTGTCATGGTCCCATCTTCTGGAACACTCTGGTCGCTTTCAGCTTCTGCAGTAGGTCCACTCCCAATAGGTTGAGGGTGCAGGTCTTTGACACAACAAACTGGGACATGATGGAGTGTTCTGGCTGAGTCCACATGCTCAGGGGCTTCATAATCTGGAAATGTCTGACTTGACCATCAATTTCCATGCAGGACGCAGAAGATTCTGATAGATAGGTGAGGTTGCGGAGTTCCACAAGAAAAGATCTGACTACGCCATCCACTCTCAGGATATTGGTCCCACTGGTGGGGTTCCCTGTGGACTTGGCGTGCTCGTGTCCTATGTACGGGGTTCTTCACTGCTTTCTGTGTTTCTTCTTCTTCTAGGCGAAATCAGTGTTCTGCACCGGTTCCAGAAATGACCAAACTCGCCACAGTTGTAACACTGGACATCCCTTCTGTCCCGGCGGGACTCAATCCTTTTTGCTACTGCGAGCAGGGTATCCATTGCTATTGACGTGTACTCAGGCCTGGCTACTACCAGTGGTTTCCTGATTGGTTCTCTCAGTCCATGCACAAAAGCCTGTGCCAACATCCGTCTGGGTGTCTGATCATGGGTAATGAGGCCCAAATCTTGAAACACTTGCATCACTCTGTCATGGAACTTCTCCACAGACTCTGTCTTGTCTTGACTCATGTCATGTAGGCTGAGAGTTTGTCCTGTCAGTCTGCTTTTGGCCCATTCTCTGAGCTGCTCAATTAGCTTTGGTCCTGTCTCCCAGGCATACGCATCTAATTCTGCTGGAAGCTTGAAGTGATCTCTCATAATTGGCCAGAATGCATCACCTGCTTTTATTTCCATTACGGTCCAGAGATCAATCCAGGCTGCTGCATACGTTCGCTGGATCTGCTGCATTTTTTTGGCAAAATGGCATGGGGTGTATCCCTGGGTCTGGCAGCATACTGATCACCTGGCTTGGGATGAAGGGCTCGTTGGATGGTGTCTCTACCTGTCCCTGCTCTATTGGTGCTTGTGTGTTTTCTTCCCTAGTATTGGGCATCATGTATGACGTTGTGTCTTCATCTTCATCAGAAGAGAAGTGACATGGTGTGCTTGGTGCATATACTGGGTGATGTTGCGGTGGATCAGTGTCATTGTTCCATGTTGGCAGCTCTGCTTGGCACTGAGGTTCCTCATTTGTGTCTGCAGCTATACTTCCCCCCTGTGAAGCCATGGCTGTGGGCTCTGCTAGCTGTTGTGTCTGGGGGCTACCTGCAGTGTTTTGTGTAGGGAGATTTGCACTTTCTTCTCCTGATATAATGACTGGCAATGTTTGTACTGTGCTTGGGATAGACAGGGTGCCCTGTGCTGGAGGCACTGAATACAGGGACACCACATTGCTTTGATTGGGCGTTGACCAGTTGATAACGAAGTAGAAAAAAGAGGAAGAGAAGGGAGGTGTGAGTGAGAAGAGGTGGGATGTGCCTGAGAGGAGGAGGAAGGAGAAGGTGGGTGTGGTGTGGGAGGAGAAAGGGAGGAAAAGGAAGGAGGGGAGGGAGAGAAGAGTGAAAGGGGAAAGGAGAGAAAGATGGAGGAGAGAGAGAGGAGAAAGATGGAGGGGGAGAAGTAGAAGAAGATGAAGAAGATTTGAGAGTTGGAGAGGAAGAGATAGAAGAAGAGGAAGAGGAAGAAAATGGATGTGTCAGAGATGTGAGGGAGGGGAAAGAAGGAATGATAGGGAAAGAAGGATAGAGAGGGATGGCAGCAAGGAAAGAGGAGAAAAGTCTGAAGAAGAAGGAGAAAGGGACTGAGAGAAGAAAAAGGAGAGGGTGTCCCCCCTGTGGCTCTTGAGAGGGGACCATTGAAACAAAAATGCCTTCTCCCTGTGGAGAGAGGCGGGGAGTGTTGTTTCCCTGTACAAGGCTTCTTATTCAATGAAAGCAGCCTACACCTGTCCCGTGTCTCCACATGATGGACATGTGATGTGTGTGACTCTGAATTCTGCTCTTGTGACATGTCAGTGATCATTTTCTCACAGACGATTTAACACCTTTTCAGTCTTATTCACATAAAAAATCACTTCCTGGTCCGTTCAAATTAACTTGCTGTACCTTCTACACGATGCACCACTGCTCTTTTATAGCAGACGGTAATCTATAAACAAACTTTCTTGTTGCCTTTCAACAAAAAAACAAGAAAAAACATTTCATTATGCAGCGTAAAGTCTGCCTGTCCATTTGCTTCTCACGTACTCTGACCTTCTATTCACATGCCTAGCCCTTTGATTCTCATGTACTGTGTCTATTCCAAAAACCTATTCAACAAAGGTGATTAAAAATCTGAAAACTGCTGCATTCTGGTTCTGTGTGTCTTCGCTGAATGCCTGATGGGAGGGGTGAGTGAAGCCGCTGCGCAGTTTGTGTGTGTGTTCTCCCTTTAGCCTGCAGTTTCCTTATCTGTGGAGTGACCTTGGTCTAAAGCAAGCTAGTAGATCTTGCTGGTTGTAGAGTAAAACTCTAAAATAAATTGATTAGAAAAACCTCTCCAAAATTATTTAAAAATGTACTTAAAAGAAAAACTTTAAAAACAAAAGTTAGATTTAGTAAAAAACTCTAGGAAAAAAAGATTGACCAAAAAGGGGAGGGAAAAAAATACGTATTAATCATAAAACTCTGAAAAACAACCCTTGTTACTAAAACAGCTAATTAAAAACAGAAAAGAGGTGGAAAAACTGATTGTAAAATGATAAAAACAAAAAGAAAAAATACTTTAAAACTTTTGTCTGGTAGCGTAGGCTGTATCCTCCCGCCCTTTGGGAAAAAAAAAAAAATCTCGCTGCTGCCAGCACTTCCCCCCCTCCCTTATATCTCTGCTTGCTGTCTCTACAGGCACTGAAATCACGTATAAAAAAAAAGATTATCCATATAGAATAGCAAAAAATGAGTACAGTTCAGACTGAACAACGTGATTAGCAGAGGAGGGGGGTCAAAGGGGTTTCTCGCTGCTGCAGCCAGCAGTGAATGAGATAGTGACAGAGCGCACGCTGCTCTGAATGAGATTTAAAGGTACTGCCACACTAAACGTTCCCGCTAACGATCACGATAACGACGCTATCGTTGGTGTGATCGTTTTAAGGTCGCTAGTAGCTGCCATACTTGACGATCTCATTAACGTCGTATCAGCGGTTAGCGACCTTTTTTAACGACTTTGGCGGTCGTTGGGATGTGCCACACTGCATGTACTGTGAAAGATCACGACCTCGATAGGCGTGACTGAGCGCGACCTTTTGCACGCCCCTCGTCACAGATTGGTGGTCACTATGTGTGTCATAGATATTTATCACAGCTCTTCCGCTTTGTGATTGGATGACCGCGTCATAAAAAACGACGTATCAGCACTCCATTGCTCCCGAGCAGAAGCGGTTCTTTCAAATCACCCAGTGTGTCCTGCTAGTCTTGGTAGCTACTGCGATCTGGTTTACGCCACTATTTCGGTTGCTACGTTCTGGGAGTTTTTGCGATCCAGTCTGTGGAGTATCCTCTGCGATCCAGTTTGTGACGCTAGTTTCCCTTTTTTTTTTTTTTTTTTTTTTCAGAATCACACAAGTTTTGTAAGGTAGGTAATTTTTTTTGTCACATTTAATTTTTCTTTTGTGTTTCGGATTCAGGCCCTCCGCACGGTTTATAAAAAAGAGCTCAATAAAGTTATCAATTCAACCAAATCTGGAGCGGGGGCCGAAGAAGTTTATGTCCCCCAACTGTGGTACTTTGATCTGTTCGCATTCACAAGGGACCAAGAAGTACCCAGAGAAGGGACATCCGTGTGGAATGTAGACCCAGTGATCCAGCCGGACACCCCTGTCATATATGTAAGTACCTTTGTATTACAACACATTTTAATGTACATGCCAAAGTGGACTTAAAATTAAAAAATATAATTGTGAAATGTAGATAAAATGGCTGAATTAATCCCTTCACGTACTGATAATTTATCTAGCTCAACGGTTGAGGCCTATCCATTTACAAGTGTCGTTTTCACATTTTTGCTGTATATGGGTGTTATAGTGAGAAGAATTATTTCTTTTTCTTTGTGATTTAACATTTGTTTTTTGTTCATGCAGGACACAGAAGAGTCCGTCTCCACACCTCCGACTGAACAAGACAGCATGGCGTTGATCCAAGATGAAGAAGAGCCACCATCCTCATCTGTGCGGAGGCGGCTTTCACTTTCAGGAAGGAAAAGGAAGGCTCCCACCTCGGCTACTCCTGAATTGGTGGAAATTGCGAAACAAGTGCTAACAGCAGAAAAACAACCTAAAATAACAGGGTTTGCATATTTTGCGAATGAGAGGCTCCCTACACTGGATCCTGTTCAGCGGCTTCATGCAGAGAGACTCATGTTTGAGGTACTGAATCAAGCGTCTTTTGGAACCCTGGACAACAGATATGTCGTGATGCCAAGACCGCAGTACCCGGACTACTCATGGCCGCACAATCCAATCCAGTTCAGCGGCTTCATGCTGAGAGACTGATGTTAGAGGTACTGACTCAAGCGTCTTTTGGAAACCTGGATAACAGATATGTCGTCATGCCAAGACCGCAGTACCCGGACTACTCATGGCCGCACAATCCTGTGCCAAACCCAAACGTTGGTGCTCCCCCTTATTGTTATACACCGCAGAGACAGCGTGGTAATGGCAACGATCCCTCTTACCAGCAGATGTAGTTTTTAAAATTTTTTCCAAAATTTTTTTTTGTTGTCTATATTTTTTTTACATTGTTACCTTTCTTAATAAAAAAAAACTTATTTATCTAATGAATTGTGGTCTTTTATTCTTATGTGATGTCAACTATTAAAATGTTGTATTTTTATTACATCTACTTGTCACACACGGGGTCATGGTACTACCAGCTATCATAGGTGTTCCATCATAGGGAAAAAAAATCTAAAATTAACATTTCTTTTAAAGGCCCCTGGTCACACTAGCGCTAAAACCTTATACTAAAAAATAATACACCACACCTGCGTAGATTAACGTGAATTATTAAATATATATTATTTTCATATATATTTTTTTTTAAATAAATAAAATTTAAATAAAAACAAAACATTAACATAATAAAATAAAAAATTATTAACAAAATATGAACATAAAAACAAATTATTTACAAAAAATAAATTAATGAGGGCCCCGGAGTCCAGAAAATTGTCTCTCCTGCATCATCCCGTGGTGATGCAGAGCTCCCATGGCAGTTTGCAGCGCTATGACTGCTGAATTCATGCCTGCCACAGCTGAATCCATGCCTGCCACGGCTGAATTCATGGCTGTGGCAGCTGAATTCATTGCAGACACAGCGCTGCTCATGGCCGCCACTGCGGTATGCATTGCCGCCATCAGCCGGCGGTGGGACAGGAACAGGTCCTGGGCAGTTGGGATTTCTGTGGAGGTAAAAGTAACAGTTAACCAGGGAATTCTGTTGAAACATCTACATGTACATGTTATGTTTGTTAACACTTACGGTTTTCCTCAGAGGACCCGCTTACTGCCCACCCTGATCCTGTTGCTCCGCCGGCTAGGGAAAAAATGAAAAAAAATTTTATATCACAACAGTCATTACACATAAGACCTTACAAAGTTCTCAAACTTGTCTGAAGCTTATATAATGTGCGTTAATTACCTGATGGGAGCCTGCATCCGTGTGACGGGATGATGCTGGAGAGAAGGCAACGTCGGGGGAAGGGCTGGAACCCACCGAGTCACGAGGGGGGGTTGCTGCCGGTGAAGGGGTGGAGAGGTGAGGTGATGCTGGTGGTGGAGGGGTAGCCGGGGAAGAAGATGGAGATGGAGGTGGAGGGGTAACTGGGGACGGTGGAGCAGCTGGTGCTGGTGAAGGTGGTGCTGTAAATGAAATATACAATTCAGAATCCCTATTATCACTGCCGGTACTCCCAAGAAAGAAAGAACAGAGAGAAAGAAAAAGAACAGAGAAAGAAAGATGGGAAAGAAAAAAAAACTACTGAATAATGGCCCCATATACTGCTGTATACTGTATAATAGCTCCACATAATGCTCCATACTGAATAATGGCCCCATATACTGCTGCATACTGTATAATAGCTCCACATAAGCTCCATACTGAATAATGGCCCCATATACTGCTGCGTTCATGTGCGTTTGTCGTGCGCTGCGCCTTTTCCCGGTGTGCGCCCATACGCGCTAGACGCTACATGTTGCATTATTTTTTTTTCCGGTCAAAATAGACAGAGATGATTGAGACAGAGATGATGGAGACAGAGATGATAGAAATGTGACACATAGACAACGCATGCGCCAAAAAAATGGGGCCCTATGATTTCTATGTACGCCCTTGCCCTCATCAATACTCACTGTGAGGCCTGCGTAGCTGCGCCCGGATGCTGGCGACCTTCTCGCTGGACCGGTATCGGAGGTCCGCCAGCTTTTTTCGGATCTGCGCTGTGGTCCGCTGTACATTAAAGCGACGCACCAGGCCCCGCCGGATCCTCTGCAGGACAACCTTTTTGTGGCGCATAGGATGCGCCACAGGTAGCCTGCAGTCATAGCCCCATCTGTCCACCCTGCTAATTAAATAGCGGACCTCTCCCTCCGTCCATTTTGCGCCGCGCTGTGTCGCCGCCATTTTCTGCACGCATTGGGCAACGCTAGTGTCATGACGTCACAGCGTGCGCACGTTCCATTACGTGCGCCCGCACTCTCGACGCAAAACGATATTGCGCTTGCAAAGTGACCGCAGCAGTCGCGCCTAGCCATACACGTTCCAAGCTAGGCGATCATAATGGCATCTCATATCTGTGTGGCTTGAGCTCGATAACCGTCACCTTGCGAACACAATGGCCTCGCTTATCTGTGAATAGCTGTATATGTATGACGGGAGCTCCCCTTGCGATCACAATGGCCTCGCATATCTGTGAATAGCTGTATATGTATGACGGGAGCTCCCCTTGCGATCACAATGGCCTCGCTTATCTGAATAGCTGTATATGAATGACGGGAGCTCCCCTTGCGATCACAATGGCCTCGCTTATCTGTGAATAGCTGTATATGTATGACGGGAGCTCCCCTTGCGATCACAATGGCCTCGCTTATCTGTGAATAGCTGTATATGAATGCGATACTATCCTCACAAGTTATAGCTGAGGTGATGTGGTCACCAATCAGAGCTGAAGGGCGTTAATGAAAGAAAACAAAGTCCCGCCTCCGCCGCTGACTAATGCATCGTTAACGAGGTCGCACATTGTTCACAAAAGTGCCACACTCAGCGATATATACTTACCAGCGGGGGCGCCGACGATAAAATAGGGTCCGGAACGATGTCAGCGACGAGCGAGATCACAGCAGGAAGCTCGTCGCTGGAAGCTGCCGCACTGAACAATATCGCTAACGGGATCGCTAAATAGTGACTTTTTTAGCGATCTCGTTAGCGATATTGTTTAGTGTGGCATACCCTTAAAGCGACAGTACCTGATACAGACAGTGACACGTACAATGGACAGACACCCGGGAGAATACGAATCCCTCTTTTGATGATCTGTGACACATACAAGCTGCTCTGGTAACTGATAACTCACCAATTGCACTGAGTACGGCGATGCTCCAGGTCTACCACTTCTGAAAACCGTACGCCCTGGCCGGTGCACCGGTCACAGTAATCTGTAATAGCCTTAATCAAAATTCTCACCATCCACGTCTGATTTGACTGGGATGACCTCCCCCCTTGCGTGGACGATTACTGTGAGAACTTATCCAAACAAAGCTCCTGCCCCTCACACCTGGATTGATCTGGGATAACCTCCCTCCTGTGTGTGAAGGATAACTGCAGAAACTTAACCGATTCAAAGCCCTCGCTCCTCACACCTGGATTGATCTGGGATGACCTCCCTCTGATGTGTGAAGAATAACTGCGGGAACTTATCCAGCAATTTGTTTTTTTGCTATACAGCTCCCAGAAATCAGCAAGCAAAAACACAGTCACCGTTCCAACTTTCCCCCGGTTCACACAAAACATGAAACATACACAGCACAGCAGCAAACACCTTATATCCCAGGGTTTTGGATAAGGGTGTGGACTTTTTACACTACCTGGGAATGCGGTGGTGACCACACCTGACCGGCAAGAGGTGTAAGACCAAGACTGAGCACAAGGGACTTTCAGGTAAGATGACAAGATTTTCTTACCTTACTTATGGAGCTGCGCAGTCTCCGTCCCATGAGCTAAGGCCATGGCCAACACCTCTGTCTCTCCGGTCAGCAGGTCCCCGTGCGTTTCGTCCACTGCCCCGCGTGCAGGCGCCAACTGTTATGGAAATTTAATTAGGATGAATCTATCCTGAAGTGTTTGTTGGTGCTGTTCCCAATTTTCTATTAAATGTCTTTTTGAGCGCTCAGAACGAAATGAGGACTGTCCACAACGGAAGTGTCAGTATAACAGTTCGTCAAGACTACACATTTATTATTCATTCAAGGTTTTATACGTTTACAAAAAGGGTCTGGTTAGTCAATTAACATACAATTAAAAGCTGCTAGATTATTGGCTGTTCTAGTGTAAGTATGATAATTATGATAATTATGATAAAAGGGCTGAAGTTGCAGATTTATTGTTTTTTGTTCTTTTGCCCTAGCTTTCTTGCATGACTAGTAAAGTAAACAATAGATATCTACTAAGACTCTCTGTACTTGTTCCTTATGAAGGCCAGGGTCGTCTTTAACGACTGATTATAGCTGGCATCAGCTTTTTGCATAGATATGTGTGGGCACAGGATTTTTAGCAAGTGAGATCTATCTAACTGTGAATGCATATATATGAATATACATTGAATATATGGAATACATATATATTTCCATGACACAGGGAACAATGCAAAAAGCAAGCACAAAAATAAAAGCAGAAAATATCTTATCTGATAGCAGAAGAAGCAGGCAAGACTCAGCAAGCTTCCAAGTGAACCAGGAACCACAGTTGAGACAAGAACAATTGATCACCGGCAACCATGATGGGAGGGAACCTCCCCTAGTTGTGTCGACCCGCCACCACAATTGTGGGTTACCAGGGCAATGGGGTACTCAGAGCCGAGCCCATAGAAGTCTATGGGGATTGTCACAGGTAGCTGTGGCTCGGTCTGTGGCCCGGGCGGTCTGGCGTATGTTGGGGATATATTTACAGGGGATAGGTTTATATACAGTTCGTGACGCCACCTGTAGTATTCTGGTAATTAGTACCAGCGCTGCTGTAGATCTCTGAGGGGATGGTGAGGCAGCTAGATGTCGGGTCCCCTACAGGTGGGACTGGTCCCTCAAAGTCTATGGGATTTGTGAAGTCGAGTGCAGATAAAGAACACAGTCTCACACGGTCAGCGTCTTTCCATACCTTTACTTGTAAGATGTTCAGGCAGGTCCCAGGGAGGCTGATCCAAGGAGAGTGTATCTTGAGACAGCAGCTGGACAAGTTAGGGGCCTCCTTTACTTCCAATACAACGAGTACAACCAGCCTGAAGCGTAGTTCCCTCAAAATCTCCAGCTAATCTATAGCTGTACCTGCCCAGTCAGATTTGTGGTAGGGGCCTTCCTGTGAAGGAGCTGAATTCTTATTTTGTCCTGCAGAAACTCTAAAGTCTTCACTCCCCCTGACCCCAGTTACGTACTGACTATAAGGGGCTGTCTGCCGCGACCTAGGGTCCGGTAGATTCCTGGTTTTCTTATCACTCTGCTTGAAACAGTAGTGATCCTTCGGTCCCCAGTGACCGGGTGCAATGTGCTGGACTTCTTCAATCCGTAAGCACTAATCCAATAAATCCACTTTGCCTTTCGCCTTGTCCACGCTGGTAACATAAGCACTCAAACTAGCCAAGGGTCGAGCAGTCACTTCTTTCTTTTCCTTCCTTCAAAGTTAGCTACAGATGCTCAGTTATCAACAGGCAGGAGCACGTCTCTGAACCTGATACCGTCCTTTAGACAGGGATGCTGAAGGCTTTCTGTACTAAAACTTCTCCTTTCCTTCAGTGTATGCTGAGGAGGTGATACAGCTCTGACTAGACTAAGGTGAATTCAAACACCTATACCAGACTCCACGATATGAACTGATGATAAAGCAGGCTAGACTCCTTCCTTCCTCCAGACGTCTTCTCTCTCTGAAGTCTAGACACTCACTCCACACGTCCTCACTGTCCGAAGACAGGAACTAGACTCAAAATCACTCTAACACATACCTTGACCACTCCCTCAAGAGTAAACTCCACTACCCTAAGGGTGTGTCTAGTATATGTCGAGTGAATGAATATTTAGCATTAAACTGCTGTCTCGCCACACACTCTCCAGGGTACTGCGTGTGCCTAACACCAGGGCTACACATTCCCCCATGGTAAAAGACAGCACTCCCGGGCTGTAAAATACAAAAGAGACATTTTGTTTATGCAATAAACATCAAACAATAACATCTTCCCATCCGGGAGGTGAGAATATCTTGAACGTTGCAAACTTTATAGAAAAATACAAATATTAAATAGCATTCAATAAATATACAAGATACTTGTGAAGGACCCGCACCAAACCTTCAACGTGGGTCCTGGGTGGGCTGCAGGACATCCGATTGCAGACCTCACTCAGTGCCACACCACACGGGTTTTGTTTTCAGAGGTAGTTGTGACTGGTTTATGTAAAACCAAGAGAAAGCACCGAAGCGCAACTATTTACAAGTAAGTTCTGGGTTAGCATAGTCCTTAACCTCCAAGTCCAATGTAAAACCAAAGACATATTATATAATATCAAAGTGCATAAACTTTTTCTGGTTACTATTTATCATTTACCATTTACCATTTATCATTTACCCAGCCGGGCATTCTACAGTAGAAATATATATATTCACTATATAATTTTGTGCAAAACTTTATAAAACATTTCAAACTTTTCTTTTCTTTACTTTTGGTAGACCCGATAAGGATCTCACCAATTCTACTTTACTTATCTATTCATTTTCATCACACTTTTCCAATACATTTTCCACCCCGGGGGCTGAAACAATGCGATGTTCGCACAGGACCGTTCCTATTCCTGGGCCCAGTGCCCAGCACCAAGATCATCGACTCCACCATCGGGGTCTGTGTGGCTGGTGTGCACTGGGCTGGTGGGGATGTCGGGGGTTCCGGCAAGGTGTCATCATCGCTGGTTACCTGCAGGGCCGGTTCACTCCGGTCCTCTAGGCCGCAGGGCCCGTCCTCCTCTGGGGACGCTGCTGCAGCATAAGATACTGGGCAAAAAGCAGGCTTTTGTAGTGGCTCAATTGAGATCGCATCAGACTCTTGCGATGTAGATTGGGTCGCCGATTGCGATGCAGAGTAGATCGCCGATTGCGATACGGAGGTGTACGCAGGGGGCGATGCCGATGCACAATGCTGGTGTGATGCAGAGCAGGAAGCAGGTGTGCGTAATGGCTCAGTTGGGAACGCACTAACCTGCTGCTGTCGCTGCTCCATCATTGACGGCTGAGTCTCCTCCGGTGTCCCTATCGGGGATCGATCATCTGCTGCGGCCTCCTGGCCGGGCGGGCGTTCCGGAACTGGCGGTACCTCCTCAACCTCCTTCGCCTCCACCGCTTCACCGGTGGGATCAGGATTGGTACTTTCGGGGGCAGCCTCCGGTTGCTCCTTTGCCTTGGGCAGCAGAATTTTCGGTAACTCGAATCGTGCATTTTCTTCTTTGATTTCCAGCAATGCTTGCTGCAGGTGCAGGACCACGGATGACTCCTGTGCTGGTGGCAGCTTGGCTGGGGCACGGGGCCTGCCTTCCTCCGCTTCCCTGCTCGGCTGCACACGTCCTGCCTCCATGATGTTCCAGAAGATTCTCTTTTCTTTCTCCGGAGACATCCGGTCTCTTCCGTGGAGGTGGGGTTTGCGTCTCTTCCTCCTCGCAGGGAAGGTGAAGAGGAGGCGGACCTCCTTTGCTGTAGGGCAGGATCGCATATTGTAATAGCACTTTGAGAGGGCCGGCATTTTCTTCGCGCCACAGGGGGGTAGACGCCCACGAAGGTACGCCCACCTTCTTCTCCAGCGCCTGAGGGCGCGAATATGGCGACAAAAATGGCGATTTTGGCGCCAAAAGTGCAAACAGTCCTTCTCACAAAAACAATTCCTTAGGCACACAGGGCTCGCAATTCTGCGAGTTTCGCATCCTGTTCGTGACGCCAAGTTGTGTCGACCCGCCACCACAATTGTGGGTTACCAGGGCAATGGGGTACTCAGAGCCGAGCCCATAGAAGTCTATGGGGATTGTCACAGGTAGCTGTGGCTCGGTCTGTGGCCCGGGCGGTCTGGCGTATGTTGGGGATATATTTACAGGGGATAGGTTTATATACAGTTCGTGACGCCACCTGTAGTATTCTGGTAATTAGTACCAGCGCTGCTGTAGATCTCTGAGGGGATGGTGAGGCAGCTAGATGTCGGGTCCCCTACAGGTGGGACTGGTCCCTCAAAGTCTATGGGATTTGTGAAGTCGAGTGCAGATAAAGAACACAGTCTCACACGGTCAGCGTCTTTCCATACCTTTACTTGTAAGATGTTCAGGCAGGTCCCAGGGAGGCTGATCCAAGGAGAGTGTATCTTGAGACAGCAGCTGGACAAGTTAGGGGCCTCCTTTACTTCCAATACAACGAGTACAACCAGCCTGAAGCGTAGTTCCCTCAAAATCTCCAGCTAATCTATAGCTGTACCTGCCCAGTCAGATTTGTGGTAGGGGCCTTCCTGTGAAGGAGCTGAATTCTTATTTTGTCCTGCAGAAACTCTAAAGTCTTCACTCCCCCTGACCCCAGTTACGTACTGACTATAAGGGGCTGTCTGCCGCGACCTAGGGTCCGGTAGATTCCTGGTTTTCTTATCACTCTGCTTGAAACAGTAGTGATCCTTCGGTCCCCAGTGACCGGGTGCAATGTGCTGGACTTCTTCAATCCGTAAGCACTAATCCAATAAATCCACTTTGCCTTTCGCCTTGTCCACGCTGGTAACATAAGCACTCAAACTAGCCAAGGGTCGAGCAGTCACTTCTTTCTTTTCCTTCCTTCAAAGTTAGCTACAGATGCTCAGTTATCAACAGGCAGGAGCACGTCTCTGAACCTGATACCGTCCTTTAGACAGGGATGCTGAAGGCTTTCTGTACTAAAACTTCTCCTTTCCTTCAGTGTATGCTGAGGAGGTGATACAGCTCTGACTAGACTAAGGTGAATTCAAACACCTATACCAGACTCCACGATATGAACTGATGATAAAGCAGGCTAGACTCCTTCCTTCCTCCAGACGTCTTCTCTCTCTGAAGTCTAGACACTCACTCTCCACACGTCCTCACTGTCCGAAGACAGGAACTAGACTCAAAATCACTCTAACACATACCTTGACCACTCCCTCAAGAGTAAACTCCACTACCCTAAGGGTGTGTCTAGTATATGTCGAGTGAATGAATATTTAGCATTAAACTGCTGTCTCGCCACACACTCTCCAGGGTACTGCGTGTGCCTAACACCAGGGCTACACACCTATATAAGACCAGTCCGTAACTCCCGATTGCCAATCTTCACTGAATGGCTCAGCACTGTCTGCAACCACCAGAGGGAGCCTCTGCTCAGAATTCATTTCTAACACATTCACAACAGTACCCCCCCCTTGAGGAGGGGTCACCGAACCCTCATTTGGGCAACCAGGACGGTTAGGATGAGCTCTGTGATACGCAAGGATCAGTCTCCTAGCATGGATGTCCGAAGCAAACACCCAAAATTGTCTTCCTGACCATAACCTCTCCATTTAACCAAATACTGGAGTTTCCGTCTAGAAAAACGAGAATCTAATATTTTCTCAACCACATACTCCAGATTGCCCTCAACCAAAACAGGGTCAGGAGGCGCAGCCATAGGAACCACTGGCTCGACAAACCTCTTCAATAAGGACTTGTGGAACACATTATGGATCTTAAATGTCCCTGGAAGAAGTAAACGAAAGGAAACAGGATTAAGAATCTCCAAGATCTTATAAGGTCCAATGAACCTAGGCTTAAACTTAGGAGATGCAACTCTCATAGGGATATTTCTTGAGGACAACCAGACCAAGTCCCCCACTTCAAACCGAGGACCATCAGTCCTATGCCGGTTGGCAAACCGCTGGGCCCTCTCCTGAGAGAGGGACAACCTCTCCACTACCTGGTCCCAAATCTGCTGCATACACTCCACAACAGAGTCAACACCTGGACAGACAGAAGCCTCCGTCTGTCCTGAAGAAAATCGAGGGTGAAACCCAAAATTGCAGAAAAATGGAGACATCAAAGTGGCAGAGCTAGCCCTATTATTAAGAGCAAACTCAGCCAAAGGCAAAAAAGAGACCCAGTCATCTTGATCAGCAGACACAAAGCATCTCAGATAAGTCTCCAATGTCTGGTTTGTTCTCTCAGTTTTTCCATTGGTCTGAGGATGAAAAGCCGAGGAGAAAGACAATTGAACACCAAGTTTAGAACAAAAAGTCCTCCAAAATCTGGAAACAAACTGGACTCCTTTGTCAGACACAATGTTCTCAGGAATGCCGTGTAACCGAACCACGTGCTGAAGGAACAAAGGCACCAATTCGGAGGAGGAAGGCAACTTAGGTAATGGCACAAGATGTATCATTTAGGAAAACCTATCACAAATCACCCAAATAACGGTCATTCTCTGAGAAACAGGGAGGTCGGAAATGAAATCCATAGAGATATGGGTCCATGGTCTCTTGGGCACAGGCAATGGCATCAACAAACCACTAGAGCGAGAGCAAGGCTTGGAGCGAGAGCAAGTCCCGCAGGACTGCACAAATTCCCTGACGTCACAAGACAAAGTAGGCCACCAAAAGGACCGACTAACCAAGTCTCTGGTACCAAAAATTCCGGGATGACCGGCCAACGCGGAACAATGAATCTCAGACATCACACTCTTTTTCCACCGGTCTGGGACAAACAATTTCCCAATAGGGCAGCGCTCGGGTTTATCCTCCTGACACCCTTCCAGAGCCAGTCTCAAATTGGGCGAGATGGCGGAAAGAACTACACCCTCTTTCAAAATAACAGCAGGATCAGATAACTCAGGAGAGTCCGCAAGGAAACTCCTCGAGAGGGCATCCGCCTTAACATTCTTAGTGCCAGGAAGAAAGGAAACCACAAAATTAAAACGTGTGAAAAACAAGGCCCACCTGGCCTGTCTAGGATTAAGTCGCTTTGCTGATTCCAGATAAACCAGATTCTTATGGTCCGTGAGGACCACCACCTGATGTTTGGCTCCCTCCAGCCAATGTCACCACTCTTCAAAAGCCCACTTCATGGCCAATAACTCCCGATTACCCACGTCATAATTACGTTCAGTTGGAGAAAATTTTCGAGAGAAAAAGGCACAAGGGTTACTTTTAGAGGTCTCTGGATCTCTTTGGGACAAAACGGCACCTGCCCCAATTTCAGAGGCATCCACCTCCACCTGAAATGGCAGAGAAACATCAGGCTGCCGTAGAACAGGAGCAGAAGTGAATCTCTGCTTAAGTTCCTGAAACGCAGAGACTGCCTCAGGAGGCAAATTCACCACATCAGAACCCTTTTTGGTCAAATCAGTCAATGGTTTAACAATAACAGAGAAATTACCAATAAATTTACGATAAAAATTGGCAAAACCCAAGAATCTCTGAAGAGCCTTCAATGAAGTAGGCTGGACCCAATCACAGATGGCCTGAACCTTGACCGGGTCCATTTCAATAACAGACGGAGACAAAATGAATCCCAGAAATTAGATCCTCTGTACGCCAAAAAGACACTTTGATCTCTTCACATACAGAGCATTCTCTCTCAAAATCTGGAACACAGTCCGAACATGTTTCACATGAGAGTCCCAGTCATTGGAAAAAATCAAGATATCATCCAAATAAACAATCAGAAATTTATCCACAAAATCCCTGAAAATGTCATTCATGAAGGACTGGAAGACGGAAGGAGCATTAGTGAGCCCAAAGGGCATCACTAGGTACTCAAAATGCCCCTCTGGGGTATTAAACGCCGTCTTCCATTCATCCCCGTGCTTAATGTGAATAAGGTTATACGCCCCCCTGAGGTCAAGCTTGGTAAACCAAGTAGCACTTTTCACCCTGAAAAACAGGTCAGAAATCAAGGGTAACTGATATTGATATTTCACAGTGATATTGTTCAAGAGACGATAATCAATACACGGCCTTAATGAACCATCCTTTTTGGCCACAAAGAAAAAACCGGCACCCAAGGGTGAAGAGGATGGTCTGATATGACCCTTCTCCAATGACTCCTTGATATAAGACAACATAGCGTCATGTTCAGGTACAGACAAGTTAAAAAGGCGACCTTTAGGGAATTTACTACCAGGCACTAATTCAATAGCGCAATCATAGCTCCTATGGGGGGCAAGGATGCAGATTTACTTTCGTTAAACACATCAGAAAAATCAGTCAAGAAGTCAGGAACATCCTGAGCCTGGGGAGAGGCAGAAAAAACAGGAGTGTTGGCATTAACACATTGGCAGCCCCAACTGGTCACAGACACAGATTTCCAATCCAAAACAGGATTATGAGACTGTAACCAAGGGTAACCCAGTACAATAATGTCATGCAGATTATACAGCACCAAAAATTTGCAACTCTCCTGATGATCAGGTTCAACCCTCATTATCACCTGAGTAGAGAACTGGGGTTTATTCTCAGCCAAAGGGGTAGAATCAATCCCCAGTAGGGGAATAGACTTCCGTAGGGGTATCAAGGGAAACCCACAACGTTTAGCAAAATCAAAATCCATCAGGTTAATAGCTGCTCCCGAATCAACAAAAGTCTGAGCAGAAAATGTGGACAGGGAGCAAATCAGGGTAACAGTCAACAGAAATTTAGTCTGAACACCACCCAAGACAACTGAGCGTGCAAAACGTTTTCCCCGCTTAGGGCAGACTGAAATAGCATGAGAGGCGTCACCACAGTAGAAACATAACCCATTGTGTTTTCGAAACTCATGACGCTGTGCCCCAGAAGCCACTCTATCACACTGCATGAACTCAGAAGCTGTTTCACAAGGCAACACTATTCCACGCATACCTCTACGCTCACGCAAACGTCTGTCAATTTGAATCGCTAATGACATAGAATCATTGAGACCAGAGGGAGCAGGGAAACCCACCATAACATCTTTTACATTCTCTGACAGACCCTTCCGAAAAAGGGCTGCCAAAGCATCATCATTCCATTTGGTCAGGACTGCCCACTTTCGGAATTTCTGACAGTACAACTCAGCGTCCTCAAGCCCCTGATTTAATGCCAACAAGGTTTTTTCAGCTTGATCAGTGACATTAGGTTCATCGTACAATAACCCCAGAGCCAGAAAAAATGCATCAACATTACTCAAAACAGGGTCCCCAGGTGTCAGGGAAAAAGCCCAATCCTGAGGATCGCCGCACAGGAGAGAGATGACAATTTGAACCTGCTGTGCTGCGTTCCCTGAGGACTTAGGTTTTAAGGCAAAAAACAACTTACAGTTATTTTTGAAATTCAGAAATTTAGCTCGATCCCCCAAAAATAAATCTGGCATGGGGATCCTAGGTTCCACAACCGGCAACCTAGCAAGATAGGTAGCAATACTCCGAACTTCAGTGGCAAGCTGATCCACACAGCAAGACAACTGTGCAAACTCCATTGAGAGAAAAAAAAAATCCTCCTCAGCACCCAGAGAAAAAGAGGGAAAAAATGCAACAAACAGAGAAAAAAAAAAATTCTGACAACTTCCCTTTTTCTTTTTCCCTTTACTATTTTACCCTTCTGTTGAGTACCATATAATTTTCAGTTGGGCCGGTGATACTGTTATGATTTGGTAGCTGAGGAGAGCAGGCAAAAACGGCAATACACCAGAGAGGTTGGAATCTACTGGATTGCAGTACTCTGACTAACCACCAACAACTAAAGGCAGCCGTGGAGCGTTCCTACGTTGGTCCTAGACGCCTCGTCACAGCCTGAGAGGTTAACTACACCTAAAGATAGAAAGAGGAAAGCTATCTGCCCTGGAGCAGATCCCCAAAGAACATAGGAAGCCCCCAAACATTTAATGGCGGTTAGACAAGAGGAAATACAGACACAGACAGAAAATAGTATGAGCAAACATTGGGGCCCAATCTACCTGGACAGAAAAGGATAGGAAGGACACTTACTGCAATCCAAAAAACCCTAAAAAATACCAACTCTACTAATTGCAAAAACAACTGAGATCACACGACCTCTACCACCTAAATTAGCTCTCTGGTGTCACAAAACTAAGCCGCAGCCACTGAAAAAACTGGAAAAGGCAAATGAACAAATAGCAGTGGCTCAGATAAACTGAGAGGAGCACAAGCCCCCGGAGGGGACCTGGCTGACCTCCACAGAAGTGCAGGGAACAATGCAAAAAGCAAGCACAAAAATAAAAGCAGAAAATATCTTATCTGATAGCAGAAGAAGCAGGCAAGACTCAGCAAGCTTCCAAGTGAACCAGGAACCACAGTTGAGACAAGAACAATTGATCACCGGCAACCATGATGGGAGGGAACCTCCCCTATATAAGACCAGTCCGTAACTCCCGATTGCCAATCTTCACTGAATGGTTCAGCACTGTCTGCAACCACCAGAGGGAGCCTCTGCTCAGAATTCATTTCTAACACATTCACAACAGTAGGGGCTGAGAACCCGATTCCAGCGATGTGTCACTTTCTAGTCTGTGTTGTTTTTTCAATACAATCAGTGTTTTATCAACAGGAGATTATCACTACAGTACTAAGTGTCTCATGCCTCCTGGTCCAACCCCGCCCCACCACTGATTAGCAGCTCTCTGTCAATATACATTGTACACAGAATGCAGCCAATCAGTGGTGTGGGGGGGGGTTATACACAGTTCAGCCTTTGAGCTCTGCTAGATATAACTGTGATTGTATCACAACTGCTGCACCCAGTAAACAAAGTGATACATCGCTGGAATCAGCGTCTATGTCCCTACATCACACTGCGGTAAGATTAAATAGCAAAAACCTGCTGACAAATTCCCTTTAAACACCAGGCTCCATTGATTTTTGAATTTTCACATTTTCCTGTCTTGTTTTTGGTTTGTTTCATTTGCATTCTTCTTTTTATTTAGCCTTTTTTATTTGATATGTGTTCCCCTGTTTGTTTGTTTTTATGCTCCTCATTGTTCATATGGTTTGTGGTTTCTAGATGTTTTCATTCATCAATTACGACTTTTTAAAAAATTCACCAAATAATTTTGTACTCCGCCTCACCCCAGAGTGATTTTATGTATATCTGCAAATTTTGCTATATTTTAGTAGAACAAAGGCAAAAGCCTTGATTCATTGTTGTTGTTTCTCCACTTCTCTGGAATAATTTTCTCTTTTTTAGTGACTTTATTATTTGCACCTTATTCTTTATACAGTCATGGCCAAAAGTTTTGAGAATGACACAAATATTATATTTTCACATGATCTGCTGCCCTATGGTTTTTATGTGTGTTTGACAGATGTTTTTATCACAGACAGAAATATAATAATTGCAAACATATGAGTAACAAAAGCTTATATTGACAGTTAGAATGAGTTAATGCAGCAAGTCAATATTTGCAGGGTTGACCCTTCTTCTTCAGGACCTCTGCAATTCTCCCTGGCATGCTCTCAATCAACTTCTGGACCAAATCCTGACTGATAGCAGTCCATTCTTGCACAATCAATGCTTTCATTTTGTCAGAATTTTTAGGTTTTTGTTTGTCCACCCGTCTCTTGATGATTGACCACAAGTTCTCAATGGGATTAAGATCTGGGGAGTTTCCAGGCCATGGACCCAAAATCTCTAAGTTTTGTTCCCTGAGCCATTTAGTCATCACCTTTGCTTTATGGCAAGGTGCTCTATCATGCTGGAAAAGGCATTGTTGATCGCCAAACTTCTCTTGGAGGGTTGGGAGAAGTTGCTCTTGGAGGACATTCTGGTACCATTCTTTATTCATGGCTGTGTTTTTAGGCAAGATTGTGAGAGAGCCGATTCCCTTGGCTGAGAAGCAACCCCACACATGAATGGTTTCAGGATGCTTAACAGTTGGCATGAGACAAGACTGGTGGTAGCGCTCACCTTGTCTTCTCCGAATGAGGCGTTTTCCTGATGTCCCAAACAATCGAAAAGGGGATTCATCAGAGAAAATAACTTTACCCCAGTCCTCAGCAGTCCACTGCCTGTACCTTTTGCAGATTATCAGTCTGTCCATGATGTTTTTTCTGGAGAGAAGTGGCTTCTTTGCTGCCCTCCTTGAGACCAGGCCTTGCTCCAAGAGTCTCCGCCTCACAGTGCGTGCAGATGCACTCACACCTGCCTGCTGCCATTCCTGAGCAAGCTCTGCACTGCTGGTAGCCCGATCCCGCAGCTGAAACACTTTTAAGAGACGGTCCTGGCACTTGCTGGTCTTTCTTGGGCGCCCTGGAGCCTTTTTGGCAACAATGGAACCTCTCTCCTTGAAATTCTTGATGATGCGATAGATTGTTGACTGAGGTGCAATCTTTCTAGCTGCGATACTTTTCCCTGTTAGGCCATTTTTGTGCATTGCAATGATGACTGCACGTGTTTCTTTAGAGATAACCATGGTTAACAGAAGAGAAACAATGATGCCAAGCACCAGCCTCCTTTTAAAGTGTCCAGTGGTGTCATTCTTACTTAATCATGACAGATTGATCTCCAGCCATGTCCTCATCAACACCCACACCTGTGTTAATGGAGCAATCACTGAAAAGAGGTTAACCGGTCCTTTTAAGGCAGGGCTGCAATGATGTTGAAATGTGTTTTGGGGGATAAAGTTAATTTTCTAGCTAAATATATACTTTGCAAGTAATTGCTGTTAAGCTGATCACTCTTTATAACATTCTGGAGTATATGCAAATTGCCATTAGAAAAAGTGAAGCAGTAGACTTTGTAAAAATTAATATTTGTGTCATTCTCAAAACTTTTGGCCATGACTGTACATTTTGTGCCAGTTTCTTTTTAAGCCTTTTTTATTTCTCCTAGACAGTTTTGCTTATTCAGATATTTTAGACATATGTGAGACAGTGAGAGTATGTGTGTTGAATGGGGTGTACATTTCACCTAGATACTTTGCTGACTGGTATAAGGGAAATGTATGGCTTTGTAAACCTAGTGGTAGAGAAAGGTCACTACACCTTACATTCAGTACACACTTGCAGCTCAGGCCTGAAACCACTCAGCTGTTAATTAGGAGACCAGAAGTAGGTGTCAGCGAACACAGACAGAGAGCTCGCTTAGTCTGGACAAGGAGTCCAGGCACAAGAAGGAGTCTCCAGGAGTATGAGCTGTCTCAGTCTGGGTGCTCGATGTACCCCGGACACAGGAGTAGTCTCTGTGAGAATCCATGCGGATAGCTGCTGAATAGGAGGGGAGCTCTCTCAAGTCTGGACGTTGGATATGCCTTCAGACACAAGGAGGAGACTCTGTGAAACTCCATGCTGGTAACTACTGAACATATGTGTTGTTTTGGGGACAGGCTGTTAGAGTCTGGACCCAGATAGAGAGGGAAATCTATCTAAGTGTAGTAAGTGGCTGGACAAGCCCAGGGCTTATGTTTATGATTTGGTTTTGATTATGTTCTGTTTGCTGTGGACTTTAATAAAGCTGGTTGCGGCCAGTTTTTACCAGAACTGCTGTCTGTGAATGAGCTGTTTCCGTGCCACTCCGTCTACCCGGACGGCGATCCCAGAGCTATATCCCCTGAAAAGCTTACAATTGGTGGAGAATGCGGGCAGCACAGTGGCTTAGAGACAGCAATAAAGGAGAGAAGTCTGTTGAAGCAGCAGCAGAGAAAAAAAAAAAGTGTGTCAGCAAAAAACGTCTGATTGGAGCAGTCTTAAAGAGACAGTAGCCCTAATAGACTTTGCAAAGAAAAAAAAAAAAGTGTCTGCACAGCAAGGCTGAATTTTCTGTGGAAAAGACTGTGGAGTGTGTATGTCTTGAGTGAAGACTGCCGTTGTTGAGACAGAGAAGTCTGACAGCATGGATGACAGCATGGAGGCGCTGTTTGAACAAATGGCGCAAGTTAATGTGCAACATAAGACTGCCGTGGTTGACACAGATAAGTCCGGCAGTATGGAGGAGCTCGTTGAGTACCTGGTCCAGGCCCAGCGGAGCATGCAGCAGAGCATGGAGCGGCAGCGCCTGCAGCACCAGCAGCGCATGCAGCAGGCCCAGCAGCAATTCCTGCAGCAGCAGCAGGAGAATAACCGGTTGTTTTTTGAGCAGGTTGCAGCACTACAAAAGAGTTGCAGCGCATCGTCCCAAAGTAATGTTGCAAAGTCACCTGCATTGTCCGCTGTAAAGAAGGCGGTAAGACGGTCCCTGAAAAAGATGACACCTCGTGATGATGTGGAGGTATATCTCACTAGGTTTGAGGGACTGGCGGAGAAGGAGAATCTGCCCCTATCTGAATGGGCCATGATGGTCGCACCCTATCTGATTGGAGAACCCCAAAGGGCCTATGCTGACCTGAGCGAGCAGGACAGCCAAGACTATGCCAAGCTGAAAGCGGAGATTCTTACCCGGCTGGGTGTTACGGTGACAGCCCGTGCCAGGGGAGTTCATGACTGGAGATGCAGTTGGGAGTCTGCAGTCAGCAAACCTGATTATGGAGTTGAAAAGGTGATAGTGGACCGCTACACCCAAGCACGTCCTCCTGAGGTACAGCCAGAGGTCGGACAAGGAGACCACCAGGACGCCAATCGTCTGGTCAGCCTGATGGAGAGGGCCTTCGCCACCAAGGACTGCCTCCGTGACCAGCCGTCTGAGAGGTCGTCACTTCGGAGTTCCTGGACGCCGAACTCTCCCGGTAAGAGCGTTCCAGCTGTTGGGGTCGTGTGGGTGGGAGAGTGTGATGGACAGTGTTGGAGATGTCGTGAAATTGCAGCCAACTGTCCAATAGAGGGGGAGCCTATGTGTTGTGATGTTGGCGGATCCCTCTCTCCCTGCGCAGAGCCTGTGTGTGTGTCCACCTCAGCCGAAGAGACTGGACCACAGGGGTCCCCGGTGGTTGCAAATGACTGCCCAGCACAGGCCCTCTTGGACTCAGAGAGTCCAGTGACTTCCGTATGGGACAGCCTGATTGATAGGGACTTTATCCCTGATAAACACCTGAGTGTGGTGTGCGTCCATGGAGACACCAAAGTCTACCCAGAGACTGTCGTGGACTTGATCCCCAAACGCGGTGAGGTTTCATGTGAAGTGGGGGTAGTGAAGAACCTGGTGCCCCCCGTCATATTGGGTAATGACTTTCCCCGGTCTAAGGATCTCTGGGGGAAAAATGTTTCTGATGGACAGTGTGATGAAGCTCCTATTGAGGGTGCGCAGTCCCGAGGGGCGGAACACAATGCTAGTGGGCCGTTAAACTTATGTGATAATGATGATGATGATGATGATAATGATAATGATGATGATGATCATGATAATGATGATGACCATGATAATGATGCTGATGCTGATAATGATAATGATGATGATCATGATAGTGATGATGATACTGATCATAATCATGATAATGATATTGATAATAATGATGACTGTGATAGTGATGAAATTCCTTTGCAGGTGATGTTGGGAGACGAGGATGGTGGTTCTCAGGAACCGAGTGTCCCTGACTTACCTGTGTCCTGTGACAATTTTGAGAGTGAGCAGTGGCGAGACCCCTCTCTTAAAACGGCCCAGGAAAATATAAATGTTCTAAATGAGGTTTCCCAAGAGCCTGGCTCTGAGGAGAGGTTTCCTCATGTTGCCATAAACACTCACCTGTTGTATAGGGACACTGAAGTCCAGGGAGAGGTCGTGAGCCAGCTCCTAGTACCTGAGCTATATGAAAGTATAGTGCTGGGGTTGTCACATAGTCACATACTTGAGGGACCACCTGAGGGAAACCAGGGACCAGATGGTGAAGTTAATGTTGTGGATGACATGTTAACTAAGGTTCCAGATCAAGATGTGAATGAGAATGAATTGTATAACCCTGACAGTGAGCAGGATGTGAATGAAAATGAAGTGTATAACCCTGAAAGTGAGCAGGATGTGAATGAGAATGAATTGTATAACCCTGACAGTGAGCAGGATGTGAATGAAAATGAAGTGTATAACCCTGAAAGTGAGCCAGATGTGGCTGAGAAAAAGGGGTCAGACAGGGATAGTGGTAGTGATAGTGAATCATCTGATGACAATCAAGCAACCAATGCAAATGAGGAAGGCATGGTAGCAGAGGAGGTTGAGAGTCCTGAGAGGAAGGCTGATGCTGACCTTGCAGTCGGACAGAAGATGGCATCTGAAGATGTTTTACAGTTGGCCGGTTCCCTGGCGAAGACTAAGGTGAAAGGAGGAGAGCTGAGCTTTAAAGGCAGGACTCTGAAACTGAACACAGCCCAAGTAGATGCTGTTGGAAATGTGAAGTTACCAAGGTATGGTGTGGATCTGTATCGTGCCAAGGACTCTGAGGGAGATGCTGCAGAGGTGGAAAAAGCCATAGAAGTGGTAGTCACCAAGCCAGATGCCTCATCAGAAGCTGAGGTCTCAAGTGAAGCTGTGAGGAACAAGACTGAAGATATGGGGACTGACTCTGTCCAGGAATCTGTTTCTGCCGAAGACAGCGGCGTGGACGGGTTGCGGTTCGGATCAGTAGCTGCAACTCGTGAAGCTCAGGCTGGAAGTTCGGCGCCCGGAGCCCCAGCGGTGTTCCCGAGTGACACCAAGGATCTGGATAAGTCACAAGATGAGATTTTGAGACATCAGGCTGGCGTTGGTGAGCTCAAGCGCACTTTCATGGAGTCTACATCGGAGCCACGTCCCAACAAATGGGAAAAGCGATGTGTCACTCAGTTGCCGCTGCAGACACACGGGAGCTCAGATGGGATGCAGAACGTGGTGGAAGAGAAGAATCCGGCGGGTTCTGAGTATACAGATGCAGCTATCAAGGAGAACTTGAAAGCTGGAATAAATGGAGATATTGGAGACCATAATGATGTGACTGAAGAGGTAGAATGTAAGACTGACGGTAGGGCTTCTGAGCATGTTCTACCAGAAGAGCCTGAAGAAGGGGCCGAAGACATAAAGGACGTCCAACAGGTACCAGATGAATTGATTACTTCTCAGAAAAAACTCCAAACTGTGATGAAGGAGTGTGATGAAAGCCATGAGCATCTTCGTGAGAAAGTCAATGAAGTAAAAGGAAGAATACAGGGAATCTCTTCGTTGCAAGAGCAAAT
>JARQOD010000002.1:38449144-38480612 GCA_033576555.1 Oophaga sylvatica
TAAAAAAGGATGCTGTCCCCTTCTGACAGTCTAAAAGGAAAATGTGTATTTTATATCTGTCTTTTTCTCAGCTGATTTATGGCCACAGATTAAAGTTGAATGTGCAGGGAAACAAAGAGCCTGGAAAATACAAAGGGAGCCTAATTTATAATGAAACCCAATTGGAAAAATTATTTTTAGCACAAAATTTTAGTAAAAAAAAATAAAAGGCCTCAAAGGTGGATGTGGGGGACATGGGGGGGGGGTCAGCGGGTCCTCTAGTCAGCTAGCCAAAACCGCATGGACCACGGCTCATCCCACCGAATGCTCGCTCTACTTTTACTGTGGGCGTAATTACTACTTAGCAGAGTGACAACACAGGGTGAGGGTAAAACAGTGTGTCAATACTTTATTAAACCACAAAACAGGTAAATAACTCATAGAACAGTCCCAGCAAAATGGCCAAGATGGTGCAAGATTACAAAGCCTCACCCTTCCAATGACTCACCAGGATAAGAGCAGCTGTGACATCAGAGATTCCAGAGCCAACTACCCCACCTGTGGCACGCACAGAGAGTAGGTAACGACAAGCGTAGGAAGATGATAGTCCATTGAGGTACAAGGCCAGGTGACTGGAGGGTCGCAACATGGCTCCAAACAATTCCGTGAACATCTCCCAATCCTGACTTTCCCAAATGTACATATCCATGGATATAGTGATGGTCAATGGAGCAGATCTGTATTCTTTCAGTAGTCCCTTAAGCTGGCATCCTGTGTAATGTCAAATCTATGTCCCTCGTGATGGAGCCATGATATCTTGGCTGCTGTCCTGTAGAGTGTTCCTGGCTGAGGTTTTGTACAGAATCTCTGAAGCTTTGAATCTCTTGGATGTCTTGTTGCAGAGACATATCTCCTTTTTATCTTTTAGAATTATTGTTCTTCAAGCCATCATCCACAGGTTAAGGGGGTGAGGTTAATATGTATTGTTTGATTGTTTAGAGTTTATCCTTCAGTGTCTGCAAGTCAACAAACTGCATAGCCTGGTATAATGTGTAATCAACATATCAGCAAAAATCATTCCACCGGAAGTGACGTGCTGAAAGCTGACCGGAAATTAGGTAATTTTGGGAGGAGCTTGTGAGGGAACCATGGAGGCACTTCAGGGAATGCTTCAGATCCATCACCGTGTCCCCCGACAGCGCGGACAGTGGTATCGCCTTTGAATCGGGGATGTCGGCCATGTGAGCGGCTCATGATATGTCGTGCACCAGGAGGCTCAGGTGGGCGCTACAATGGGAGCCAAGCAGCTATAGTATCTTTATAGAATCTTTATTTCTTTCTCTCTCTGTTCTTTCTTTCCCCTCTTTCTTTCTCTCTGTTCTTTCTTTCTCTCTCTCTGTTCTTTCTTTCCCATCTTTCTTTCTTTCCCATCTTTCTTTCTCTCTCTGTTCTTTTTTTCTCTCTCTGTTCTTTTTCTTTCTTTCTCTCTGTTCTTTCCCCTCTTTCTTTCTTTCTTTCTTTCTATCTTTCTGTTCTTTCTTTCCCTTTCTTTCTATCTCTCTGTTCTTTCTTTCTCTCTCCCTCTCTGTTCTTCCTTTTTCTCTCTGTTCTCTTTCTTTCCCCTCTTTCTTTCTCTCTTTTCTTTCTTTCTCTCTCTGTTCTTTCTTTCCCATCTTTCTTTCGTTCTCTTTCTGTTCTCTTTCTTTCCCCTCTTTCTTTCTCTCTCTGTTCTTTCCTATCTTTCTTTCCTTCTCTCTTCTCTTTCTTTCCCATCTTTCTCTCTCTGTTCTTTCTTTCCCCTCTTTCTTTCTCTCTCCCTCTCTGTTCTCTTTCTTTCTTTCTTTCTTTCCCCTCTTTCTTTTTTCTTTTCTCTCTGTTCTTTTTTCTGTCCACTCTTTCTTTCTCTCTCTGTTCTTTTTCTTCTTTCTCTATGTTCTTTCTTTCCCTCTTTCTTTCCCATCTTTCTTTCTGTCTATCTCTCTGTTCTTTCTTTCTTCCCCTCTTTATTTTTCTTTCTTTCTTTCTCTCTCTGTTCTTTCTTTCCAATCTTTCTCTCTCTCTCCCTCTCTGTTCTTTCTTTACCCTCTTTCTTTTTTCTCTCTCTCTATTCTTTTTTCTGTCCCCTCTTTTTTCTCTCTGTTCTTTCTTTCTCTCTCTCCGTTTCTTTCTTTCTCTCTATCTCTCTGTTCTTTCTTTCTTTCGCTCCCTGTTCTTTCTTTCTTTCCCCTCTTTCTTTCTTTCTTTCTTTCTTTCTTTCTTTCTTTCTTTCTTTCTTTCTTTCTTTCTTTCTTTCTTTCTCTCTGTTCTTTCTTTCCCCTCTTTCTTTCTCTCTCTGTTCTTTCTTTCCCCTTTCTCTCTCCCTCTCTGTTCTTTCTTTCTTTCTCTCTCTGTTCTTTCTTTCCCATCTTTCTTTCTCTCTCTGTTCTTTCTTTCTCTTCTTTCTTTCTCAATATCTCTCTGTTCTTTCTTTCTTTCTTTCTTTCTCTCTGCGTTCTTTCTTTCTCTCTATCTCTCTGTTCTTTCTTTCCCCTCTTTCTTTCCTTTTCTCTCTCTGTTCTTTATTTCCCCTCTTTCTTTCTCTCTCTGTTCTTTCTTTCCCCTTTCTTTCTTTCTTTCTTTCTTTCTTTCTTTCTCTCTCTGTTCTTTCTTTCCCCTCTTTCTTTCTTTCTTTCTTTCTTTCTTTCTTTCTTTCTTTCTCTGTTCTTTCTTTCCCCTCTTTCTTTCTCTATCTCTCTGTTCTTTCTTTCCCCTCTTTCTTTCTCTCTGTTCTTTCTTTCCCTCTCTTTGTTCATTCTTTCCCCTCTTTCTTTCTCTCTCTGTTCCTTCTTTCCCCTCTTTCTTTCTCCCTCTGTTCTTTCTTTCTTCCCCTCTTTATTTCTTTCTCTCTCTTTTTTTTTCTTTCGCCTCTTTCTTTCTTTCCCCTCTTTCTTTCTCTCTCTCTCTGTTCTTTCTTTCCCCTCTTCCTTTCTGTTTTCTTTTTTCTCTCTCTGTTCTTTCTTTCTTTTTCTCAGTACCAGTGTGTCCACAGTACCAACCACTGTGCCCTCAGTACCAGTCAGTGTGATCAGCAGTGCTAAATGGGTGTGGGTGCTGCGTGGACATGGGTGTGACTAGTTGTGAAATGGGTGTGGTCGGGGTGCGGCCTAAAATTTGCTGCGGTGCGCTGCGCGTGCTACAACCTTTGTCCCTCTTTCCTGTCTTCAAAAGTTGGGAGGTATGGTCCAAGGCACCTATAATACCCCTCCAGCGCTGCTGTTACCTTACAGCCACATACAGTATCTAAAAAAAATTTGCAAGTCAGAAGCCAGGAAAAGCTGGGTGGTGACCCTGTTAGATGTATACAAGTGCTGGTTATCACCCATGTTTCTCAGGTTAAGAGATAATTGTATATTTAAATTTGTAACCAACCGGCGGAAAGATAAAAACTTAATTACATATTGTATTTACTGAGGTTTATTTCTCTGCGTTTTTTGGGAGGGGAGAGGCTGTTTAATCGTTAGAATAATGCAAAGGTTTGAATGATTTTTAAAAATGGCTTATCTAACACCGACATATCCTGAATTGCTCTACAGATATTGTCACCGCTCACATGAGACATCGTTCCCATTGAGGCTCACAATCTAAATCCCCAATTTAAGAAGTTGTCCAGGATTAGATGAAGACTGCTTTTTTATCCAAGGGCAGTAAACTTGTCTACAAGTTGACGTGAATGATACAGAACTGCAATACAGCGGACATCCTGTACACAGGAGTGGTACTGTGTTCACTGTTTTTAGAAAAAAGGAGCGCATTTTCCTAATTTTGTGACAAACTCTCAGCCAATAGATCTTCTGGATGAAAATAAGCTTGTTCACATTCACTGATAGCAAACATAAATCTTTTAAAATAGTGAGGAGCGTAAATGAAATCTGTTAGCAGGATTTGTTATGTAATCTGAGAGCACCATGATGTAGGGGCTGAGAACCCAATTCCAGCGATGTGTCACTTTCTAGTCTGTGTTGTTTTTTCAATACAATCAGTGTTTTATCAACAGGAGATTATCACTACAGTACTAAGTGTCTCCTGCCTCCTGGTCCAACCCCGCCCCCACCACTGATTAGCAGCTCTCTGTCAATATACATTGTAGACAGAAAGCAGCCAATCAGTGGTGTGGGCTTATACACAGTTCAGCCTTTGAGCTCTGCTAGATATAACTGTGATTGTATCACAACTGCTGCACCCAGTAAACGAAGTGATACATCGCTGGAATCAGCATCTATGTCCCTACATCACGCTGCGGTCAGATTATATAGCAAAAACCTGCTGACAGATTCCCTTTAAACACCAGGCTCCATTGATTTTTGAATTTTCACATTTTCCTGTCTTGTTTTTGGTGTGATTCATTCACATTCTTTTTATTTGGTCTTTTTTATTTGATATGTGTTCCCCTGTTTTTTTGTTTTTTTTATGCTCCTCATTGTTCATATGGTTTGTGGCTTCCTGATGTTTTCATTCATCAATTACGACTTTTTAAAAAATTCACCAAATAATTTTGTACTCCGCCTCACCCCAGAGTGATTTTATGTATATCTGCAAATTTTGCTACATTTTAGTGGAACAAAGGCAAAAGTCTCGATTCATCGTTGTTGTTTCTCCACTTCTCTGGAATAATTTTTCTTTTTTAGTGACTTTATTATTCTTTATACATTTTGTGCCAGTTCCTTTTTAAGCCTTTTTTTATTTCTCCTAGACAATTTTGCTTATTCAGATATTTTAGACAGATTTGTGAAAGGCAACTTTTAGCAAAATGTTGCATTGTTTTGCCCCCATCTCCCTCCAGCCCCGGCCTGGAGTAAGGCTTCTGGTGTATTTAATTTGGCACACCCCACCTTAAAAAGAATTTACTACTTTAGGCCGGTTTCACGCGTCAGTGTCTCCGGTACCTGTAGTGACAGCTTCCTCACGTACCGGAGACACTGACACACGTAGACACATTAAAATGAATGTGTCTCTGTACATGTCAGCGTGTTTTCATGGACCGTGTGTCCGTGTGCAAAACACGGAGAAATGTCAGTGTTCCTGGGAGGGCACGACTGCAAAACGTGCTATACACGTGCACATGGAGAACAGTTCACTCTGTCCTCCTTTCGCACGGACGGCTACAGTAAGCGCTGTCCCCCTGCCTATGGTGCTGAAGCTCACTGTCATTATTCTCCCTGCTCTGCCGGCAACAGTGAGCAGGGAGAATAAATGAAAAACCTGATGTAGGGTTCCCCTTAGTTTTTGAACCAACCCGGCAAAACTATACAGCTGCTGGCTGCTATTCTCAGACTGGAAAGGGGCCATGAATATGGGCCCCCCCAGCCTAAAATCAGCAGCCCGCAGCTGCCCAGAAAAAGAGCATCTATTAGATGCGCCTATTCTGGAGCTTTGTCGGGTTCTTTCCACTTACCCTGTAGCTGTGGTATAAGTGGGGTTAATAAGGGGTTAATGTCACCTTTCTATTGTAAGGTGACATTAAGCCAGGCTTAGTAATGAAGAGGTGTCAATAAGACACCTCTTCATTACTAAAGGGTATGCCACACTGAACAATATCGCTAACGGGATCGCTAAAAAACGTCACTATTTAGCGATCCCGTTAGCGATGTTGTTCAGTGCGGCATCTGCCAGCGACGAGCTTCCTGCTGTGATCTCGCTCGTCGCTGGAATCGTTCCGGACCCTATTTTCTCGTCGGCGCTCCTGCTGGGTAAGTATATATCGCTAGTGTGGCACCTTTTCTTAGCGATTTAGCGGTACTTTTGTACCGCTAAAGTCGTTAAGAAGATCGCTAACGGCGATAGCGTCGTTAACTATATCGCTAAATGTGGCCGCACTTAGCGATATAGAAACAATCCCGCTAGCGATCGCATTAGTATGCGTCGTTATCGTGATCGCTAGCGGGATTGTTTAGTGTGGCAGTACCTTTAACCCTTAGTTATTCAAGGGTTAAATAAACTCACACAGTAAGAATAAAGTATTTTAATGAAAGAATACACTACACAGTTGTAAAATCTTTATTACACTCCATTCCATTATCGAAGCCCTCGATCTCCTGGAAAAATATAAAATAAAAAGCAACAATATCCCATACCTGTCCACCATATAGTCAAGTCCCATGGCGTAAATCCATCTCAGGGGGTTAATCGTTTACAGCCGTAGCGCTGCTAATGCCGCCGCTCCGACTGTAAACTACTGAGGAATGAATGGGAGCAGCCGCACAGGGCTCAGTGACTGGGGGTGACGTCACTGAGTCTGTGCTCGCTGACAGCTGAACTCCTGTGACCTCAGCACCGTCATTTTCCTACGTAATTTTGGCAATAGCCCCAGGAAGAAGCCCATGCAAACGCGCGTCGAGGCATAGTGTGCGGCTCTCCTGACAGCTATGGGTAAGAAATAAATATGGGGTTATGACCCACTGACTGATTGGCGAGGATTCTTATGAATATCATACTTCTCTAGGGGATTACTGTGCCTCTGCTAGTCTGTGTCTTTGGGGCCTCTTTAATAGAATATAGCTTCACTGACAATATATACATTGTGACTCCCTGCTGTCACTAGCGCTGCACTTGTGTTGCACTTAGGTCCTGTTTTGACACTCTGCCATATTAGTGCTGTATAATTTTGTCCATTGTTGTAGATGTGATGTATTTATTAATAAAATAATGATGGGATTTTATTTTTGGATATAGACTCCTTTTTTCATGCATGTTTACAAGTTGTTGGAGTTTTCCTATGGCTAGTGCCTCTTGGTGCTTTGGATATTCTCTTTGCCCCCACTCTATATTATGAATTCTGCTATTGGGATTTTGTATTATCTACATTTCTAATTGGAGGCATTTGCAATTACAACTTTCATGACACCTCCTACATTTTGGGATAGGATCTTAGAGATGGGAATACCCCTTCAAGCTTCCTTCATTAATACTAGAGGTAAAACCCCTTTAATTCACTTTACACATCTGGGCAAGAATCCATCTCCAGGATTAATGACTTGTCACTCTTACATAATGTTTGTATAGACCTTTACATAGATTGAGAGCTCTGTCTGTGAAAATCTGGGGAACATGTGGGAATTTCCAGAATGAACGGCTCTGGATGCATTACTGTAATGAGCTCATGTTTCTTTCACAGGCAGCCGAGAGTCCAGAAACGAAGGATACAGAATTCCAGGCTGTGGTCACGGCTAGGATTTCCTGTTCCCAGGGCAAGGATTTTGTATGTTGCTGCGGCCCTGTGTATGGTTACCCCGAACCAGGGTGTACTGTATGGGGGGCACAGAGGAGACAGTCGCCCCTGGGCTGAAATAACCTGGGAAATAATCTTATTTTAGTTAGAAATGGTTTAAACCCATTTTGTTTCTGCGCTTTTTGCCTTCTCCTTCCCTCAACATTCCTATTTTTCCATTGACATATGATAGATTTTTTTTGTGTTTTTGTTTGTTTTCTTTTGCAGGACGAGTTGTTGTTTTGATTGACGCATCTTACAAAATAGTGAACGGAAACTCTAAAAAAGTTTTTAGTGGGGTGAAATGGTGAAAAAAACACACAATTCAGCCGTTACGCTTTGTTACTTGTTCATTGTATTAAGAATAACCCAGTAACTTCATTCTGTCGTCAGGACGATTACAAGTTATTGTTGCTGGTTAATTATTTACTTATTATTTTACTGTTTTTTAGTTTTTAATTTAGAACTTTTTAATTTCACCCCTCAAAATGTAGGTTTTGAGACCCACAACTTTTTTTTTTTTGATGGTTTTTTTTTCGTGGGGCGAGATGTGATTTTTTTTTTCTGAAACTGCACTGGGGCACTTATAACTTTTCACTCATTTCCTATTTCCTTTCTTCGGGAAGTGAGACAACTGAAAATCAACAATTCTGGTGCTTTTTTTTTAAAGGCGTTTACTATATAGGTTAAATAATCTTAAATGGGGTTGTCTACATTTGGAACATTTTATTCTCCTTAAATACCTGTATTTGGGGCTAAAAATCATTTTTGCAATTGGGTTTCATTGCAAATTTTTCACAGTTTGGATTTTCCAGGTTTTTTGTTTCCCTGCACATCCTACTTTAATGTAATCTGTGACCTAAATCAGCTGAGAAAAAGACAAGATAAAAAAGGATGCTGTCCCCTTCTGACAGTCTAAAAGGAAAATGTGTATTTTATATCTGTCTTTTTCTCAGCTGATTTATGGCCACAGATTAAAGTTGAATGTGCAGGGAAACAAAGAGCCTGGAAAATACAAAGGGAGCCTAATTTATAATGAAACCCAATTGGAAAAATTATTTTTAGCACAAAATTTTAGTAAAAAAAAAATAAAAGGCCTCAAAGGTGGATGTGGGGGACATGGGGGGGGTCAGCGGGTCCTCTAGTCAGCTAGCCAAAACCGCATGGACCACGGCTCATCCCACCGAATGCTCGCTCTACTTTTACTGTGGGCGTAATTACTACTTAGCAGAGTGACAACACAGGGTGAGGGTAAAACAGTGTGTCAATACTTTATTAAACCACAAAACAGGTAAATAACTCATAGAACAGTCCCAGCAAAATGGCCAAGATGGTGCAAGATTACAGAGCCTCACCCTTCCAATGACTCACCAGGATAAGAGCAGCTGTGACATCAGAGATTCCAGAGCCAACTACCCCACCTGTGGCACGCACAGAGAGTAGGTAACGACAAGCGTAGGAAGATGATAGTCCATTGAGGTACAAGGCCAGGTGACTGGAGGGTCGCAACATGGCTCCAAACATTTCCGTGAAGATCTCCCAATCCTGACTTTCCCAAATGTACATATCCATGGGTATAGTGATGGTCAATAGAGCAGATCTGTATTCTTTCAGCCGGGGTAGTGGTCCCTTAAGCTGCATCCTCTGTAATGTCAAATCTATGTCCCTCGTGATGGAGCCATGATATCTTGGCTGCTGTCCTGTAGAGTGTTCCTGGCTGAGGTTTTGTACAGAATCTCTGAAGCTTTGAATCTCTTGGATGTCTTGTTGCAGAGACATATCTCCTTTTTATCTTTTAGAATTATTGTTCTTCAAGCCATCATCCACAGGTTAAGGGGATGAGGTTAATATGTATTGTTTGATTGTTTAGACAAGTTTATCCTTCAGTGTCTGCAAGTCAACAAACTGCATGGCCTGGTATAATGTGTAATCAACATATCAGCAAACAATCATTGTTCAGTGACCCTGCATACCTGTTGCGCAAAGATAACAGCACAATAAGCTGTAGGAGCTAATATTAAAGGTAAGTAACAACCATTCATCAATTTACAAATATCAATTCAACCTGCAAGAAGAGATAACATAAATATAATAGTCTATAACTCCTGGCTTACTGAAAATAGACCTAATTAAGATTAATTGCTGTGTCGTCACAGTGCCCAATCCATTTCAATGTTGAAAAATTGGGTTTTTATGGATGCAAAGACACCAGATAGAGCTTATTGTTTGTTTTTTTTATTGCAAGTTTTGTCTTCATAATAGAAAAAAAAGGGTGGCTGATTAAACTTTTATTTGTTTATTTGCAATGTTTTTAGATTTCTTTTTTAAACCAAAGCTGGGCTTTATGAAGGTGCCAACATTATCCGATATAGGATCTAATCACTAAAATGCCATCATCAATGACTGAAACAGCAGAGGTCAGAGCTTTTAGAGGCAGGCGCTGGCTGTATAGAGTATGGACACCAGCTCCTAAACCTGCTGGAGTCACAGGCGGAGGCGGATATTCTAATCTAGAGCATAGCATTTTTTGGTCCGAGAGTCACATTACATTGATCACTCCCTAGAGCTGCATTAAAGCCTAAAGGGGTATTCCGATCTTAATAATGGTGGTCCTTTTCTCATTTGAAACTCCAGATAAATGGAGTCAATATGGCGATACAGAAACACAGCTCTCTGTTCATTGTGATACATGGAAGGAGCGATGTTCAAGCAAAAACATCTTTTTTTTTTTTACTAAACATGAGGGTGCCAAAGATGATGGGGCTGGCTGTCCCTGAGCATTGTCTGCTTCATTGTCTTCTGCTTGTCACAGATGGGAAATCACAGGTTTATGAAGAGGTTATTTGTCGCTCCCTGCTGGTCACTGAGGACTCTCAAGTCTAAATATTTTTCTGGCAGTAATACAGACATTCTAACCTCCTAGGTCACTGGTGAGTGTGACATTCCATACAAACCTATGTGACTGACATACTTGTCTCTCCTGAGGTTGTAGCTGCAACCAAAAAAAGCTTTAAGATTGCATAGATCATAAACCAAACACCCAACCATTGCTACTGCCCTCCTTTGTTACGACGCTTGAATAAATCACTGACACATTGCTCTTTTCTATGGGCCGGCCACATCTTTAGTTTTTTATTATTTCTCTTACTATAACCCAAAACCTTTTTAACCATTAAACTCTGTAACACCAACATCCGAAACTGTATGCCACACTGGATCCCGGTGGGCAAGTCTGACTTCTGCTCCATCTTTTCCATTTATTGATAATTAACCCCCACAAAGGGCTGTGTGTATATCTACGCTGAACTCCAACTCCCACCCAAAAGAAAAAGAGGCTGCTTCACCCCATCCTGCAGACCTGATAAGAGTATTTTCCGTGTTTCAGTCTTTTGGTGGTGTGAACACTGACCTACAGACTTGCTCACTGTGTGCATGGCCCATGTGTTTGTATTTAATTGCTTTCTTGTTTTTGCAGCCATGCACATAAAGGCCGTTCTCTGCAGCGTGTCCACATCAGACATTACCTGTCTGAATCCTGCTCATATAGGTATTATACACATGACCAGGTTTTTAAATACATCAGTTAGGGACTGCTCTGATACGGGTATACCTTGACGTTTGGTAGAGCGACTTAGTATACATTTTTTGCAAAAAACGTATCAACCAAATACTCTGTTTTTTATCATCTTTTTACTAGCACTTGCTGTTTACTGTTATTTATTTATAACAGAGTATTTTTATACGTTTGTTTTACTGCACTTTTCTATGTTTCAGTCTTTGTGTAACACTGTCCTACAGACTTGTTCACTGTGTGAATGGCCATGTTTTTGTATTTAGACTGATAAGAATATGTCTAAACCACGTATGTAAATGCACTACATCTTGACTCATTATCACCTTCTAAAGGTACTGCCACACTAACAATCCGCTAGCGATCACGATAACGACGCATACTAATGCGATCGCTGCGGGATTGTTTCTATATCGCTAATGCTGCCACATTTAGCGATATAGTTAACGACGCTATCGCCGTTAGCGATCTCTAACGACTTTAGCGGTACAAAAGTACCGCTAAATCGCTAGAAAAGGTGCCACACAGCGATTAATACTTACCCAGCGGAGCGCCAGCGATGAATAGGGTCCGGAGCGATTCCAGCGACGAGCGAGATCACAGCAGGAAGCTCGTCGCGGAAGCTGCCGCACTGAACAACATCGCTAACGGGATCGCTAATAGTGACGTTTTTAGCGATCCCGTTAGCGATATGTTTAGTGTGAATACCCTTAATGTCTTGGCAATAACGCCAGCATTGAATGAAAAAAAATTAGAAATGTGGCAGTTGACTTTTCTGCTGGCTTTTTCGACCGCGACAGCGTCCCTGGCCCCCTGTCATGTCTCACCTGTGGAATAATTTCCAACCATGCTAAAATCATCTCTCTGAAGAAACTGGAAGTTGGATCTAGATCAGTACGCATTTAAGTCATGATCTCCACCGTCTTCAAAAAACATAAATCATTGCCTCCCTCATGTATGACCAGGAAGACTGGCATTTCTGCTTCTTTCCAAAGCTTCAGAAAGCACTTGGAACTATTTAAGACCATGAATCCCTATCCAGACTGCTTTGATATCAGGAAAACCTAGAGCCTTCCCTTCAGGTCTGCAAACAGCCCTCTGGGCCGCCGAAAAGATGTAAGAGTGCCCAAGAAAGCACACGATAGGATGACGCTGACCTGCAAGATTTAACCACATCAATTTAACCCCTTTACTCTCGAGGGTGGTTTGCATGTTAATGACCGGGCAAATTTTTACAATTCTGACCACTGTCCCTTTATGAGATTATAACTCTGGAACGCTTCAACGAATCTTGGCGAATCTGAGATTTTTTTCTCGTGACGTATTTTCATGTTAGTGGTAAAATTTCTTCACTATAACTTGCGTTTATTTATGACAAAAATGGAAATATGGCGAAAATTTAGAAAATTTTCCAATTTTCAAACTTTGAATTTTTATGCCCTTAAAACAGAGAAATATGTCACACAAAATAGTTACTAAATGACATTTCCCACATGTCTACTTTACATCAGCACAATTTTGTAAACACATTTTTTTTATGTTAGGAAGTTATAAGGGTTAAAAAATTGACCAGGGATTTCTCATTTTTACAACAAAATTTACAAAACCATTTTTTTAGGGACCACCTCAAATTTGAAGTCACTTTGAGGGGCCTATATGGCAGAAAATACCCAAAAGTGACAGCATTCTAAAAACTGCACCCCTCAAGGAGCTCAAAACCACATTCAAGAAGATTATTAACCCTTCAGGTGCTTCACAGGAATTTTTGGAATGTGGAAGAAAAAAATGAACATTAAACTTTTTAGTCACAAAAATGATCTTTTACAAACAATTTCTTTATTTTCACAAGGGTAAAAGGAGAAAATTGACAGAAAAAGTTGTGCAATTTCTCCTGAGTACGCCGATCTTTTAGTCCCCAATTTTTTTTTTCCCAAGGTTAAGAGGAAAAATTAGACCCCAAAAGTTGTTGTCCAATTTGTCCTGAGTACGCTGATACCCCATATGTGGGGGGAACCACTGTTTGGGCGCATGGCAGAGCTCGGAAGGGAAGGAGGGCTATTTGACATTTTCAAACCAAAAATTGGCTGTGTCGCGTTTGGAGAGCCCCTGATGTGCCTAAACAGTGGAAATCCCCGAATTCTAACTTCAACCCTAACCCTAATCCCAACCCTAACCATAACCCTAACACACCCCTAACCCTAATCCTAACCATAATCCTAACCACAAACCTAACCCTAACACACCTCTAACCCTAATACCAACACTAACACTAATTTCAACCCTAACCGTAATCCAAACCCTAACCCCAACTCTAGCCCCAACCCTAACTTTAGCCCCAACCCTAACCCTAATGAGAAAATGTAAATAAATACATTTTTTTTATTATTTTTCCCTAAGGGGGTGATAAGGGGGGTTTGATTTACTATTTATAGCGGGTTTTTATGATTGGCAGCTGTCACACAATAAAAGACACTTTTTATTGCAAAAAATAGTTTTTACATCACCATATTTTGAGAGCTATAATTTTTCCATATTTTGGCCGACAGAGTCATGTGAGGTCTTGTTTTTTGCAGGACGAGTTGACATTTTTATTGGTACCCTTTTCGGGCACATGACTTTTTTTGATCGCTTTTCATTCCGATTTTTGGGAAACAGAATGAACAAAAACCAGCAATTCATGAATTTATTTTGGGTGAGGGCGTTTACACCGTTCCGTATGTGGTAAAATTGATAAAGCAGTTTTATTCTTCGGGTCAGTATGATTACAGCGATACCTCATTGATATCATTTTTTAATGTTTTGGCGCTTTTATACAATAAAAACTATTTTATAGAAAAAATAACTAGTTTTGCACCGCTTCATTCTGACAGCTATAACTTTTTTAATTTTTCGCTGATGGCACTGTATGGTGGCTTATTTTTTGCGGGACAAAATTACGTTTTCAGCGGTACCATGTTTATTTATATCCGTTTTTTGATCTCGTGTTATTCGACTTTTTGCTTGGTGGTATGATGATAAAGCATTGTTTTTTTCCTTTTTTATGGTGTTCACTAAAGGGGTTAACTAATGGGACAGTTTTATAGGAGGGGTCGTTATGGACGCGGCAATACTAAATATGTGTACATTTATTGTTTAGATTTTTTTAATTAAAATATTTATTTATTGTTGAAATAAATATTGATTTTTATATTATTATTTTTTATTATATTTTTTTAAAAATTTACATTTCAAAAAATTTTTTTTATTTAATTCTTATTCTTATTTTTACACTTTTATTTGACACTCATTTTGTGCAGGCTGATCGCTTCTATAGCATCCAGATCTGCATGCTATAGAAGCTGTCAGTGCTGCAGCTCCTATAACACTGACCTGAGAGACTTCCTGGTCATCACTGCGCATGACAGGAAGTCCCTCAGGCCTGGAGACCCGGATGTCATCGTGACGACATCAGGTCTCCATGGCAGCGATCGGGGGGTCTCCAATCCAAAAGCAGATGGGCTCTCAGCCCCTCTGCAGCCGCCGGAACACTGCGATCATGTTTGATCACAGTGTTCCGGGGGTTAAAGTGCTGGGAGCGGTCTGTGACCACTCCTGGCACTTAGTGCCGGGTGTCAGCTGTGAAAATCAGCTGACACCCAGCCGCGATCCCCCCGTGAGTGTGGCCGATCACCCATGACGTACTATCCCGTCCCTTGGACTTAAGGCCCAGGTCACATGGACGGGATAGTACGTCATATGGTAGAAAGGGATTAAAATATCGGGGCAAATGTAACCTGCAAAGCAATCAGATATCCATCTCCCAATTCTCATGACATCCCGACTAGACAAACCTGTGGTACCAAACTCCTTGGGTGACGCACCAACTTCAGATAAAGAGCACTTAAAGATAGCGTGAAACTAAAAACGCGTCAATGGTGACCCATTATGATGCGAAAAGAAATTTCTTCACCTGTTAAACAAATAACACATGACCAACTGAACAGGGCAGACCAAACCGTTAACTGTCTTTAATGGTATCCAAGCCCCTTGACCGAATTGGTCAGTTTTAAAACACCTCACTCTCACTCGAATAGCACCATTCTCAGCTATCACATCATTACTTTGTAAATCCCCCTTTTTTTAATTTTGACGTATGAACAATTTTCCCAACCCGTAACGTCGCAAAAAAAGCTTAACAAAAAGCAGTCCAACATAAGACGGCTTCAAAAATGTCCCCACATACTACCTCAGCTGCTGTAATGAGCCGCCCCAGAAGACCGTATAATATGGGACGGTGACACTCTCTGCTAACATGTTCCCTTCTACAAACCGTAGCTTGTTGAATGCTGAATGCTTTTGTGAAGTCCACTAAACCATATATCCGAAAATTAAAACGTATGCCCGCTAACCTCTTCCTAACCCCTTCATAGGATAAACCACTTACCTGAGCTAAAGAAAATAGCGAATCACTTCTTTCGAAAGGCTTGCCTGATCCAACTGCGGATGATTCGCCATGCTACACCACTCGCTCCACGCCTTACCATAACTATTCCATGTAGCAGGAGCCACCGAAGAACAGATCAGCTCCATCATGCGGTCCTCAGTATTTCCCATAGTTCTGGGGGACAGGACCTGCCCACTTTGGTTTGCTTCCGGCAACTCCTGCCAATGGAAACGGGAAAGAGCATCAGCACAAACATTTTGAATACCGGGTACATGGCGAGACCTGAACCAGATCTTCCTTTGCTAGCAACGAAGAACCAGGTGTCTGAGCAAAGTCAATACTGGCAGACAGGATGATGTTAAATTATTAATCCTGTGAACCACACCCACATTATCAGACCAGAAGCAAACCTTTTTGTTACTTAAATCCTCTCCCCATCATTGCTACCACTATGGGGAACAATTCGAGGAAAACTAAATTCTTACCCATCGGACTAGTTTTCCACTCACCAGGCCAGCTAGCAGCACACCACTCCTTACCAAAAATTGCATCGAAGCCCTTGCAAAAGGCTGCATTCGTATATAGTGAAAGGACCAAATTCGAAATCACAGCATCTTGGCAGCAAATGCGGGCGTTATACTCCCTAAGAAAAATCTTTTATCTGTCTAGTCATCCTGATGTGATATTCAGGTCTCACTACTTCCCGTTTGGACAAAAGCAGCAGCCGCGAAACCACCTCCCCACATAGGCATCACCCGACATGCAAAAAACAGGAGCCCTAAAACGATTGCATTTGTTTCAGGGACACTTTGGACACCTAACAAAAACCCTGATCTAAGCTTAATAGCTTAACTATCCATTTTCTCAGTCGAAATAAGTGCTCCAAAGGCCAATCAAGCAACTAAATGAATCAAATATGTACCATCATTATGCTTTTAGGGGAAATAAAAAGGAAATAGTCCAGGTAATGTATGATTGCCTTGATGCACGTCTTAGGCCGCATCACCCATTTAAGAAAACAGATAAAGAGTTAAATAGCTCAAAGTAATGGCACGATATGGAGCAGCCCATAGGCAAACAGGTGTAAAACCAAAACGGTAAACCAAAACGTAATTGTGCAGTTGCCGACTTATTGGGATATTGGTCTAGCCATGGGAACATCGCAGATACGCTCACTGGAGTCTTTTCCTTCAACAGACCTGTCTTACCTGATTTACTGCATCACACTGCTGTGTGCTGTCCACCGCAATCTGTTCACTCATGCTTGTACTTACACAAATCGTAGAATCTGCAATGACCCTTATAGAAAAGCCAACAGGCCCTGGTCGGTGCATGGCCACTGCTCCTTGTTGTCCGGAGGGGGCAGTGACGGCTGCATGAAAGGGCTTTGTCTTCTGAGCCATCATTAATCTGTGCAAAACATCCGTGGCCTTCACACCCCAACCAATCTCAGGGGCAGGGACAATCGCCTGCGGAACACTTCATCATATTTAAACCAGGCGCTACCACCATGCGATTGTAAGCGTTATAAACTGAGTCCATTTATATGAACAATTCTGAACAGCATTCGGGGTGCTGCTAGCCCATAATGCAGCCCAGCACCGAGAAGGCCTACCACCAGTTTCCCATGGTTTAAGCCACCTTTGGCCTCCTATAAAAAAAAGCCTTTCTGAAGGTGGTCTCTTTTCTTTGTCTTTAGTGTACTGATCAACAGAAATTAAAGACCAAATGTCAACATACTGGTTAGATCATATTTTCTGTTTCATTTTGTCACCTAACTAAGATCCAATGTGTTAATGTGGCACCCCTGAGGGTCCAGTCACCACAGAGCTGCACCTCATCCAGAGGTGTGGTATCCCACTCTCAGGTAAGGAGGGAGCACTACCCAGGACTCTAACACTCGCACCCAACACACACTAGTTCAGTCAGGGCACCTGGGAGTACCCCAAGGGAGGAGGGCCTCATCTTAGACTGGGTAGGAAAGGGTTTTGGGGTGTGGGTGGAGAAGATAGGAAAAAGGGGAGGAGCTTAGAGAGCGAGAAGAAGACTAGAGAGTTAGTCAGTATTTGAAGGGAGCTCAAGCTGTGAGGAGCTTGAGAATAGTAGAGAGAATCGAGAGGGAGAGAAAGAAGGAAGCTCCCGGGAGGATAGAAGGGGTCCTAGGGGCACGGATAGTGAGAGATCCATCTGTGGAGCCTGATCCAGTATTGGAGGGACCAGGTCGCAGTGGGGAACCGGCCCCAAGCCTAGTGGAGGACTTCAAGACTCAGCAAGCCGGAGGCGGAGGTACAGTACAGACCAAAAGTTTGGACACACCTTCTCATTTAAAGATTTTTCTGTATTTTCATGACTATGAAAATTGTAAATTCACACTGAAGTCATCAGAACTATGAATTAACACATGCGGAATTATATACCGTATATACTCGTGTATAAGCCGAGATTTTCAGCACCTTTTTCCGTGCTGAAAATGCCCCTCGGCTTATACACGAGTCATAGGGCAGAAACCAGCGGGGGAGGGGATGCCGCGGCAGGAGCCGGTGGCTGGGATCATACTCACCCCTCCCCGTGCCATCGCTGAGCGTCCCTGCAATCCTGCGTTCTCCCCGTCTTCCTGCAGCTCTTCAGCACTGAGCGGTGACGTAATACCCGCTCATTAAGGTCATGTAATATGGACGCGACGCCACTCCCATGGGCGTGGCCTCCATATTCATGGCCTTAATGAGCGGTATTACATCACCGCTCAGTGCTGGAGAGAGCTGCAGGAAGACGGGGAGAACGCAGGATTGCAGGGACGTTCAGCGATGGCACGGGGAGGGGTGAGTATGATGGAGGAGAGGACAAGGAGCACGGAACAGGACGGGGGGGAGAACGGTGGACGGGGAAGCATAGAGGAGGACGGGGAAGCTGGAGCAGGACGGGGGAAGCATGGAGGAGGACAGGGGGAGAACGGAGGACGGGGAAGCATGGAACAGGACGGGGGGGAGATCGGTGGACGGGGGAAGCATAGAGGAGGACGGGGGAAGCATAGAGGAGGACAGGGAGAACGGAGGACGGGGGAAGCATGGAGCAGGACGGGGGGAGATCGGTGGATGGGGGAAGCGTGGAGGAGGACGGGGGAAGCATGGAGCAGGACAGGGGAGGATGGAGGGCACAGCGGAGGACGGAGCAGGAGGGGGGGAGTACAGAGGAGAATGGGGGAGCACAGAGCTGGATGGGGGAGCAAGGAGCAGGACGGGGCAGCACAGAGCAGGAGGGCAGTTTATACACCCGGCTTATATATGAGTCAATAATTTTTCCCAGTTTTTTGTGGCAAAATTAGGGGGGTCGGCTTATACACGGGTCGGCTTATACACAAGTATATACGGTACTTAACAAAAAAGTGTGTAACAACTGAAATTATGTCTTAAATTCTAGGTTCTTCAAAGTAGCCACCTTTAGCTTTGATGACTGTTTTGCACACTCTTGGCATTCTCTTGATGAGCTTCAAGAGGTAGTCACCGGAAATGGTTTTCATTTCACAGGTGTGTCCTGTCAGGTTTAATAAGTGGGATTTCTTGCCTTATAAATGGGGTTGGGACCATCAGTTGTGTTGTGCAGAACTCTGGTGGATACCCAGCTGATAGTCCTACTGAATAGACTGTTAGAATTTGTATTATGGCAAGTAAAAAGCAGCTAAGTAAAGAAAAACGAGTGTCCATCATTACTTTAAAAAATGAAGGTCAGTAAGTCCGAAAAATTGGGAAAACTTTGAAAGTGTCCCCAAGTGCAGTTGCAAAAACCATCAAGCGCTACAAAGAAACTGGCTCACATGAAATAGCTGCTAGGAAATCATTGCTAAAGACAGGCAACAAGCAGAAGAGACTTGTTTGGGCTAAAGAACACAAGGAATGGACATTAGACCAGTGGAAATCTGTGCTTTGGTCTGATGAGTCCAAATTTGAGATCTTTGGTTCCAACCACGGTGTCTTTGTGCGACGCAGAAAAGGTGAACGGATGGACTCTACATGCCTGGTTCTCACCGTGAAGCATGGAGGAGGAGGTGTGATGGTGTGGGGGTGCTTTGCTGGTGACACTGTTGGGGATTTATTCAAAATTGAAGGCATACTGAAACAGCATGGCTACCACAGCATCTTTCAGCGGCATGCTATTCCATCCGGTTTGCATTTAGTTGGACCATCATTTATTTTTCAACAGGACAATTACCCCAAACACACCTCCAGGCTGTGTAAGGGCTATTTGACCAAGAAGGAGAGTGTTGGGGTGCTACGCCAGATGACCTGGCCTCCACAGTCACCAGACCTGAACCCAATCGAGATGGTTTGGGGTGAGCTGGACCGATTATTTGAGTCCATTTCAGGAGCCATAATCTATAAATGTATGGAACATTTGCCTGCAGGTAAGATTCCGAGGTGCTTGCGGGAACAGAGCAGCTTCCTATGTCTCTAACCATTCCATTGCTTTTGTAAGGTTGTGAAGCACAGGAAGAGAGTTACCTCCTCTGCTCCGTATCCAGAACCATGGGGCTGTACAGCAGGTTTCCCAGGGGGACGTTTTCTGATGGGGGCAGGAAGCGAGACAGACTGAGGGCGGGAAAGCTTGGTGCGTTGAACCAAGAGGAGTGTGTGCGGCAGACAGAGGAACACACAGCTGCACGCATAGGAGGGGGGATGAATCCCTGGGAGAGAGATAAGACAGGAGGACGGGACTGACTTGCTGCTGATTGTGAGTACGTGAATGCAGAGTCCCCAGAGATTGGAACAAGACTCCCTCCTGACTGCACGGGGACAGAGACCCGCCCACATAGTCGCTGCTGCCGCAGTGACGGGTCAGAGCCCCTGACCCCAGCAGAGAAGCTTAACGAAAGACTGAGCATTGTCTCGGTGGAGAGACTGTTAGTTTTGAAGCAGAGACTCAGAGCAGGGAAGACTCAGTTGTCCCAGTCTCCCCCTGCCTCCCACATTAACCTTGAGAACCCGGTTACCATCCAACAGAGACTACAGCGGTAACAGAGACTACAGCGTTCATAGAGACTACAGCGTTCCCAGAAATTACAGCGTTCACGGAGACTACAAGTGCCACTGCTGTCGGCGCCTACGTTGGAGAGGCCGACCCTGCGAGGGCAAGATTTCTTCAGACTGATAAGTTTCCAGAAACGTCCGTTAATTATCTTTATTCTGCTCGACAGTTTTGATTACTCGTTCTATTCCTCATATGCTGATTAATATACTGTTATAATTTCAGTTTAATCCCAACTATTTTCTCCCTGCGAGGAGAATCTTATCCTTGCAAATAAATCCTTCACTGTTGATCTGACTCTTCCGTGGTGACACACCCAGCACCTGCACTTTATTACACTTTCTGAAAAAACTATATAGGGAAGGAGGCACAGATGCACTTCTCCAGGTCTAGATCTATGGCGACATGGGCATGATGATCTGGCATCCCTCTGCATCATTCTATATAGGACTGAAGACTTTCCTCCTGGCCTCCGGATGAACTTCATATCTCATAGGGAAAACGCGTTGAGGTGGTACCATGGTGTTGTAAAGATGTATTCCTTTTTATATTATGGAGAGTCACGTATCCAGACCTGCCCATCAGCCTCCTCCAAATGAAAAACAGCTTTCCCTTGAGCTGTGTTTCTCAATTGGAGGGGGATGATGGACATGTCTGGTCACATGCTCCTCCGAGATCAACCATTATGAGAACAGCAACTTGTGAGGAAGATGCCCTAAAAAACACTAGACTTCACAAACGATAAGAATCTGTAATACTTACATATTAGAAATTGCACACAAACTCATGTCTCCAACATGTCTGGCAAAATAAAGATATTGTTGACAACAAAGCTGAGTTCATCAGGCAATAACGGAGTATGGAGAAGTCTGCAACGTTTATAAGATAGAAAATCTCCAGGAAGACGAGCCAAAATAAACAGGTGGCATCAGATCCAACTATCATTGTTAAAACATTGATGATCTGTGCTCAGTTTTATGACTTCTGAATGGATATTGTTTCTGATGACATAATTAGCGCCAGGGAGCTGCTGCCAAGGCAAATAAGATCATGTGATACGTTAAAATAGGAAAAGATGCAAATGGCAAGAATAAAGTTTTGCTTCTATACAAATCACTAGTCAGATGACACAATGATATTGCATCCATATATTGGGCATATGTAGAAGAAGGGCATAGCTGAACGAGAGCAGGTGCAGAGAAGGGCGACCAAGGTAAACATTGGTGAGGATAGGCTACATCCAATTTGAAAAAAACATGGCTTACAGGGTGACCTAATTTTTATCAAATAGCAGAGATCTGTCTGATGATCTATTTTTGCCTAGGACTGTACTTGTAATAAGGGACTGCCACTATGTGTAAAGGAGAGAAGGTTTTGGGGATTCTTTACCGTAAGAGCACTGGGACTATAGAAATTTCTTCCAGAGAAAGTTGTATAATTAATTAGTTGAAAAAAATGCAATAAATAGTGTTCCTAAAAAATATATATTTCAAGTTATTTGTAATAGATTAATGGAGATGAGTTTTAATCCAGGGATATTTGCGAAGCATATTTCGATGTTCATTGGGTTAAAATGGTAGGATGGGGTCTGAATTTGTCAGACTTTTGTGTTTAAATCAATCTTACTCGTTTAGGACGTATTTACTTCTCTTTAACTCTACATTCAAGGAAAGGCCATAACTGACCCGACATGTCGAAAGAGCAAAAGTAAAGAAAGGACACATCAGTATCTATAAAAATGGGGTAAATCCCATGATAAATTATTTTACTATAATTAGTATATTCATGTTCTGAACGTTGCGACCTCCAGATTGGGAAATAGTGATAAAAATGAGATCATTGCAGTTAATCGATGAGGATCAGGAACACTGACCAGGAGAACACTGCTACATTCACTGCTCAGAAAATCAATACCGGCTTATTTGTCATCCCTGCAACCTGGCGAGAAAGTTCAGGGTCTTTACAAATTCTTCCCAGGCAGATCATCAGTGTTTGCCTACATCCGCTGGCTTCGTGATCCTTGCGCCTGGTAGCAGAGTCACACGACTTCTCTTGGTGGAACGCGTCTCACTTTGATCTCCTGTCTCCATTACTTTCCTCTCGAATTTACCAGGTATGTAAAATATATAAGAATTAGCAATATACAGGTTTTATAGGGTGGGAATTACTTGGTCTGAATATAAAGAAAAAATATGGAATTGTAGTTCCCTTATATAAGACTTTCATTAGAAAAGATATGAACTTACATCTAAGAATCCAAATCACCATCTAGACACAACATCCAACTTCCTTTACTCTGATACGTTCCTGTATTACATTGGAGGTTATTAACCTTTATAATCTAAAAACTAACTACTCAACAGATCAATCCTCCGTAAATTCACTTTTGTGAAACCTGAGATGGTCAGGGCAGAAGAGGTATAAGTTGTACCTGGACCTATGTCCGAGGACATCACATAGGAAAGCACCGGTCCTGTAAAGCACAGGTGTATCTTCAATCTCCTGGGGCCAAGCTGAAAAGCTAAAATTTGTCCACTGGCTATCTTGTGCCATGGATAATATTAGTTTATAATTATGGCTACTTATGTGGTCTTTTGGCTACCTTTGCACCCTCACAGGTGCAGCTATGGTATTCTTATTTTTCTTGTGCAAATTACTGGCAATATTTTCATGACCAAATTACAGCTGTTTGTCCTTAAAAAAGTTATTCTTATCTTATAAAGTAACAAGCACTATATGGATAAAGGTATTGGGACACCTCCACGTTACACCTACGGGAGTTTTTCTGACCTCCACTTCTATGTTCATAGACAATAATACAGAGTTGTCTCTCGCTCTTCTGGGAACGTTTGTTTTACAAAATTTTGGAGGTGTCTGTGTGAATTTTTGCCCCTTCATCCAGAAGAGCATTTGTCTTCCCCAAAGCTGGAAGACACAATTGTCCAGCATACATTGTCTTGTGCTGAAGCATTAACATTTTATTTTGCTGGAACTAAGGGTCCAAGGCCAACCCTTAAAAACCAAGATCATGATCATTATGCCTCCTCTACCAAACGGTACAGGGGCGCAAGGCAGTAAGGCGGGTAATGTTCTCCGGGTGTCACCAAACCCAGACTCATCCATCAGACCCCAGATAGAGAAGTGTGATCCATCACTGCATATATCACATTCCCACTACTACAGGGTCCAGTGTTGATGGCTTAACACCACTCCATCTGACGCTCAGCATTGTGCTTGGTGATGTGAGGCTGCATGCAGCTGCTCGGCCATGAAGCTCCTGGCGAGGGGGCAGTGTGTGTGGGTCTGGACTTTGCAGTTATTGAGTCAGCAGAGAGTTGGTGACTTGTAAAGGCAGATGGCATGGCAAGGGACTAGATTGTATACACCTGTGACAATTAGGACTGACTAAAACACTGAATTCAGTGATTAAATGTTGTGTCCCAATACTTTAGTTTAGTGTATATCTCTAGAATATGACATCACTGTATGATCAGTGTGGGCCTAACCTCTGGAACCCCCACCAATACTCCGCACAGGTGTTTGGTGTACACAGACAAGTAAAGTCCATCCAATATAGGAAAATTAGGAAGATTTTTGTGACCTAAGTACAATATATTTCTAGTCACTGATTAAGGGACAAGAGTCTCAGTGGACCCGCCGTTTTCACTTTCCATTTTTCACCCTTGGCTTCCAAGAGGTATAACTTGTTTATTTTTTGCTCGTTACATTTGTATAAGGGCTTGTTTTTTTGCAAGGCGAGCTTTAGTTTACTATTTTGGGGTCTTTTTTATTTCAGCGTTCATCATATGAGATAAGCATTATATTCATTTATTAGTTTGGACAGTTACACACGCAGCCATACCATATGGTAATTTTTTTTACATTTTATATACATTGCAGCAAAAGGAAAGGATATATATAAATATATATTGGTTTAAATATGTTTATTTATTTTTTTTACATTTTTTTTATATTGGTCTTTAACCCTGAGCCTGTTTCCACCTTCCTGAACAAGCCAAATTTTACAATTCTGACCAGTGTCACTTTATGTGTTAATAATAGTGGAACACTTCAACGGATTCCACCGATTCTGAGACTGTTTTTTTCATGACGCATGGTGCTTTATGTTAGTGGTAAATTTAGGTTGATATTTTTTCCGTTTATTTGTGAAAAAATCCGAATTTGGGCAAAAATTTAGAAAATTTTGCAATTTTAGTTTTAAACTTTTAATTTTTATGCCCTTAATCCAGATGGTTATATCACACAAAATAAGCATACTTTATATATAACATTACCCACATGTCTACTTCACATCACCATCATTTTTGAAACCTAATTTTTTTGTAAGGGAGTGAGGGGGTTAAAAGTTTATCAGCAATTTCTTATTTTTCCTACAAAATCATTTTTAGGGACTACATCACAGCGTAAAAACTGCACCCCTCAAAGTGCTCAAAACCACTTTCAACAAGTTTATTAACCCTGCAGGTGCTTCACAGGAACTAAAGCAATGTGGAAGGAAAAAAAAATCTTACTTTTTCCCATAAAAATGTTGCTTCAGCTCCAAATTTAACATTTTCACAAGGGTAACAGAAGAATATGGAGTCTACAATTTGTTGTGCCATGTCTCCTGATTTTACTGATACCAAAACTAATGTTTGGGCACACGGCAGGACTCGGAAGGAAAGGGGCCCCAATGGAATTCTGGAGCGCAATATTACCTGGAATAGATTGTGGATGCCATATTTGACATGCCAATACAACAGAAACTCCCACAAGTGACCTCATTTTGGAAAATGCACCTCTTGCCGATTTCATTTAGGGGTGTAGTGACAATTTTTAAATCCTTAGGCTAGAGTCGTACATAGAAATCACTGATGGCCGTAAGCGTGGCCCTGTGCCGGCGCTGACACTGGGCCCCCCAAGTCACGTGCTCCATAGCAGTCACATGGCCTGCCTCCATTGGCGGTACGCCACTGCCTCAGGCGATTTACACAGTTGTATAACATTAAGCTGAATAAATGGAAAATTACCATTTTTTCCACTAAAATGTTGCTTTGGCCCCAAGTTTTTAATTTTGAAAAAAATAATAGGAGAAAATGAAAGGTACAATTTGCTCATTTGTTCTTTCTCCTGAGTACGCCAATACCCCATATGTGGTCAAAAACTACTTTTGAGGCACAGTTGAAAAGTCAGAAGGAAGAAGCGCCATACTGGAGTTCAGATATTGCTGGAATGGTTTGAGGGTGCCATGTCACTTTGGCAGATCCCCTGAGGTGCCGGTACACAAGATCGCATTTTCAGCTATAACATTTATATTTACATTTTACTTTTTAATCGCGTTTTATTCCAGTTTTGTTCGGAGGTATGATGAAAAAGCATAGTTGGTTTATTTGCTACTTTTTTTTTCACGGTGTTCGTTGAAGGGGTTAAACAGAGGGACAGTCTTATAGATCGAGTCATTTGGGAAGCGGCAATACTAAATATATGTACTTTTTTTACATAAATATATGTATTTATTGGTATACTATTTTAAAAAATTCATTTTGTGACATTTTTTAAAAATATTTGTACTTTTTTTTACTTTCTTTAAATTTTTTTTATTAAATCCCCCTATGGGACTTTAACCGTTATTACTTTAATTGATGGTATAATGCATCGCGATGCACCAGCAATGCGATGCATTATACCTGTCAGTGCTGCACTGACAGAAGCCTCGTAGACCCTGCTCTGAGCATGGTCTAAACAGGCCACCATAGATGGCAGACTTGGAGGTCAATCGGAACCTTGTGATGATATTGCGTTGTTGCCAAGCATAAGGGAGGGGGCCCCTCCCTCTCCCAGCCTTCTAAATGCTGCAATCGCTATTGATCACAGCACTCAGGGGTTGAATAACCTGGGGCGGTGCAGGCACTGCTCCTGCTTGTGACAGCCGGGGCTCTGCTTTCACTTAAGCCTTGCCCTTGATGGTGGCGATCGTGCGGCCACTGGTTGCATATTCGGCATGACGTAAATTTGCGTCATTTTGGGAAACCCCTTCCCTACCATTATGTAAACTTCCGTCAAATGTTGTGCTGAGGGACTTGACCCTGCCATCTCTTAACTGCTTGTACGATACACTGCCATACTGTATTATTACAGTTTATTATCTAATTACCATGAAGCCCGGCCTCCAGTAGGCCCCCAGACTACTTTGACAATTCTATCAAAACCACCGCAATCATGTTATGGGGAAAAAGGGGCAATGGGCATTGTGTGGGCACAGCACTTGCACGGATTATCTGGGCATTACTGCCGGTCCTACTGATACGTACATGACGGTTATTAGTGTTTGTCTTTAATGTGTATATATATAGGATACAATAGGATCCTTTTTTTAGTCCTGCCATATAAATAACCTCCATCATTGTGAAAGCAGGACAACTTCGCTCTACACTGATCAGTGTGATAGATCAACAATGAATCTCAGACATCACACTCTTTTTCCACCGGTCTGGGACAAACAATTTCCCAATAGGGCAGCGCTCGGGTTTATCCTCCTGACACCCTTCCAGAGCCAGTCTCAAATTGGGCGAGATGGCGGAAAGAACTACACCCTCTTTCAAAATAACAGCAGGATCAGATAACTCAGGAGAGTCCGCAAGGAAACTCCTCGAGAGGGCATCCGCCTTAACATTCTTAGTGCCAGGAAGAAAGGAAACCACAAAATTAAAACGAGTGAAAAACAAGGCCCACCTGGCCTGTCTAGGATTAAGTCGCTTGGCTGATTCCAGATAAACCAGATTCTTATGGTCCGTGAGGACCACCACCTGATGTTTGGTTCCCTCCAGCCAATGTCTCCACTCTTCAAAAGCCCACTTCATGGCCAATAACTCCCGATTACCCACGTCATAATTACGTTCAGTTGGAGAAAATTTTCGAGAGAAAAAGGCACAAGGGTTACTTTTAGAGGTCTCTGGATCTCTTCGGGACAAAACGGCACCTGCCCCAATTTCAGAGGCATCAACCTCCACCTGAAATGGCAGAGAAACATCAGGCTGCCGTAGAACAGGAGCAGAAGTGAATTTCCGCTTAAGTTCCTGAAACGCAGAGACTGCCTCAGGAGGCCAATTCACCACATCAGAACCCTTTTTGGTCAAATCAGTCAATGGTTTAACAATAACAGAGAAATTACCAATAAATTTACGATAAAAATTGGCAAAACCCAAGAATCTCTGAAGAGCCTTTAATGAAGTAGGTTGGACCCAATCACAGATGGCCTGAACCTTGACCGGGTCCATTTCAATAACAGATAGGGACAAAATGAATCCCAGAAATGAGATCCTCTGTACGCCAAAAAGACACTTTGATCCTTTCACATACAGAGCATTCTCTCTCAAAATCTGGAGCACAGTCGAACATGTTTCACATGAGAGTCCCAGTCATTGGAAAAAATCAAGATATCATCCAAATAAACAATCAGAAATTTATCCACAAAATCCCTGAAAATGTCATTCATGAAGGACTGGAAGACGGAAGGAGCATTAGTGAGCCCAAAGGGCATCACTAGGTACTCAAAATGCCCCTCTGGGGTATTAAACGCCGTCTTCCATTCATCCCCGTGCTTAATGCGAATAAGGTTATACGCCCCCCTGAGGTCAAGCTTGGTAAACCAAGTAGCACTTTTCACCCTGGAAAACAGGTCAGAAATCAAGGGTAACGGATATTGATATTTCACAGTGATATTGTTCAAGAGACGATAATCAATACACAGCCTTAATGAACCATCCTTTTTGGCCACAAAGAAAAAACCGGCACCCAAGGGTGAAGAGGATGGTCTGATATGACCCTTCTCCAATGACTCCTCGATATAAGACCGCATAGCGTCATGTTCAGGTACAGACAAGTTAAAAAGGCGACCTTTAGGGAATTTACTACCAGGCACTAATTCAATAGCGCAGTCATAGCTTCTATGGGGGGGCAAGGATGCAGATTTACTTTCGCTAAACACATCAGAAAAATCAGTCAAAAAGTCAGGAACATCCTGAGCCTGGGGAGAGGCAGAAAAAACAGGAGTGTTGGCATTAACACATTGGCAGCCCCAACTGGTTACAGACACAGATTTCCAATCCAAAACAGGATATGAGACTGTAACCAAGGGAAACCTAGTACAATAATGTCATGCAGATTATACAGCACCAAAAATTTGCAACTCTCCTGATGATCAGGTTCAACCCTCATTATCACCTGAGTAGAGAACTGGGGTTTATTCTCAGCCAAAGGGGTAGAATCAATCCCCAGTAGGGGAATAGACTTCCATAGGGGTATTAAGGGAAACCCACAACGTTTAGCAAAATCAAAATCCATCAGGTTAATAGCTGCTCCCGAATCAACAAAAGCCTGAGCAGAAAATGTGGACAGGGAGCAAATCAGGGTAACAGCCAACAGAAACTTAGTCTGAACACTACCCAAGACAACTGAGCGTGCAAAACGTCTTCCCCACTTAGGGCAGACTGAAATAGCATGAGAGGCGTCACCACAGTAGAAACATAACCCATTGCGTTTTCGAAACTCATGACGCTGTGCCCCAGAAGCCACTCTATCACACTGCATGGGTTCAGAAGCTGGTTCAAAGGCAACACTATTCCACGCATACCTCTACGCTCACGCAAACGTCTGTCAATTTGAATCGCTAATGACATAGAATCATTGAGACCAGAGGGAGCAGGGAAACCCACCATAACATCTTTTACATTCTCTGACAGACCCTTCCGAAAAAGGGCTGCCAAAGCATCGTCATTCCATTTGGTCAGGACTGCCCACTTTCGGAATTTCTGACAGTACAACTCAGCGTCCTCAAGCCCCTGATTTAATGCCAACAAGGTTTTTTCAGCTTGATCAGTGACATTAAGTTCATCGTACAATAACCCCAGAGCCAGAAAAAATGCATCAACATTACTCAAAACAGGGTCCCCAGGTGTCAGGGAAAAAGCCCAATCCTGAGGATCGCCGCGCAGGAGAGAGATGACAATTTGAACCTGCTGTGCTGCGTTCCCTGAGGACTTAGGTTTTAAGGCAAAAAACAACTTACAGTTATTTTTGAAATTCAGAAATTTAGCTCGATCCCCAAAAATAAATCTGGCATGGGGATCCTAGGTTCCACGACCGGCAACCCTGCAAGATAGGTAGCAATACTCCGAACTTCAGTGGCAAGCTGATCCACACGGCCAGACAACTGTGCAAACTCCATTGAGAGAAAAAAAAATTTCCTCCTCAGCACCCAGAGAAAAAGAGGGAAAAAAAATGCAACAAACAGAGAAAAAAAAAAAAAAATTTTCTGACAACTTCCCTTTTTCCTTTTACTATTTTTCCCTTCTGTTGAGTACCATATAATTTTCAGTTGGGCCGGTGATACTGTTATGATTTGGTAGCTGAGGAAGCAGGCAAAAACGGCAATACACCAGAGAGGTTGGAATCTACTGGATTGCAGTACCCTGACTAACTACCACAACTAAAGGCAGCCGTGGAGAGTTCCTACGTTGGTCCTAGACGCCTCGTCACAGCCTGAGAGGTTAACTACACCTAAAGATAGAAAGAGGAAAGCTATCTGCCCTGGAGCAGATCCCCAAAGAACAAAGGAAGCCCCCAAACATGTAATGGCGGTTAGACAAGAGGAAATACAGACACAGACAGAAAATAGTAAGAGCAAACGTTGGGGCCCAATCTGCCTAGAAAGAAAAAGGATAGGAAGGACACTTACTGCAATCCAAAAAACCCTAAAAAATACCAACTCTACTAATTGCAAAAACACCTGAGATCACACGACCTCTACCACCTAAATTAGTTCTCTGGTGTAACAAAACTAAGCCGCAGCCACTGAAAAAACTGGAAAAGGCAAAAGAACAAATAACAGTGGCTCAGATAAACTGAGAGGAGCACAAGCCCCCGGAGGGGACCTGGCTGACCTCCACAGAAGTGCAGGGAACAATGCAAAAAGCAAGCACAAAATAAAAACAGAAAATATCTTATCTGAGAGCAGGAGAAGAGGGAAGACTCAGCAAGCTTCCAAGTGAACCAGGAACCACAGTTGAGACAAGAACAATTGATCACCGGCAACCATGATGGGAGGGAACCTCCCTTATATAAGACCAGTCTGTAACTCCTGATTGCCAATCTTCATTGAATGGATCAGTACTGTTTGTAACCACCAGAGGGAGCTTCTGCTCAGAATTCATTTCTAACACATTCACAACAGCCATGGCTACTATACCTCATGGCTGAAATCCCCAACATTTCAATATTCTCAGTCGTAGAGAACGAATGGAGTGGCAGCACACATTCTCACGGGGTATTTCCTGTTCTTAGAATTGGTAGGATCCCATTGAATGAGCTTCAACTATTTGCAAATTACCACTTATTCTGTCCCTTAAAATGTGTATAGACAGGTAATTGTGTTGGATTAGAATTTGACCAAGTGTCTTCAAGTTTTTAGATATGTATTGTATAGTCTTTTTGTGCCACATGGCTGAAAACCACACTTACCCGAGGAATCCTAGTGTAATTGTAGAGATGCCTTTTGGATTTATATTGACTATAATCGGAGTTATAGATTACAGTTGAAGCTACCCTCTATGTGTTTCCATGTCAGCGACCTCAAACATAGCCCGGTGGACTCCTGTCACAACACGTAATGTGAAGATGTATTCAGCAAAGTCTCCACTCCTGTGTTTGCTAATTCTGAGAGATGGTCTAAAGTGTCCATGTTTCTGCTCCATCTGCTCCCTCCGTCTGTTGACCTATTGTGCAATATGGATTTTACCGTTTGCTTAACAAACACACAATTCAATAGAGTCGGGGTTACTTAGTGGAAAGTGAATACATCGCTTAGGAATAATTTATGGCTGCTCCTGAACGTTCTCATGGACATGGCTTTCAGTTCATGGATTTATAATACATGGATCAATCTCTGGTCGGATTTCTACATAATCAATACAAAGCAAACTTTACAACTTTTGAGAATCAGAGAAGTGATCCACTGTATTACAGAGATTTTCCAAGAGAATGATGACCTATTTTTAACATATGTAGGCAAGGAAAAGGGGGGTAGCAGGAAAATAGTCAGCTCACCAGTCTCAGCAGTAGTCCAGAAGATTTTCACACTCAGCAGTAGTCCAGAATCCTCATGCGCACGGAGTCACCTTAGAGGCGTTGGCTGCAGCAAAACATGTAGAAAAAAATCTCCAGCGCAAAAATGAAT
>JARQOD010000002.1:38480712-38524396 GCA_033576555.1 Oophaga sylvatica
TTCATAATAGATGATGTCACAGCTCACCTCCTCCTCCTGTATAATGACTGATAACACCTCTATATACAGTAGATAACACAGGATCCACCATTCAAATAGGATGATGTCACAGCTCACCTCCTCCTCCTGTATAATGACTGATAACACCTCTATATACAGTAGATAACACAGGATCCACCATTCATAATAGATGATGTCACAGCTCACCTCCTCCTCTCTGTATAATGACTGATAACACCTCTATATACAGTAGATAACACAGGATCCCCCATTCAAATAGATGATGTCACAGCTCACCTCCTCCTCCTGTATAATGACTGATAACACCTCTATATACAGTAGATAACACAGGATCCACCATTCAAATAGATGATGTCACAGCTCACCTCCTCCTCCTGTATAATGACTGATAACACCTCTATATACAGTAGATAACACAGGATCCACCATTACAATAGGTGATGTCACAGCTCACTCCTCCTCCTCCTGTATAATGACTGATAACACCTCTATATACAGTAAGATAACACAGGATCCACCATTCACAATAGGTGATGTCACAGCTCACCTCCTCCTCCTGTAAATGACTGATAACACCTCTATATACAGTAGATAACACAGGATCCACCATTCAAATAGGTGATGTCACAGCTCACCTCCTCCTCCTGTACAATGACTGATAACACCTCTATATACAGTAGATAACACATTATCCCCATTCAAATAGATGATGTCACAGCTCACCTCCTCCTCCTGTTAAAATGACTGATAACACCTCTATATACAGTAGATAACAAGGATCCACCATTCACAATAGATGATGTCACAGCTCACCTCCTCCCCCCTGTACAATGACTGATAACACCTCTATATACAGTAGATAACACAGGATCCACCATTCACAATAGGGATGTCACAGCTCACCTCCTCCTCCTGTTAATGACTGATAACACCTCTATATACAGTAGATAACACAGGATCCACCATTCACAATAGGTGATGTCACAGCTCACCTCCTCCTCCTGTACAATGACTGATAACACCTCTATATACAGTAGATAACACAGGATCCACCATTCACAATAGGTGATGTCACTGCTCACCTCCTCCTCCTGTACAATGACTGATAACACCTCTATATACAGTAGATAACACAGGATCCACCATTCACAATAGGTGATGTCACAGCTCACCTCCTCCTCCTGCCTGTATAATGACTGATAACTTCTCTATATACAGTAGATAACACAGGATCCACCATTCACAATAGGTGATGTCACAGCTCACCTCCTCCTGTATAATGACTAATAACGCCTCTATATACAGTAGATTACACAGGATCCACCATTCACAATAGGAGATGTCACAGCTCACCTCCTCCTCCTGTATAATGACTGATAACACTTCTATATGCAGTAGATTACACAGGATCCACTATTCACAATAGGAGATGTCACAGCTCACCTCCTCCTCCTGTATAATGACTGATAACACCTCTATATACAGTAGATAACACAGGATCCACCATTCATAATAGATGATGTCACAGATCACCTCCTCCTCCTGTATAATGACTGATAACACCTCTATATACAGTAGATAACACAGGACCCACCATTCATAATAGATGATGTCACAGCTCACCTCCTCCTCCTGTATAATGACTGATAACACCTCTATATACAGTAGATAACACAGGATCCACCATTCATAATAGATGATGTCACAGCTCACCTCCTCCTCCTGTATAATGACTGATAACACCTCTATATACAGTAGATAACACAGGATCCCCATTCATAATAGATGATGTCACAGCTCACCTCCTCCTCCTGTATAATGACTGATAACACCTCTATATACAGTAGATAACAATTATCCACCATTCATAATAGATGATGTCACAGCTCACCTCCTCCTCCTGTATAATGACTGATAACACCTCTATATACAGTAGATAACACAGGATCCACCATTCATAATAGGTGATGTCACAGCTCACCTCCTCCTCCTCCTGTATAATGACTGATAACACCTCTATATACAGTAGATAACACAGGATCCACCATTCACAATAGATGATGTCACAGCTCACCTCCTCCTCCTGTATAATGACTGATAACACCTCTATATACAGTAGATAACACAGGATCCACCATTCATAATAGGTGATGTCACAGCTCACCTCCTCCTCCTCCTGTATAATGACTGATAACACCTCTATATACAGTAGATAACATATTATCCCCCATTCATAATAGATGATGTCACAGCTCACCTCCTCCTCCTGTATAATGACTGATAACACCTCTATATACAGTAGATAACATATTATCCCCCATTCACAATAGATGATGTTACAGCTCACCTCCTCCCCCTCCTGTACAATGACTGATAACACCTCTATATGCAGTAGATTACACAGGATCCACTATTCACAATAGGAGATGTCACAGCTCACCTCCTCCTCCTGTATAATGACTGGTAACACCTCTATATACAGTAGATAACACAGGATCCACCATTCACAATAGGTGATGTCACAGCTCACCTCCTCCTCCTGTATAATGACTGATAACACCTCTATATACAGTAGATAACACAGGATCCACCATTCATAATAGATGATGTCACAGCTCACCTCCTCCTCCTGTATAATGACTGATAACACCTCTATATACAGTAGATAACACAGGATCCACCATTCACAATAGATGATGTCACAGCTCACCTCCTCCTCCTGTATAATGACTGATAACACCTCTATATACAGTAGATAACATATTATCCCCCATTCATAATAGATGATGTCACAGCTCACCTTCACCCTTCACAATAACTTTTGTCTAATGCCGCTAATTTCCATGTAAAGAACAGGAAGTAGGACTCAGATATTAAATCTGGTGATTAGGTTGAAAACGTGAATATTTTTGTGATATAAAAAATAAAAAGAGCGTGAAAATTATAAAAAAAAATACATAAAAGATAAAAATATTATTTAAACAATTTTTGACATTTTCTGACAACAAATTCCCTCTAAGATATGTTCAGGTGACTATGTTAATTCGCATGCCAATCACATCTGCAAATAGCACAGCTCTGCTGGTGAACGGGCTCACAAGTTATTTACCATTTGGCACAATTGAAGACAACACTCAATGAAAAATTGCAACATCAGCCTGTAAAATGGGTTGTCTAGGTTTGTTTCTTGAGCACTCAAGGTGCGCACACCACACACTGTCAGGATTCTCCGATGCGGGCACACGTCATAATAGCTTGTGCGCACATCACTTTAGCAGGTTTTAAGATCAAGACTGGCTTATGAAATGCCGGTCTTGATAAACTCAGAGCTTGTAAAGCTCAAAAAAAGCCATTCAATTCCACTTAAAAGTTGTTTTTTTTACTTAAATGCAGGCTAAAAATTGTTTTTGCGGTTGGGTTTTTTATATATAAAAGTGCAGTCTTCGCACATTTTAAAAGCTCTTTGTTTCCTTGAATGTTTCTGCATTCAGAACGAGTCGAGTAAGAATCAGTCATTAAGCTCATTTTCACAGAGAGTATCTGTCTTTCTTTGCCCACGTAAATGTTTATGACCACATCAAAGTTTAGCACAACTTTCATGTGGTCTGTGGTCATAAGTCGGCAGAGAGGACTACAGAAACAGGCAGATTCAAGTTACATTTTCCCTATCAGAACCAGCTCACTGATAAATTCTCAGGTAACTTATTCTGCAGCCATAAATTTGCAGGGAAACCAAGAGCCTGTAAGAGCAAAACAGTGCAAAATTTTTATCGAATTTCAAAAATTTTTAGTAGAAAATGTATGCATTTAATGTGGTTGGTCAGACTTGGGGTTCTACGTGGTGAGAAGGACATGGCCATTTCTACACATGTGAAGACATGCTATGATCTCAGTCTACACTCATGTCCCTCCTTTCTGCTACAGGTTTTCCTACCAGCATTTATGATGATTGGTGCAGGTGGAGAGGGATGCTGCGCCAACCGATGCGGGGTAAGGAATAACATGTCTAATTAACATTCAGGAAATTACTTTAAGGCGTTTTCTCAAGTCTGAAAGTTGACCCCTCGCCTATCCATAGGATAAATGCTCACATGGTGGGGGTCCGACCACTGGGACCTCCAACAATCCTGAGAATCAAGGCTTTGAAGAACCCTGTGTAAATGGACTTTTTGTCGATCATGCGCACTGCCATTCCTCCTCAATTGGAGATATCCAATCACATCTCTATGGCACTCCCACAAGAATGGTGGCGCAGTATGCATGATAAACCTCTGTTACATGTACACAAATCTTTTCAGAGCTCTGGTTCTCGATGGGGGTCCAAATGGTGAGACCTCCAGTGATCAGGAAGTTATCTCCTATCATCCTGTGAGAACAAGTCGCCAATTACTAAGTTGAATGAGCAAAACACTCGTTCTTTGAGTGAAATGATTTTTAAGCTTGCTTGTAAATCATCCTTCTCGACAGCACATCATCCTGTGTAAACATGACATGTGCTGTCGAGAACAATGGCAGTCTATGCGCACAGAACATTCTAGGAACGATTGTTTTGTGTGCATCTGAAGATCGGTAAGCCTATCTCCGCAGACTATTAGACTAACTCTGATCGGCGGTCGTTTACGGCTGCAGTTCAGCCAGTGAAAACGATCCTTTACTGAGACTGTGTGTTTTATATGCCCATTATAGTCCTGGTTGACCTAAGGAACATGTTTCAATCCAACTGAGGGCAACATTTGCATTTCTCATGATGGGGGACTCAGTGATAACATGTAATACTCAACTAACCAGTGGTCACAGCAATTTTGAAATTGGCAGGTGCTACTGGTTTCTGGATGACGATAACTGAGTGACCTGATCAGAGGAGCCATTTATTGGGCCATCCTGTTTTAGGTCTAGTGCTAGCCAGAGGAACCACATCGTAAACACTAAGGGAAACTATAAAATCACTTGCAATGGACATCTGTGCTCCTCCAAGGTAGAGAACCAGACTTGACATGGCCATGGTGTCAATGTTCTTATCTCATCTGATGGATGGTGCACTACAGTCTCAGGATGAATAAAGATTTTTATAGGTAACTTAGGTACCCTATAAGGAACATTACTTAATATTATGGACTTGTTCCTGGATTATTATATGTCTTTGTGCACCATAATGAGATGATCATGTTTGTGGATCACCAGATGTTCCTGACTGTAATCCTGTCTGCCCTGGGCACCATTGGAGGAGCGTACTGTGTGGTCATCTCAGCCATGGGTTTGGTTCGTGGACCTCTGTGTGACACAGGAGATGGTGAATACATATATCCCTTCCGGAATGATACTGATGAGTAAGTGTCCTGAACATCACTAAGTTAAACAGTGGCATGTAAAAGTTTGGGCACCCCTGGTCAAAATAACTGGTATTGTGAACAGTTAAGCGAGTTGAAGATGAACTTATTTTTAAAAGGGCTAAAGTTAAAGATGACACCTTTCCTTTGTATTGTAGGCACAAAAAATACTGTAATTTTTTTACATTTTAAAAATTACAAAAAGGAAAATGGGCCAATGCAAAAGTTTGGGCACTCTGCATGGTTAGTACTTAGAGGAACCTCTTTTTGCAAGTATCACAGGTTGTAAATGTTTTTGTAGCCAGCCAAGAGTCTTTCAACTCTTGTTTGAGAGATTTTCATAAATTTTTCCTTGGAAAATTCTTCCAGTTCTGTGAGATTCCTGGGTCATCTTGCATGCACTGCTATTTTGAGGTCTAGTCACAGATTTTTAATGATATTCAGATCAGGGGACTGTGAGGGCCATTGTAAAACCTTCACCTTGTGCCTTTTGAGTTCGTCTATTGTGGATTTTGACATCTGTTTGTGTGGAGCCCAGCAGCGACTGGATTCATATCTCCCAGAAGGGTGCACTGAAGGAATACACCACTAGAGGTCATTATATACATTCACACACCTTCACCCATCCCTAAGACCACCAGAGGGAGCTGTTTAGACATATAAAGGAGGGTGAACACAGGAAGAGTTTTAGTTTTAGTCACCTCAGAGAGTGCAGAGGAGAGTTAGTTCTGAGGAGAGCTCAGTCAGAGCAGTCTGAAGGAGCAGTCTGAAGAGAGAGACTGCAGAGCAGTTCAGTTCAACAGAATGGAGGCTAGTAAACGTGGAGTAGGATCCACTCCAGTCTAGTCAGAGCTGAGAGGAGTGAGTGCAGCTCAGTGAGAAAGCGTGCCGACGCTTAGAGAGCGGCGAAGAGGCAGCCAACCAACTGCCAGTGTGTGATCGTGTGAGGGCCCGGGTAGGCCGAAGGTGAGTGGAAAGTGAATGAGGCAAAGGAGCCTTCATAGCTCACCTCAACAAGTATTGACCGGACACCGGGGTCCGAGCCTATAGGGATCTCCACGACCCATTAGGAGAACACCGGAGTTCCTGGAGGACTACAAGTCCCAGGAGTACCACAGAGCTGATACGTAGCAGGATCAGGAAGACGGAGTTTGGCAGGATCCGCCATAAAAGACCCTGTCATTTCAGAGAGAAGGTCCAACCACAAGGTCAGCCAGGTACAAGACGGAGACCAAGTTAGGCCCAGCTACACGCAGGCCAGGACTTTATCACAAAAAGGCAAGGAACAGGAGGCCACACACCTACTCAGTGGAGGAATCTGGATGTGCACCCTTCACCCTACAGTGCTCCGGGGAGTGCCTGCAACATCTTCAGTAAAGGTACCAAAGTGACATATGTGTGTGTCTACCTTATTACCCCTAACTGCCGGGTCCCCGTCTGTCCTGCATCCCTACACTTCCATCTGCCCTGAAGGACTCAGCCTTACCTGTGGAAGGCTTAACATCTAGCTGCACAATATTAACCCTTCAGTGGATCTGCACAGCAGCGCTGGTCACCCTGACCAGGTACCACAGGTGGTGTCACGAATCCCCATACCAATATTCAATTCATCTGTAAATATCCCACATTAAAAGGTGAGCACCAGAGCCATGGACTGAGCTGTGTTGCCGTGACATCCCCCATAGTAGTCTATAGGCTCAGATCCGAGTTCCCATTGCTCTGGAGGGCGACTCATTTGCATAAACAATTTACTGAAATTTCATTGAATACCTTCTTCCCTCTACCTGAGAAATATTCCTTGTGCCATTGGCTGCAACACAACCCAAAGCATGATTGATCCATATCCATGCTTAAGAGTGGGCGAGATGTTCTTTTCCTGAAGTTCTGTGCCTTTTTTTCTCCACACATACATTTGATCATTGTGGCCAAAGAGTTATATTTTAACCTCATCTGTCCACAGGTCTTGTTTCTAAAATGCTTCAGACTTGTTTAGACGTTCTTTTGCATACTTCTGATGCTGAATTTTAAGGTGAGGACTCAGGAGAGGTTTCCTTCTGATGCCACAACTCCAGAGTCAGCTAAATCTTTTTGAAGGTTTTCTGAAGTCAAGCGGGGGGTTCTGATTTGCCTCTATAGCAATCCTAAGAGCAGCTCTCACTGAAATTTTGCTTGGTCTTCCATACCTTATCTTGACCTCCACTATTACTGTGAACTGCCATTTCTTAATTATATTGTAATAATTATACTGGAGGACTCTGGAGTCTTTTTGCGTGGAGCAAGACACTACAAAACACAGTTTGTAGGTGAGAAAGTCTATATTATAAACACACAGTGCTTTAAACAAGTGCATTGAAAACTCAAGTCCATAACACTTAGAACAACTACTTAACAAGTCTGTGGAAAACCTCTGAGAGAAAAGTAATCAGCAAAACAGTCTGTGAAGCGTAGTTTGCACTTGAGAATGCTGGAAACAAGTAGGTCCGTGTCTAGTCCATGCATGGATAAGCAAGTCCAATCAAGGTGTTAGATTATCCAGGAGGCCTGGGTACAAAGCCTCGGATCAAGCAGAGCAGTCCTGAGCTTTGCAGCTAATTAGTTTGTTAAATTCTCTCCTTTATTGTAAAACGCTAGTAGACAACCAATGGGTGGTTACTTACAGACACCTAGAGCCAAAACATCTCTTGACGGAGTATTATCCTTTTTTCTGAACTCGTCATCTTGGGCTATGTCGAGTCAAGATGAAAAGTAAGAAAGGACACTTTTGTATTTTCATCTCTAGGAACCAAATCTCTAAACTACCTGGGGAACCCACTCAGCTCAGATTTCTTCTGACAAATGTCCACCATTAATCGAATGGACTCAGGAGCAGAATTCACTCCAAACAGCGCGGGTACCGCCTGTGCTGTACAGCCGTTACCTGAGTCTAAATGCTACGATCTCAGCTAGCTCCGATCACGGCAGTTTAACTTCTTAGATGCCTCTGTCAATAGTGATAGCAGCCTCTAAAGGGTTTTTCACTTTCAGGAAAGTGGACCCCAAAAACTCTAACATTAGTAAAATGAGAAACGGAGCAGGTACTCAGCCTCCCCATATCCAGCGGCCTGTGCCCTCGGTGCCGCTGCTCAGGTCTATGTATTTTGGCTGCAGCGGGGAACATCACGTCGACAGCGCACATCCCAGCTGCAGCCAATCACTGAACTGAGGGTTTTTAGAGTGATTGGGTTCCACTTTTCCGAAAGTGTAAAATCCCTTGAAGACAGGGGAGCGATAGTATTGTAATGGCTGCCAGGGGTCTACTGAAGGTTTCTGCTCCTGCCGTGTTTTAACATCTTTGAAGCCAAGCCTATGGTTTCATAGGAGCATAGGAGATTACAATTTTTAAAATATTACAGACTAATAAAAAATGTAAATATATATAATTTTTTTTATCAAATGTATAAAAGTCAAAATTTCGCCCTTTTGTTTCAGAAGATAAAATCTAAAAATAAAAACAAAAAAAATGAACATTTTTGCTATGGCTGCATGCATAACCGTCCGCACTGCTAAAATATTATATTTATCTCATATGGTAAACTCCAAAGCAAAAATAAAACGGCAGAATTGCTGTTTTTTTTGCCCTTTCGGCTCCCTAAAAAGAGATAAAAAAATGATATCAACCCCAAAGTGGAATGATAAAGCTTGCACCCCCAAAAACAAAAATTCCGATTCATCTCTATCCTGACAGAAAAAATTACATTAAAAATCAAAAGGGAAGGGGAATTCACTGGGATTCTGTCACCCAAGAGCCCACATAAAACATAAACCAGGAGCCGGGCCCTGGGCGCTGTAATTGTGGCCATTTTGTTTGTCTCCCAGATATCGCTAAGTGTTGTCATAGCAACACAGGAGTAGCGCTTTAGGCTATTGGAAAGTCTTTCACTTCTTAAATATAACGCAAAGTACAAAGTCGATTTATGAAGTTCCCCTTCACGTTACATGTCTCATACTGTATATTCATGATGAATTCTGTATTCTAGCCTTTGTGAATCATTTTCCGAAGATGTGTAATACCTACTATTTGCCACCAGATGGCGGTGCTTCACTGTTCACCATGTCTGCCTAGTACCTGGCTTCTTTATCTGCAGCTGTAATTTCTCCATATGACATTTCTCTGCCTGCAGGGACAATTATCTCTTCAATCATGACTCTTGGAGCCTGTGTAAAGAACCTGAGAAGGTTGTGCTGTGGAACATTGTCTTATTCTCCATCCTCTTAGGGATCGGGTTCATTGAGGCCATCTTGTGCCTCATCCAAGTCATCAATGGCATCGTCGGAGTGATCTGCGGAACTTGTATGAGAAAAAGAAAAGTCAGTGTACGTCATCTGCTTATACATCCATACTGCAAAAATAATCATAGTAGTATCGCTCTATATAGTTCTAAAATCTAACATACTACAGCTATCACCACCCACGTGTACAACACACATGATCAAGCGATAGTCACCTTCACATTGGTATAACATAAGTACCACCATTCATCAGGCACAAGTCATAGCATCACTAGTAACATTCATCAGGCACAAGTCATATCATCACTATTCCCATCATTCATCACGCACAAGTCATATAATCACTACCACAGTTCATCAGGCACAAGTCATATCATCACTACCACTGTTCATCACGCACAAGTCATATCATCACTACCACTGTTCATCACGCACAAGTCATATCATCACTACCACTGTTCATCACGCACAAGTCATATCATCACTACCACTGTTCATCACGCACAAGTCATATCATTGCTACTACCACCAGGGCCGGTTTTAGAGAAAGTGGGGCCCTTGGCAAAAGTTTAAAGTGGGGCCCCAAATGCTCACATATTCCACATCACACAAACATTTTGGCTGTATTTACAGGTGCAGAGTTCAGGCCATTAAACGAGCGTGATCGACGGCATTGAAGTTGTTAGACGCCTGTTCCCGAGTTTCCTTACACCGGCTGAGGAAGAATGATGGGGACAGATAATCCTCGATACAATATAATGCAGCTCCCATACAGTATAATGCACTCCCCGTGGTTCTTGATAGAGTATACAGCAGCCCCCCTCATAGAGAATACTGGAGCCCCACACACAGAGTATACTGAAGGCCCCCCCACACACACACAGTATTTGCAGTCCCCTCAGAGTATAATGCAGCCCCCATCATAGAGTATACTGCAACCCCCCCCCCCTCATTGAGTATACTGCAACCCTCCTCAAGAGTATACTGCAACCTCCCTCAGAGTATACTGCAGCTCCGTCATAGAGAATACTGCAGCCACACACACACAGTATAATGCAGTCTCCTCGGAGTATAATGCAGCCCCCCTCAGGGTATACAGGTGCCCCCTCATAGAGTATACTGCAACCCACCTCATAGAGTATACTGCAACCCCCTCATAAAGCATAATGCAACCCCCCTCATAGAGTATATTGCAGCCCCCCTCAGAGTATACTGCAGCCCACCTCAGAGTATTCTGCAGCCCCCCTAATGAAGAATACTGCAGCCCCACACACAGAGTATGATGCAGCCCACATAGTATAATGCAGTCCCCTCAGAGTATAATGCAGCCCCCCTCAGGGTATACTGCAGCTTCCCTCAGGGTATACTGCAACCCCCTCATAGAGTATACTGCAACCCCCCTCAGAGTATACTGCAGACCTCTCAGAGTATACTGCAGCTCCCCTCAGTGTATACTGCAGTGCCCCTCAGAGTATACTGCAGCTGCACACAGTATAATGCAGCCCCACACACAGTATAGTGCATCTCCCTCACACAGAGTATATAGCTGCTCCCCTCCACACACAGTATAATGCAGTTCCCCTCCACACACAGTATAATGCAGCCCCCCTCCACACACATTATAGTGCTGCTCCCCCAAACACACTGTATAGTGCAGCTCTCCAACACACAGTATAGTGTAGTTCCCCCAACACACAGTATAGTGCAGCTCCCCATCACACAATATAGTGCAGCTCCACTCCAACACACAGTAGAGTGCAGTTCCTGAAAAAAAAAAAGCAGGAATAATTTAGCTCACCTCTAAACGTTCCCACTGGATAGCAGGAATTGAAGCAGGGACCCGTTTCCGCATGACGCTGTGAAGAGCACTTTAGAATGAGGAGATCCAGCTTCAAGGAGTAAAATCCAAATGCTTTATTTCAATCCAATTTAAAATAGTAACATGACTGCTATGTACACCAGAGCCGGTATACCCAGCCGGGATATTGCCCGGGTAGGACCTGGACGCGTTTCGAACACCATGTGTTCTTAGACTCAGTTTGACCTCGGCGTGCAACAGACTAGGCTTTCAAGCAAACAGGTGATATTAATTAATAAAAAAATATAAACAAAAATGAAAACTGAATGAAAATATACATAATGGATATACCGTGTTCAAAATTGAATGATACAAAACATGATCAATAATAACTTCTAAATAAATAATTAATACTGTAACATGAACTCCCTTTTGAGATGTAACCCCATTGGTACACATGTATCTAAAAGGTAGATCCAGAATGCTTCCCTGTCACGTAGTAATTGCTCTTTATTTCCACCACGTTTTTTTTTATTTGTTCTATTGCAAATACATTGCACTGTGTTATATCTCTGTTGTGAACAGTAACAAAATGTCTTGGTACATTAGAAACGTTGCGAGTAGTGGGTTGTGTTATATTGTAGAGATGTTCCCGTATTCTGTCTTTTAGTTTTCTGATGGTGGAACCTATGTATTTTAAGTTGCACTGCTCGCAGTCATAGAGTTGTTGCTCTTCTGGAAACAATTCTAATGCCATTCTCCAACATGCTATCCATAATGCTATCATTCCTCGATATATTCAGGTTGCGATTGACAATGTTGGATATGAATTTAAAATGTGCACTATACGTTAGTGTGTAGCCCTGGTGTTAGGCACACGCAGTACCCTGGAGAGTGTGTGGCGAGACAGCAGTTTAATGCTCAATACCCATTCACTCAACATACACTAGACACACCCTTAGGGTAGTGTAGTTACTTGTTAGGGAGTGGTCAGGGTGTATATTGGTTGAGTGATTTTAGAGGAGTCGGTTTCCTGTCTTCGGACAGAGCAGACGTGTGGAGTCTAGCTGGAGGGAGGAAGCAGTCCAGCCTGGTTCTGCAGCAGTTCAGAAAGTGGAGGCCAGTAAGGGCGAGATATAGATCACCTCAGCCTGGTCAGAGCTGTACCTTACCTGAAGACACTGACAAAGAAAGAAGAGCTTAGTGCAGAAATACTTCAGTCACCTGTCTCAAGGACAGTGAAAGGTTCAGAGACGTGCTCCTGCCTAGTGGATAACTGAGAATCTGGAACTAACTCTAAAGGAAGAGAAGAAGGGAGTGATTACATGACTTTTTGCAAGTGTGAGTGTTTATGCTACCAGCGAGGACAAGGCGAAAGGCACAGTGGAAAGATTATTGGAAAAGTGCTTTTGGATTGAAGAAGTCCTGCACATTGTAACCGGTCACTGGGGACCGAAGGATCACTATTAGCTTCAAGCATAGTGGTAAGAAAACCAGAGATTTACCGGACCTTAGGTCGCGGCAAACAGCCCCAAATAGTCAGTACGTAACTGGGGTCAGGGGGAGTGAAGACTTTGAGCCTGATCAGCAAGATAGGAATTCAGCTCTCTCACAGGAAGGCTCCGACCACAAAACTGACTGGGCAGTACAGCTATGGATTAGCTGGAGTTATTGAGGGAACTACGCTTCAGGCTGGTTGTACTCATCGTGTTGAAAGTAAAGGAGGCCCCTAACTTGTCCAGCTGCTGTCTCAAAATACACTCTCCTTGGATCAGCCTCCCTGGGACCTGCCTGAACATCTTACAAGTAAAGGTATGGAAAGACGCTGACCGTGTGAGACTGTGTTATTTATCTGCACCCGACTTCACTAACTTCATAGACTTTGAGGGACCAGTCCCACCTGTAGGGGACCCGACATCTAGCTGCCTCACCATCCCCTCAGAGATCTACAGCAGCGCTGGTACAAATTACCAGAATACTACAGGTGGCATCACGAACTGTATATAAATCTATCCCCTGTAAATATATCCCCAACATACGCCAGACCGCCAGGGCCACAGACCGAGCCACCGCTACCTGTGACATACCCCATAGACTTCCATGGGCTCGGCTCTGAGTACCCCATTGCCCTGGTAATCCACAATTGTGGTGGCGGGTCGAGACAAAATTGGCGTCACGAACAGGATGCGAAACTCGCAAAATTGCGAGCCCTGTGTGCCTATGGAATTGTTTTTGTGAAAAGGACTGTTTGCACTTTTGGCGCCAAAAATCCCATCTTTGTCGCCATATTCGCGCCCTCAGGCGCTGGAGAAGAAGGTGGGCGTACCTTCGTGGGCGTCTACCCCCTGTGGCGCGAAGAAAATGCCTGCCCTCTCAAAGTGCTATTACAATATGCGATCCTGCCCTACAGCAAAGGAGGTCCGCCTCCTCTTCACCTTCCCTGCGAGGAGGAGGAGACGCAAACCCCGCCTCCACGGAAGAGACCGGACGTCTCTGGAGGAAGAAGAGAGAATCTTCTGGAACATCATGGAAGCAGGACGTGTGCAGCCGAGCAGGGAAGCGGAGGAAGGCAGGCCCCGTGCCCCAGCCAAGCTGCCACCAGCACCGGAGTTATCCGTGGTCCTGCACCTGCAGCAGGCGTTGCTAGAAATTCAGGAAGAAATGCACGCCTGAAGAAGATGGTCCAGCACCAACCTGGATTTGAAGAGATCGAGAGACGCCGGCGTACCCTGGAGCAGCGGAGGCTGTGGGACGCGGTGATCTCTCCCTCAACGACCCCCCACGATTCGAGTTACCGAAGATTCTGCTGCCCAAGGCGAAGGAGCAACCGGAGGCTGCCCCCGAAAGTACCAATCCTGATCCCACCGGTGAAGCGGTGGAGGCGAAGGAGGTTGAGGAGGTACCGCCAGTTCCGGAACGCCCGCCCGGCCAGGAGGCCGCAGCAGATGATCGGTCCCCGACAGGGACACCGGAGGGGTCCTGTCCGTCGTTACCAGACGTCGACTGGGACGAGATGGCGCGCCTGGATGACGTCGCCTACACCGCCCAGTGGGAATATGAGTGGCAGCGTCGTGAGGAGAAGCAGAAACGCCAGCAGGAGGAAGAGCGGGAAGCTCAGCGGAATCGTCAGCGACAACATGCAGAGCTGATCGCGGACAAGGAGAGTGTCCGGAGAGAGAAAGAGTACCCTGAGGGAACCGCGGCGGCAGGGGTGTGTGACTGAGTTCCAGCTCCGGAAGGGCTGGGGCTTCATCCGTGAACCGGGCCTCTACCCAGGGGTCTTTGTTAGTCGCAGGGACGTAGAATCCCACCTACCGCAAGGCCATCCCGGGAGGGACTTAGTAATGGAGACATTGTCACGTACACACGGCACTGGGGAATGAAGGGATGGTATGCCCTTAACGTCACCATCGTCCGTGACCCCGTCCCCGACGCAGGTAACGTCACCACTACCGCAGCGTCCCCGTCTCCAGCTCAAGCAGTATCCGGCCGTGCCCCAGCATCGCCCCCTGCAAGTTCATCGCAAATTAAAGCCACCTCTACATCGCAACATGCGACCCAGTCTCAATCGCAATCCATGACACGGTCCATATCGTTAACTGTGATTGAAACGCAATCGGTGTCTCGTGAGGAGAATGTACCCGTTGCGCCCCTAGAGGTTCGCACGAGAACTGTGGCGACCAAGACCCTAATAGCAGCGCACGACTTGTTAGTAATGGGATCTAGGGGCCATCGCATTGTTCCAGCCCCCGGGGTGGAAAATGTATTTGAAGTAAATGAGTAATTAAACAGTAAAGAAGAATCGGTGAGATCCATATAGGGTCTACCATAAGTAAAGTTGTAGAAAGTTTAAGTATGTTTACAAATTTTTGCACAAGTTGAAGAGTATAACGTATATAACATATATATATATATTTCTAACAGTAGAATGCCCGGCTGGGTAACCAGAAAAAGTTTGCACTTTAGTATTATTATGATGTGATATTATATCTGTGTCTTTGTTTTACCATGGACTTTGAGGTTGAGGACTGTGCCAACCCAGAACTTATTTGTACATAGTTGCGCTTCGGTGCTTTATCTTGGTTTTACATAAAACCAGCACAACTACCTCTGAATACAAAAACCCGTGTGGTGTGGCACTGAGTGAGGTCTGCATTCGGATGTCCTGCAGCCCACCCAGGACCCACGTTGAAGGTTTGGTGCGGGTCCTTCACAAGAATACTGTATATTTATTGAATGTTTTGATGCCTTAATACTTTTGTATGTTTCTATATTCAATGTTTTTGTTTTGCAACGTTCAAGACATCCTCACCTCCCGGATGGGACGAATTAATGTTTAATGTTGATGTTTTCATGCATAAACAAAATGTCTCTTTGTATTTTACAGCCCGGGAGTGCTGTCTTTTACCATGGGGGAATGTGTAGCCCTGGTGTTAGGCACACGCAGTACCCTGGAGAGTGTGTGGCGAGACAGCAGTTTAATGCTCAATACCCATTCACTCAACATACACTAGACACACCCTTAGGGTAGTGTAGTTACTTGTTAGGGAGTGGTCAGGGTGTATATTGGTTGAGTGATTTTAGAGGAGTCGGTTTCCTGTCTTCGGACAGAGCAGACGTGTGGAGTCTAGCTGGAGGGAGGAAGCAGTCCAGCCTGGTTCTGCAGCAGTTCAGAAAGTGGAGGCCAGTAAGGGCGAGATATAGATCACCTCAGCCTGGTCAGAGCTGTACCTTACCTGAAGACACTGACAAAGAAAGAAGAGCTTAGTGCAGAAATACTTCAGTCACCTGTCTCAAGGACAGTGAAAGGTTCAGAGACGTGCTCCTGCCTAGTGGATAACTGAGAATCTGGAACTAACTCTAAAGGAAGAGAAGAAGGGAGTGATTACATGACTTTTTGCAAGTGTGAGTGTTTATGCTACCAGCGAGGACAAGGCGAAAGGCACAGTGGAAAGATTATTGGAAAAGTGCTTTTGGATTGAAGAAGTCCTGCACATTGTAACCGGTCACTGGGGACCGAAGGATCACTATTAGCTTCAAGCATAGTGGTAAGAAAACCAGAGATTTACCGGACCTTAGGTCGCGGCAAACAGCCCCAAATAGTCAGTACGTAACTGGGGTCAGGGGGAGTGAAGACTTTGAGCCTGATCAGCAAGATAGGAATTCAGCTCTCTCACAGGAAGGCTCCGACCACAAAACTGACTGGGCAGTACAGCTATGGATTAGCTGGAGTTATTGAGGGAACTACGCTTCAGGCTGGTTGTACTCATCGTGTTGAAAGTAAAGGAGGCCCCTAACTTGTCCAGCTGCTGTCTCAAAATACACTCTCCTTGGATCAGCCTCCCTGGGACCTGCCTGAACATCTTACAAGTAAAGGTATGGAAAGACGCTGACCGTGTGAGACTGTGTTATTTATCTGCACCCGACTTCACTAACTTCATAGACTTTGAGGGACCAGTCCCACCTGTAGGGGACCCGACATCTAGCTGCCTCACCATCCCCTCAGAGATCTACAGCAGCGCTGGTACAAATTACCAGAATACTACAGGTGGCGTCACGAACTGTATATAAATCTATCCCCTGTAAATATATCCCCAACATACGCCAGACCGCCAGGGCCACAGACCGAGCCACCGCTACCTGTGACATACCCCATAGACTTCCATGGGCTCGGCTCTGAGTACCCCATTGCCCTGGTAATCCACAATTGTGGTGGCGGGTCGAGACATTAGGACCAGAGTGGGACGGTCTGGTGTATCATTTTTGTGTTTTAATGGACTTAAATTAGATGAGAGCATTGTATTTATAAGTGATTCTCTGGATTTGCTATTTATTATGTTAATGGCACGATTGATCGTCCAAGTAGGAAACCCGCGTTTATAAGACGATGTCTGATAGATTGGATTTTTTTACTGTATAAAATATCATCACTACAGTTACGTTTGTCTCGAGTTAATTCACCCACAGGAATAGATTTAATAGTGTGTAAAGGATGGAAACTGCGAGCATGAAGAATTGTATTGCCTGCGGCTTTCTTGCAGAAAGTGGAACTTGAAATGGATTTATATGGTTCACTGACGAGACAAAGATCCAAAAAACAAATTGTATGTTTATGAAAACGATGGGTAAATCTCAGGTTAAGATGATTAGAATTAATGTAATCAATAAAAGTAAGAATGAGATCATTGTCCCCTTTCTATATTAACAGCAGGTCGTCTATATATCTAGAATACCATTCTATATGTTCTGAAAAGGGATTGTTGACGTCAAAAATAAAATGTTCTTCCCACCATGCCATTACAAGGTTGGCAAAGTGAATAATCATGTGCACAGCCGTATAGGAGTATCTGAGTAGGTTCCCACACCATATAAATATAGCAAATAAACTCAGAACTCAACTTCAGTAGAGTGATGATTTTTAATCGTGTCCACAGTAATAACAGAAACGTTTCGGTCCTGAACTTGGACCTTCATCAGTCACATGGACTACTGTGAGTTACTCTCCCTCCCAACACAAAGTACAGTGCAGCTTTCCCCGACACACAGTACAGTGCAGCTCTTCCCGACACACAGTTATAGTGCAGCTCCCCAACCCACAGTACAGTGCAGCTCCCCCAACACACAGTATGTGTCGACCCGCCACCACAATTGTGGGTTACCAGGGCAATGGGGTACTCAGAGCCGAGCCCGTAGAAGTCTATGGGGATTGTTGTCACAGGTAGCTGTGGCTCGGTCTGTGGCCCGGGCGGTCTGGCGTATGTTGTTGGGGATATTTACAGGGGATAACTATATACAGTTCGTGACGCCACCTGTAGTGTTCTGGTAATTAGTACCAGCGCTGCTGTAGATCTCTGAGGGGATGGTGAGGCAGCTAGATGTCGGGTCCCCTACAGGTGGGACTCTTCCCTCAAAGTCTGTTAAGATGGTGAAGTCGGGTGCCGGTAAATAACACAGTCTCACACAGTCAAAGTCTTTCCATACCTTTACTTGCAGAAAGATAAGGCAGGTCCCAGGGAGGCTGATCCAAGGGGAGTGTATATTGAGACGGCAGCTGGACAAGTTAGGGGCCTCCTTTAACTCCAATAAACGAGTACAACCAGCCTGAAGCGTAGTTCCCTCTATGATTCCAGCAAATCTTAGCTGTAACTGCCCAGTCAGCTTAGTGTTAGGGGCCTTCCTGTGAAGGAGCTGAATACTTATGTTTGTCCTGCAGAACTCCAAAGTCTTCACTCCCTCTGACCCCAGCTACGTACCGACTATAAGGGGCTTGTCTGCCGCGACCTAGGGTCCGGTAGATTCCTGGTTTTCCTGTCTCTGTGCCTGAAGCAACAGCGACTCTTCGGTCCCCAGTGACCGGTAACAGGGCGCTGGACTTCTGCAATCCTGTAGCACCAAATTCTCTAATCCACTTGCCTTTCGCCTTGTCCACGCTGGTAACATAAACACTCTTACTAGCCAGGGGTCGAGCAGTCACTTCCAATCTTTTTCCTTCCAATCAAGCCAACCACAGATGCTCAGTTATCACAGGCAGGAGCACGTCTCTGTACCTGATACTGTCCTTTAGACAGGAATGCTGAAGACTTTCTGGGTTACAACTTGTTCTTTCCTTCTTTGTATGCTGAGGAGATGACACAGCTCTGACCAGACTAAGGTGTATATCAACACCTATACCAGACTCCACTTTCAAAGCTGAAGAGATAGCAATCTAGACTCCTTCCTCCCTCCAGATGCAGACTCTCTCACTGTAGTCTAGACGCAGACTCTCCACGTCCTTACTGCCCGAAGACAGGAACTAGACTCTACTGACTAAAATCACGCCTACACATACCTTCTTGACCACTCCCTAGAGTATACTTCACTACCCCAAGGGTGTGTCTAGTGTGTGTAGAATGAATGCATATTGAGCTTTAAGCCGCCGTCTCGCCATACACTCCCCAGGGTACTGCGTGTGCCCACCACCAGGGCTACACATTCCCCCATGGTAAACGACAGCACTCCCGGGCTGTGAAATACAAAAGACAGAAAAATTTTGTTTATGCAATAACATTTGGAACAATAACATCTTCCCATCCGGGAGGTAGGAATACTTTGAACGTTACAAACTTTTAATACAAAAATAGTATTCAAATAGCATTTTCAATAAATAGATATACAAGATACTTGTGAAGGACCCGCACCAAACCTTCAACGTGGGTCCTGGGTGGGCTGCAGGACATCCAAGTGCAGACCTCACTCAGTGCCACACCACACGGGTTTTGTTTTTCAGAGGTAGATATGGATGGCTTATGTAAAACCAAGATAGGGCGCCAAAGCGCAACTATGTACAAAAGAGTTCTGGGTAAGCATAGTCCTTTACCTCAAAAAGTCCATTTATAAAAGAAGACATAATAAATCACATTAGCAATTATTCATTATCAATTACCATCTATCAATTACCCAGCCGGGCATTCTATAACTAGAAATATATATTCATTATATATAACTTGTGCAAAACTCTTTTTCAAAAACATTGTAAACTTTCTACTTTCTACTTGTGGTAGATCCGATAGGGATCTCACCAACTCTATACCATTTATTCATTTTCTGCAAATACTTTTTCCACTACATTTTCCACGCCGGGGGCTGGAACAACGCAATGGGCCCTTGATCCCAGGACCAGCAAATCATGTGCTGCGATCAGGGTCTGGGTTGCGACAGTTCTGGTTTGAACCTCCAGGGGCGCAACGGGTATACTTTCTTCGCATGACACCGATTGCGTCTCAATTACAGTCAACGATATAGACCGCGTCAGGGTTTGCGATTTAGTCTGGGTCGCATTTGGCGATATGGAAGTGGCTTTTACTTGCGATAGACCTTGGGTCGCATGTTGCGATGATTTTGACGGGGGCGATGCTGGGGCACGGCCGGATGCTGCTTGAGCTGGAAACGGGGACGCGGTGGTAATGGTGACGATACCTGCGTCTGGGACGGGGTCGCGGACGATGGCGACGTTCAGGGCATACCACCCCTTCATTCCCCAATGCCGCGTATAGGTGACTATGTCGCCGTTTACTAAGTCCCTCCCGGGATGACCTTGCTGCAGGTGAGATTCCACGTCACGCCTGCTGACGAAGACCGCTGGGTAGAGGCCCGGTTCACGAATAAAGCCCCAGCCCTTCCGGAGCTGGAACTCAGTCACACACCCCTGCCGCCGCGGTTCCCGTAAGGTACCTTTGTCGCGACGGACAGTCTCCTTGTCAGCAATCAGCTCGGCAAACTGTCGCTGGCGGTTCTTCTTGATTTCCCGCGCTTCCTCCTGCTGGCGCCTCTTTGTCTCCTCACGACTCCGCCATTCTTGCTCCCACTGGGCGGTGTAGGCGACGTCATCCAGGCGCGCCATCTCGTCCCAGTCCACATCTGGTAGTGACGGACAGGACCCCTCCGGTGTCCCTGCCGGGGACCGATAATCTGCTGCGGCCTCCTGGCCGGCGGGGCGTTCCGGGATTGGCTGTACCTCCTCAACCTCCTCCGCATCCACCGCTTCACCAGTGGGATCGGGAACGGTAATTTCGGGGGCAGCCTCCGGTTGCTCCTTCGCCTTGGGCAGCAGACTTTTCGGTACTTTGAATCGTGGGGGTTCGTTGAGGGGAGCGGACGCCGTGTTCATCATTTGCCATTGCAGCAGGTTACACCGGCGCCTCTCAATCTCCTCCAGTCCAGGTTGGAACAACTTCTTTAGGCGTGAGTTCTCCTCCCGAACCTCTAACAACGCCTGTTGCAGGTGCAGGATCGCATAGGCCTCGGATGCCGATGGCAGCTCGGCGGGGGCACGGGGCCTGCCTTCCTCCGCTGCCCCGCTCGGCTCCACACGTCCGGCCTCCATCATGTTCCTTTCTTTCTCTGGAGACATCCGGTCTCTTCCGTGGAGGTGGGGTTTGCGTCTCCTCCTCCTCGCAGGGAAGGTGAAGAGGAGGCGGACCTCCTTTGCCGTTGGGCAGGACCGCATGTTATAGTAGCACTTTGAGAGGACAGGCATTTTCTTCGCGCCACAGGGGGATAGACGCCCACGAAGGTACGCCCACCTTCTTCTCCAGCGCCTGAGGGCGCGAATATGGCGACAAAAATGGCGATTTTGGCGCCAAAAGTGCAAACAGTCCTTTTTACAAAAACAAGTCCTTAGGCACGCAGGGCTCGCAATTTCGCGAGTTTGGTATCCTGTTCGTGACGCCAAAAATTTGTGTCGACCCGCCACCACAATTGTGGGTTACCAGGGCAATGGGGTACTCAGAGCCGAGCCCGTAGAAGTCTATGGGGATTGTTGTCACAGGTAGCTGTGGCTCGGTCTGTGGCCCGGGCGGTCTGGCGTATGTTGTTGGGGGATATTTACAGGGGATAACTATATACAGTTCGTGACGCCACCTGTAGTGTTCTGGTAATTAGTACCAGCGCTGCTGTAGATCTCTGAGGGGATGGTGAGGCAGCTAGATGTCGGGTCCCCTACAGGTGGGACTCTTCCCTCAAAGTCTGTTAAGATGGTGAAGTCGGGTGCCGGTAAATAACACAGTCTCACACAGTCAAAGTCTTTCCATACCTTTACTTGCAGAAAGATAAGGCAGGTCCCAGGGAGGCTGATCCAAGGGGAGTGTATATTGAGACGGCAGCTGGACAAGTTAGGGGCCTCCTTTAACTCCAATAAACGAGTACAACCAGCCTGAAGCGTAGTTCCCTCTATGATTCCAGCAAATCTTAGCTGTAACTGCCCAGTCAGCTTAGTGTTAGGGGCCTTCCTGTGAAGGAGCTGAATACTTATGTTTGTCCTGCAGAACTCCAAAGTCTTCACTCCCTCTGACCCCAGCTACGTACCGACTATAAGGGGCTTGTCTGCCGCGACCTAGGGTCCGGTAGATTCCTGGTTTTCCTGTCTCTGTGCCTGAAGCAACAGCGACTCTTCGGTCCCCAGTGACCGGTAACAGGGCGCTGGACTTCTGCAATCCTGTAGCACCAAATTCTCTAATCCACTTGCCTTTCGCCTTGTCCACGCTGGTAACATAAACACTCTTACTAGCCAGGGGTCGAGCAGTCACTTCCAATCTTTTTCCTTCCAATCAAGCCAACCACAGATGCTCAGTTATCACAGGCAGGAGCACGTCTCTGTACCTGATACTGTCCTTTAGACAGGAATGCTGAAGACTTTCTGGGTTACAACTTGTTCTTTCCTTCTTTGTATGCTGAGGAGATGACACAGCTCTGACCAGACTAAGGTGTATATCAACACCTATACCAGACTCCACTTTCAAAGCTGAAGAGATAGCAATCTAGACTCCTTCCTCCCTCCAGATGCAGACTCTCTCACTGTAGTCTAGACGCAGACTCTCCACGTCCTTACTGCCCGAAGACAGGAACTAGACTCTACTGACTAAAATCACGCCTACACATACCTTCTTGACCACTCCCTAGAGTATACTTCACTACCCCAAGGGTGTGTCTAGTGTGTGTAGAATGAATGCATATTGAGCTTTAAGCCGCCGTCTCGCCATACACTCCCCAGGGTACTGCGTGTGCCACCACCAGGGCTACACAAGTACAGTGCAGCTCCCCAACACATAGTACAGTGCAGCTCCCCCAACACAATGAGTGCAGCTCCCTCCCCAACACACAGTACAGTGCAGCTCCCCAACATACATTACAGTGCAGATCCCCTCCAACACACAGTACAGTGCAGCTCCCCAACACACAGTACAGTGCAGCTCCCCAACACACAGTACAGTGCATCTCCCCAACACACAGTACAGTGACGCTCCCCCAACACACAGTACAGTGAAGCCCCTCCCCAACACACAATACAGTGCAGCTCCCCCAACACATAGTACAGTGCATCTCCCTCCCAACACAAAGTACAGTGCAGCTTTCCATGACACACAGTACAGTGCAGCACTTCCGACACACAGTACAGTGCAGCTCCCCAACCCACAGTACAGTGCAGCTCCCCAACACATAGTACAGTGCAGCTCCCCCAACACATAGTAAAGTGCAGCTCCCTCACCAACACACAGTACAGTGCAGCTCCCAACACGCAGTGCAGGCACACAGACACGCACCTGCACACACACACAGCATAATGCAGCCCCTGCACTCTCACACACACAATAATGCATATACACACGCGCACAATACTCACCCTTCCCCCTTGTTCCTCATGCTGATCCAGGCTCTGCTCCGGTCTTATCGGCTTCTACTGCTGGCACAGTGTGGCGCACGATGAAGTGACATCAACGCGTACCTGCTGAGTCACAAGCAGAGGGGAGTGATGGGAGAGTGATGGGAGAGGGAGCATCTGACGCTCTCTTCTCCATTACTGCTTTCAACTGTATCGCAGATAAGTTGAATCAGCGATGGGGCCGGCGTCGGGCCCCTCAACGGATGTGTGGTGTTCCGCTATTAGCGGCACGCCACTGGCTCAACTGGAGGAGTGGGAGCCCTAGGCAGCTGCCTGGTCTGCTTGCCCCTAATACCGGCCCTGACTACCACCATTCATCACACACAAGTCATATAATCACTACCACTGTTCATCACGCGCAAGTCATATCATCACTACTACCACCATTCATAGAATCATAGAATGTTAGAGTTGGAAGAGAACACCATCGTGTCCAACGACCTGCTCAATGCAGGATTCACTAAACCATCTTACACAGATGTCTGTCCAGCCTTTGGTTGAAGACTTCCATTGAAGAGAACTCACCACCTCTGTGGCCCATATGTCGCTGTCTCACATACCATACCGCCACTACGTACATATATGACACATATATTGTATTATGTATACTGCATAGTCCTCATTTATATGTTGTTTTCTCTTGTTTCAGACAACTGCGGCGTGAACCTGAAGCCTGCAGAGAAGTAAGGAAGGGCACAACTAGAAAAACTCCAGTCACAAATGAAAAAAAGGAAAAAAGAATTCAGGATAGAATATAGTGTTTGTACAGATGTAACAAAGCTAAATTTATTAATGCAGTAAAAAAGTGACTGTGACTTAGTAGCACCCATTGTGATATGATGATGTGTTGTCTGCGGAGCTGCAGGTCTGCACTGACTTATCACCAAGTGTTGTCTAGTCTTATGTAAATAAAGCTGAAATGTGCGGCGTAATTTATCATGAAAATCGCCTCTGTGCTTTTATTCCTTTCCTCACCAGTAGCTCCGTTTGTTGTCATTGAATGAAAATATTCTCATTTACCTACAATACCCGGACTAGGCAATGCACTGTGTATAAGTGTCGGTGTAGGTGAAGTGTATGGGTCCGGAGTACAAACTGATTCACTCACAGAGCATTGCCTACACTGAGCTAATGTGCATGTGTTGTACATCCAGTGCTGTCATTGGTGGATGATGTGTCTGCAGTATACCCCACCAGTGGCATACTGCTACTGGCTCAGACCACGCGGCTGCTACGTGGCCCGTGAGTCGAGAGCTCTACTCTCCTGGCTACCCACTCAGGCTCGCCATCACACTTTCAACTGGGTGTGCATCCTGTGTGTGATGTTACCTTATGAAGGGATCTTCATAGTGTTGCCCATGTGGTCTCCTCAGATTTGAAGAATGGTGCATAGTGATCGACTCAACATTGGGCTACTAGCCTGAAGTCCGGATACAGGTGTCCATTGACCTCAAGCAACCAGTCTCAAAGTGCAGAGTAAGTGCCACATGGTGCAGAGTAAGATGGCAACGGAGGATGGAATGGAGGTCTGCCCCCACTGAAGAGAGAGAGAGAGACCTTGGTTTTCGGCTTCCAGGCATGCGTAGATGAAGATCCGGCACCCATAGACTTGTATTGTATGACGAAGCCTGACGTGCCGCTTCAGGCGCTATCCGTTGTTTCCGCCAGAAAAAAAACTTACATGATGCGTCCTGTCCGGCCGCCGGAATTAAAATCTATGACCGATCCGGCAGAAAACGGATGAAACGCAATGACATGCGGCGCGATCCAGCGCTAATGCATGTCAATGAGAAAAAAAACCGGATCCGGCGGTAAAAAAAAAGATCCGTTTTTTTCAAAAACTGCCGGATCGCGCCTGACGGCGAAAAACTGATGTGTGAAAGATGCCTTACACTCTACAGCTGAGAGGTTCCTGCCTATTAGAGCTGACACTCTACAGGAGAGAGGACCCTGCACATAAGAGCTGACACTCTACAGGAAAGAGGACCCTGCACGTAAGAGCTGACACTCTACAGGAGAGAGGATCCTGCACATAAGAGCTGATACTCTACAGGAAACAGGACCCTGCACGTAGAAGCTGACGCTCTACAGGAGAGAGGACCCTGCACATAAGAGCTGACACTCTACAGGAAACAGGACCCTGCACATAAGAGCTGACTCTCTACAGGAGAGAGGACCCTGCACATAAGAGCTGACACTCTACAGGAGAGAGGATCCTGAACATAAGAGCTGACACTCTACAGGAGAGAGGACCCTGCACATAAGAGCTGACACTCTACAGGAAACAGGACCCTGCACATAAGAGATGAGTCTCTACAGGAGAGAGGACCCTGCACATAAGAGCTGACACTCTACAGGAGAGAGGACCCTGCACATAAGAGCTGACACTCTACAGGAGAGAGGACCCTGCACGTAAGAGCTGACACTCTACAGGAGAGAGGATCCTGCACATAAGAGCTGATACTCTACAGGAAACAGGACCTCACGTAGAAGCTGACCTCTACAGGAGAGAGGACCCTGCACATAAGAGCTGACACTCTACAGGAGAGAGGACCCTTTCACATAAGAGCTGACACTCTACAGGAGAGAGGATCCTGCACATAAGAGCTGACACTCTACAGGAGAGAGGTCCTGCACATAAGAGCTGACACTCTACAGGAGAGAGGACCCTGCACATAAGAGCTGACACTCTACAGGAAAAGGACCCTCACATAAGAGTGACCTCTACAGGAGAGAGGACCCTGCACATAAGAGCTGACACTCTACAGGAGAGAGGACCCTGCACATAAGAGCTGACACTCTACAGGAGAGAGGATCCTGCACTAAGAGCTGACACTCTACAGGAGAGAGATCCTGCACATTTAAAAGCTTACACTCTACAGCAGAGAGCGCTGCACATAAGACGCACCTACAGAGAAGACTCTACACATAAGAGCTGACACTCTACAGGAGAGAGGTCCCTGCACATAAGAGCTGACACTCTACAGGAGAGAGGACCCTTCACATAAGAGCTGACACTCTACAGGAGAGAGGACCCTGCACATAAGAGCTGACACTCTACAGGAGAGAGGACCCTGCACATAAGAGCTGACACTCTACAGGAGAGAGGACCCTGCACATAAGAGCTGACACTCTACAGGAGAGAGACTCTACACTTAAGACTGACACTCTACAGGAGAGAGCGGACCCTGCACATAAGAGCTGACACTCTACAGGAGAGAGGACCCTGCACATAAGAGCTGACACTCTACAGGAGAGAGGACCCTTCACTTAAGAGCTGACACTCTACAGGAGAGAAGACTCTACACTTAAGAGCTGACACTCTACAGGAGAGAGCAGACCCTGCACATAAGAGCTGACACTCTACAGGAGAGAGGACCCTGCACATAAGAGCTGACACTATACAGGAGAGAGGACCCTGCACATAAGAGCTGACACTCTACAGGAGAGAGGACCCTGCACATAAGAGCTGACACTCTACAGGAGAGAAGACTCTACTCATAAGAGCTGACACTCTACAGGAGAGAGGACCCTGCACATAAGAGCTGACACTCTACAGGAGAGAGGACCCTTCACATAAGAGCTGACTCTCTACAGGAGAGAGGATCCTGCACATAAGAGCTGACACTCTACAGGAGAGAGGACCCTTCACATAAGAGCTGACACTCTACAGGAGAGAGACAATTACCCTGTGACTCTGGAGATGGAAAATAACTCTGTCATACTAACTGTGCTCCACTGGGACCCACCAATCCATGATGTCCCAGGTACTGACCACCCCTCTACAAGGTATGAAGATCTGCAAGATGTCATAGATGTAGGGCATTATGGGGAGGTAATGTGGCAATTCATAAAGACGGCCTGCTCTCTGATGTTTCAGCAGGGTGGGAATTGGTGCCGTGCAAGTTTTTTTTTGTGAAACTCGAATCTAAAATTAATTTAATTCACATGAAACCATGAATTTCAGGGACCTCGATTTTCCGAGGATCAATTCACTCATCTATATAAAAAATACACCCAATGACGCTTCCTGTAGTGTCCACATAATACTACAGATTAATTCCCAAATAATACCACCAAAAGCTGTTAAATAATTATGGGTGGTTAAAGTTCCATTGGGTTCTTGTCTACTGTGCTCTCCCAGGAAATTACAGGCCATGGGCACTTGCCCAGTTTGCCAACCCCCTAAAATACCAGCCAAAAAGTTGACCTCTAAATACGTTAGGTTTATCTGTCGATAATCTAATGTCTCCTACTGCCCATATCTAGAAGAGAGCTGTCAGTTAATCATGTGACTAACAGGTACTATTTGTTCCTCATCTAAATTTTGTAATTAGCTGTCCTCCTAAGAAAGTCTCTATAGTGTCCCCTAGGGGAAGTAGCTACCATATTTGTCAGTGTTTAACCCTTTAAGGACTAAGGACTTGAATAACTAAAAATTTTAAACAAATCTGTCTGTTCTAAAGTGAAAACAGAATAACTTGTGGAGAGCTGTTTCGGAGTTCCTGCCCCTCGTCGGTGCAAGGTTTGTCTATGGCTTTATGAAGGTCGGAGACAGTGTCTGGACATCCGTTTCTTGGAGGAACATGGAACAGCTTAGCTATGGTTTAAAGTTCATTAGCATCAATAATAACTAATGCCATGGCAGTGGTCTGCAACATGTGGCCAGGGTCCCGATTCTGGAGCCTTTGAGGACCCATATGCAAATCTACCGCATAAAACACCAATGTCAAAAATATCACATGGTAGGTCAGGAGCCTGTAGGACCAGGATTTCTAAGTTATTACCCTCCTCAAGGCTCTTCAGATGCTTTCAAAATTCAATACCCATGATACAGTACAGATGTGAAGAATTTATAAGGGAAAATGCATAAATGTACTTGTCAGAAGGTCACAACTCTCCATTCAACAAAAAGTGCATTTGACAGTATTCAGAAATCTCTGGCACAAGATAAGACAAGGAGACACTATTTTATTGAATGGCCCTTTGTTTCAAAGGATCATCCCAAGATTTCTTGCTCTTTAGTAGGACCCACATGTCTGCTCACAAGACAGTAACTTGTCTGCAAAGCATTTGTGTGGCCCAGCTATGTCAGGCACACATAATCCAGGAGAATGCACAGGAAGGTAATCGAAAAGCTTGATATCCATTCACGTCACTCACACTTTCAGACACACCCACTAGGGGTATAAGAGGTAGTGACCCGTAGCAGAGTGAGTGGAGTTCCAGATAGTTTCCTGTCTGAGAAGAGCTCAGATCAGTCAGTTTCCTGTCTTAGGACAGTGCAGTTCAGTGTCAGTTCAGCCTGGACTTGGAAGATACTGAGAGCTGCTCAGCGAGCTCTGGAGAAAACTGACATTTCCATCAAAGCTACAAGTGCTTATGTTAAGAGCGAGAGCAGGGCGAAGGGCACAGTGGAGAAGACAGAGAGAAGTGCTTCTGTGCTGACCCGCCACCACAATTGTGGATTACCAGGGCTATGGGGTACTCAGAGCCGAGCCCATGGAAGTCTATGGGGGTTGTCACTGGTAGCGGTGGCTCGGTCTGTGGCCCTGGCGGTCAGGGCGATGATGGGGGAATTATTTACAGGGGATTTGGTAGATAACAGTTTGTGACGCCACCTGTAGTTGTCTAGTCACTAAGACCAGCGCTGCTGAATAGAACTCTGAGGGGATGTTATAGCAGCTAGGTGTTGGGTCCCCCACAGGTGGGACTGTCCCTCTGAGTCTATGGTTATAATGATGTAGGGTGCAGTTAAATGAATCAGTCTCACACCATCCAGCGTCTTTCCATACCTTTTACTTGTCAGATGTTTAGGCAGGTCCCGGGGAGCTGGTCGGGGTGGAGAATGCATGTCTAGGTAACAGCTGAGCAGGTTAAGAGGCCTCCTTAACTTCCAATATGTAGGTGAGTCCAACTTGCATGAAGCGTAGTTAACTCCGAATACTCCAGCTAACTCTATAGCTGTACTGCCCGGCCGGCTTTGTGATGGAGCCTTCTAAATGGTGAAACTAAGTCCTTACTTTTGTCAAGCGCTTAACTCAAAGTCCTTGTTCCCCTGACTCCGGTTACGTACCGACACTAAGGCTTGCTCCTGCGACTTATAGTCCAGCGAGACTCTGGTTTTCTCGTTACTATGCCTGAAACAATAGCAACTCCTCGGTCCCCAGTGACCGGATAATTAGTGCAGGTAATTCACTACCTAAGGCACTGCTCTGTCTTCTCCACTGTGCCCTTCGCCCTGCTTCTGCTCTTAACATAGCACTGCAGCGTGGATGTAGAAAGTCAGTTTTTCCTTTGAGCTCAATGAGCAGCTCTTAGTATCCTCTAAGTCCAGGCTGGTTAAAAGGTAGCTCTGACTAGGCTAGGATGAACTGGCTCACCCGTACTAGCCTCCACTTCTTGGTCAGATGAGCTACTCTGGCACTCAACTCACACAGAGCTCTAACAGGAACTCAACTCTCTGCACTGTCCTGAGACAGGAACTTTCTCTCTATCCTGAGACAGGAACTCCCCTCACTGTCCTGAGACAGGAACTCTCACTTACGCAGGCTGCGTGACACTACTTTATACCCCTAGTGGGTGTGTCTAAAGTGTGAATGAATGATGTAAAGCTTTAACTGTTACCTTTCTGTGCAGACTCCAGGATTTTATGTGTGCCTTACATACCAGGGCTACACATCCCCCTTGGTAAAACACAGCACTCCCGGGCTGTAAAATATAAAAAGAAGGACATTCTGTTTTGCATTTAAACAATAACATGAAACTCATCCCATCCGGGAGGTACGAAATCTTAAACGTTACATTATGAACAATAGAAAATACAAAAGTATCAAAACATCAAGACACTCAATAAATACACAGTATTCTTGTGAAGGACCCGCACCAAACCTTCCACGTGGGTCCTGGGTGGGCTGCAGGACTTCTGACTGCAGACCTCACTCAGTGCCACACCATACGGGTTTTCGGTTCAGAGGTAAGTCAAAGCTTCGTGTGAAACCAAGACAAGGCACCGTAGTGCAACTATTTACAGGATACAGTTTTTGGGCTGGCTCAGTCCTCAGCCACGCAGTCCATTATAAGACATTTTCAAATAATTCACATTATATCACAATACTTGAAATTCCTTCAAGTGCAATAAACTTCTTTATACAACTTTATACAATTGGTCATAAATAATAAACCTTTTCTGAGTCATAATAAACTAGTTTGTTAGGACTACTGTTGATAACGAATAGGTAGCTTCCCTTTCGTTGTACGTTCTGATCTACGTGGAGTAGCATCAGGTATAATGGTCTCTGATCTATCTGTTCTGCGTAACGACAAACTATAATACTGTCTCAATCTTTCTATGGATCTGGCAAGCGTACTGAGGGCTGGGCGGTGTGAGTCAGCTTCACCAGGGGATCCCATAGCATGGGGCACTGCTTCTGGTGATTCTACTTCTTGAGGTTCTGCAGGCTGGGGTTCTGCTGGAATAGGTACCTCTAGAACTGGCTCTGTTGGCACAATGGGCATGACTGGAGGTGGAGTTTCCTCTTGTGGCTGATAAAACTGCAACACAGGAATGATTACCACATCTCCCAGTCTGGGCCAATCCGCAGGTAAATCTCCCAGATCCGTGTGTATAACCGCTTCAACACTCTCTTCTTGATTCACAATAGGGTTATCTTCCCGAAGCTTCAAATGGTCTGGACACAACTTTAAATGATCTCTTGACACAGTGGCAGTCGTTTTTCCTCCATCCTTGCTGATGATACAGACTTTTCTGTTATCAAATTTGGAATCTTGTACGACATATGGTTCTTGTTCCCACTGGTTGTCCAACTTGTGCAGCTTCCTTTTCCTTTTTAACACAATTTCTCCAGGCGTGAAAGGCTTAGCGGGAGCATTCTTGTTGTAAACATTTTCCTGCTTTTCCCGTGCTTTATTAAGACTTTCTTCTACGCAGGCTTGCACTCTTCTGTATTGCTCTTGCCGATTTGTGTCCCAATTTTCAACAGTGTCATCTGCCTCTGGTTCCACCACACCAAGTTCCAAATCCATTGGCAGTCTTCCAGGCCTTGCTCTCATAAGGTAAGCTGGCGTGCAGTTGGTAGAACTCACTGGTATGTGGTTGTACAAGTCAACTAGGTCAGGTAACAATTCTGGCCACCGATTTCTTTCTTCCAGTGGTATGGATTTTAGCAAGTCAACGACAATGTGGTTCATTTTCTCGCAAAGGCCGTTGGTTTGGGGGTGGTATGGCGTCGTTCTAATTTTCTTACACCCATACAAGTGACAAAATTCCTTAAACAGATCCGCTTCAAAAGCAGGGCCTTGATCAGTCAGTACCTGCTCCGGATACCCATGTGGTCTGCAGAAGCTTGCTTGAAAGGTCCTTGCTGCCGTCACTGCTGTCTGATCCTTGACGGGGATGACCACCAAAAATCTCGAATAATGATCCACCATGGTCAGGGCATATGAGTATCCAGACCTGCTTGGCGACAATTTGACGTGGTCCAAGGCCACGATCTCCAAGGGACGAGTCGTCCGGATAGGCTGCAGGGGTGCCTTCTGACTACCGTAGTCCTTTCGTCGGAGACCACAGGGTCCACAGTTCCGACACCACCTCTCGATGGAGCTGCGCATTCCTACCCAATAGAACCGGCACCTCAGCAGGGTCTCCAGCTTTTTCCAGCCAAAGTGTCCCGCTTGATCGTGGTAGGCTTCTAACACCATTTGGACGTCTGCCTTGGGGACCACTATCTGCCATACCATCTCATGGGTCCTGGGGTTGACGTATCTCCTGCACAACTTCTCACGGTATAGGAACAACCGGCTTCTCTCATTCCACAGGAGCTTTGCTGACATAGGTGCATCTTTTTCCAAGGAGGAACCTTCCTGTCTTAACAACTCCTTGATACGGCTGACCACTGGATCGCTGTCCTGAGTCTCTTTCCAGCTGTGATGGGGTAAGGGATTTAACGTTGCACCATACTGCTTTCTGTGGACACGCTGCTCATGGATTATCCTATTTCGATGGAACGCAGGTAGCTCAATTTCTTCCAGGTCGTCCGATTCTTCTTCCGTGTCAGATTCATGCGGCATTCGGGACAATGCGTCGGCGTTAGCATTCTTACGGCCTGCCCGGTACTTGATGGTAAACTGATAATTTGACAACCGAGCCATCCAACGCTGCTCCATGGCTCCCAGCTTGGCTGTTTCCAGGTGCGTTAACGGGTTGTTGTCTGTGTACGCCGTGAACTTGTTGGAGGCAAGGTAGTGCTTAAATCTTTCAGTAATGGCCCAGACCAGCGCCAGAAACTCCAGCTTGAAGCTGCTATAATTTTCCGGATTCCTCTCAGTTGGCCTGAGTTTTCTGCTGGCATATGCGATGACTTTTTCTTGGCCATTCTGCTTCTGACTGAGAACTGCTCCCAAGCCTTCATTGCTGGCATCGGTGTACAGCAGGAACGGTTGGCTGTAATCAGGATAGGCCAAGATTTCATCACCTGTAAGGATCTCTTTCATCTTTTGGAATGCTTCAGCCTGTTCCTTACCCCAATTAAAGGGAGGGTTTCTGCTCTTTAGGGATTGTCCTACTAGGAGGTCCTGTAGAGGTGCTGCCTTCTTCGTGTAATCTTTCACGAACCTCCTATAGTAACCCGTTAATCCCAGGAACTGTCACACTTCCTTGAGGTTCTTCGGCTCCGGCCATTTCTGGATGGCGGTGACTTTCTCTGGGTCCGGCGCTACTCCCTCTGAACTGACGATGTGCCCCAAGTATTGTACCTTCTGTTTGAGTAGATGGCATTTTGAGGGTTTCAACTTCATCCCGTACCTGGACAGGGACTCGAATACTTCTGCCAGGTGCTTCAGATGGTCCTCATATGTCTTGGAATACACGATGACGTCGTCTAGGTATAGCAGCACGGTTTCAAAATTAAGATGTCCCAGGCAGTTCTCCATCACTCTCTGAAATGTTCCCGGGGCACTGCTGAGCCCAAACGGCATTCTGTCAAACTCACAGAGCCCCATTGGGGTGGTGAAAGCCGTTTTCTCACGATTCTCCTCAGCCACAGCCACTTGCCAGTACCCACTAGTCAGATCAAGGGTAGAAAAGTAGTTAGCCGTTTTCAGAGCAGCTAAGGACTCCTCAATTCGTGGTAATGGGTAAGCATCTTTATGTGTTATGCGATTCACTTGCCTATAGTCCACACACATTCTCATACTACCATCTTTCTTTTTAACCAGAACTAGAGGGGCTGCCCAGGGGCTACAACTATCCCTTATCACCCCGGCTTCCTTCATATCATGTAACATTTCCTTAGCTTTCTGATAATGGGCTGGAGGTATAGGCCTGTACCGCTCTTTGATGGGAGGATGACCACCTGTAGGGATATGATGCTGTACTCCCTTAATGGCCCCAAAGTCGAGGGGGTGTTTACTAAACACTTGTGCGTACTCTTGTACCACCCGTAATACCCCTTGTTTCTGGTGGGCGGGAGTGGTGTCTGTCCCGACATGGAGTTGCTGACACCAATCCGCCACCTGAGTTGCCGGGTCATTATCCTCCACTAGTTGGCGGGAGACTAAGGACTCAGTCGGGAGAATAGAATTATTATCGACGGCATGTAATTTAGCAACTGTTGCATAACGGGGTAAATTTACTTCGTCATCTCCCCAGTTGAGAAGCCGTACCGGTACTCTCCCATTTATCACTTCCACTACCCCCCTCGCTGTCATGAGTGTGGGTCTATGTTCTGAACGATGGGGTTCTACTACTGCTTGGTAGTTCTGTCCTCTCAGACCTATAGCTGCCCTACACCATATTATCATTTCACTCATTGGGGGTATCACAATTGGATTCGAGTCGGTGACTCGTACATTACCAATCTCGCCGTCTGTAAGCTTCGCTTGCTGCTGACACATCAGGGCCCGGATCTCCCTCTGGATCACTCCCTTCTGCCTTGGTCGGGCAATCTCAGCGAGCTGTTGGAGTAGAAACACAACTTCTCCCAGACAGTTACTGATAATGTTAGTACCCAAAATTATATTTAAACCGTTCTCTTCATTTACAGTCTTTACTACTAGAAGCCCCTGGTATTTCAACTCCTCTCTGCCCACTTTCACATCCACACTTTTGGTCCCGAGTACTTCCACAGGGAGACCATTAGAAGCATACACGGTAAAGTCAGGGCTCGGGGGTTGAAGACTATCCATAGACCAGAACTTCGTATATAGGACATCAGGTATTATGGTCACCTGAGACCCAGTATCTAGCAACGTCGGAACTGCAATCCCGTCCAGAATGATGGACAGGTAGGGTCGTCCACCCACGAACCTGCGGTTCCAATCTAAGGGGCCTGACGAGTCTCCACCTGGGTGTTGGCCCTCGAACCCAGGTTCTGCCCGTTTAAAGGACACTGTGTAGACATATGACCTTTCCGGTTGCAGCGGTAACAGATGATCTCCCGGCGAGGAGGGTGCATGATCAGGGGTCGCTCCTGGGGGTGGCGTTGTCCTCCTCCGGTGGGGCGACGTCCTCCTTCTCCTCCGGTTCATCCATGGGACATCCTCCGGGCAGTCGGCTAATAAGATCCTTCCTTCTTCCTCTTTCCGCAGCTGCAGGGCACTCATCACAGCAGCCACATTTTTAGTCAACTGGCGCACTTCCGAGCGCAGACAGTCCAATTCACTAGGGGGCGTCGCCTGCGTTTTGGCTTCTGCCGCTAGCGGGGAAAAGGTGGGTACTGCCGGTTCCAGAGTGACTTCACCCTGGTGATGTTGGGTTGCCACTTCAGGTTTGCCCAGGGGTCGCAGTCCTTTTATTGCCATGTCCTTTAGGGCATCAAAGGTGGCATCTGGATGATCTAAAGACCACCAATTTACAGTTCTGCGTTCCGATTGGGACCTCAGTCCTTGCACAAATTGTTCTTTCAGCATCTTTCATCAATGACACTTATGGTATTAACCTGCTTGAGGGCTCTCAGGGCCCCTTGTAGTCGGCAGGCATAGTCCCTTATACTGTCACTTGGTTGCTGTGAACAGTTGTAGAATGCCATCCGGAGATCTGTTTCGGTGCGATCTTCAAAAATGGCCTGTAACTTTAAGAGGATCGCAGGCACCAACTCCTGGTCCGTGGTAGCCCAAGTCTCCACTTCTCTCTCAGCAGCGCCAATTAGCTGCCCTATTAATACTGCAGCTTTTTGCCTCTCAGACATGGAGTACATTTCCAGGACACTGCATATCTTCCGTTTGAATCCTGCTAAAGTGCCTGGCTCGCCGCTGTACTGGGGAAGCCATTTCGCCCCAGGCATATATGGGAGCGTTAGTGGCATGAGCGGGACCACCGGGCCGGGTGCTGGGCCTGCGCCCCCATCCGGCGCTACAATGCCACGCGGTGCGGGGCGCGGTTGTTGCGACATATTAGTGCCCCCTTGGTTAATCGGGGCCTACCGTTTCCAGAAGCTGCTGCTCCACAAGCACAGCGATGGGGACAGGACCTTCGTCCTTCCTGTCGCAGGACCTGCCGCTGAGTCAGAGCCGGGGGCGTGTCCGAGACTCTGCGCGCTTTTCAGGTACGCCCACCTTCTTCTCCAGCGCCTCAGGGCGCGAATATAGCGGCAAATATGGCGGTATTTGGCGCCAAAAGCACAAACAGTCTTTTTCACCAAAACACTCCACAGGCACACAGGGCTCGCAATGCTGCAAGTTTCGGATCCTGTTCGTGACGCCAAGTTGTGCTGACCCGCCACCACAATTGTGGATTACCAGGGCTATGGGGTACTCAGAGCCGAGCCCATGGAAGTCTATGGGGGTTGTCACTGGTAGCGGTGGCTCGGTCTGTGGCCCTGGCGGTCAGGGCGATGATGGGGGAATTATTTACAGGGGATTTGGTAGATAACAGTTTGTGACGCCACCTGTAGTTGTCTAGTCACTAAGACCAGCGCTGCTGAATAGAACTCTGAGGGGATGTTATAGCAGCTAGGTGTTGGGTCCCCCACAGGTGGGACTGTCCCTCTGAGTCTATGGTTATAATGATGTAGGGTGCAGTTAAATGAATCAGTCTCACACCATCCAGCGTCTTTCCATACCTTTTACTTGTCAGATGTTTAGGCAGGTCCCGGGGAGCTGGTCGGGGTGGAGAATGCATGTCTAGGTAACAGCTGAGCAGGTTAGAGGCCTCCTTAACTTCCAATATGTAGGTGAGTCCAACTTGCATGAAGCGTAGTTAACTCCGAATACTCCAGCTAACTCTATAGCTGTACTGCCCGGCCGGCTTTGTGATGGAGCCTTCTAAATGGTGAAACTAAGTCCTTACTTTTGTCAAGCGCTTAACTCAAAGTCCTTGTTCCCCTGACTCCGGTTACGTACCGACACTAAGGCTTGCTCCTGCGACTTATAGTCCAGCGAGACTCTGGTTTTCTCGTTACTATGCCTGAAACAATAGCAACTCCTCGGTCCCCAGTGACCGGATAATTAGTGCAGGTAATTCACTACCTAAGGCACTGCTCTGTCTTCTCCACTGTGCCCTTCGCCCTGCTTCTGCTCTTAACATAGCACTGCAGCGTGGATGTAGAAAGTCAGTTTTTCCTTTGAGCTCAATGAGCAGCTCTTAGTATCCTCTAAGTCCAGGCTGGTTAAGAGGTAGCTCTGACTAGGCTAGGATGAACTGGCTCACCCGTACTAGCCTCCACTTCTTGGTCAGATGAGCTACTCTGGCACTCAACTCACACAGAGCTCTAACAGGAACTCAACTCTCTGCACTGTCCTGAGACAGGAACTTTCTCTCTATCCTGAGACAGGAACTCCCCTCACTGTCCTGAGACAGGAACTCTCACTTACGCAGGCTGCGTGACACTACTTTATACCCCTAGTGGGTGTGTCTAAAGTGTGAATGAATGATGTAAAGCTTTAACTGTTACCTTTCTGTGCAGACTCCAGGATTTTATGTGTGCCTTACATACCAGGGCTACACACTTCAGGTACCAGATTACCTGCACTTATTCACCGGACACCGGGGTCCGAAGCATTGCTAGTGCTTCACGCCTAGTAACAAGATAACCGGAGGCTTTCTGGACCACAGGTCGCAGGAGGTAGCCCTAAGCGCTGATACGTAACCGGAGTCAGGGAGAACAGGAGTCTAGCCTGATCAGCAAATATAGACTTAGTTCTTTCAACATCTGAGAATCAGAGACATAGAAGGCTCCACCACAATGTCGGCCGGGCGTTGCAGCTATTGAAAAAGCTGGAGATTGCAGAGTTAACTTCGCTTCATGCAAGTTTGGACTCAGATACATATGAAGTAAAGGAGGCCTCTAACCTGCTCAGCGGTTATCCTGAATGTGCATTCTCCACCCCGACCAGCTCCCCGGGACCTGCCTGAAACACCTACAAGTAAAGGTATGAAAAGAAGCTGCATTGTGTGTGATTGAATTCTTAACTACACCCTGCATCATCACCATAGACTTCCAGGGACCCGTCTCACCTGTGGGAGACTTACCACCCAGCTGCCCCCATAACATCCCTGTGAAGATCCTTATAGCAGCGCTGGTCCAATTGATCAGATACCACAGGTGGCGTCACGAACTCTTTAATCTACAATTCCCCTGTAAATATCCCCCATTGTATGAGCGCCCAGGGCCACGGACCGAGTCCTGCTGCCAGTGACAAATCCCATAGACTTTCATGGGCTCGGTGCCGAGTACCCCATAGCCCTGGTACTTAGTGCGACTCATCTATCTGGCGTCACGAACAGGATACGAAGCTTGCAAAATTGTGAGTCCTGTGTTGCCTATATTGACTGTTTTATGCAAGAAAAGACTGTTTGCTGTTTGTCACTTTTGGCGCCAAATACCGCCATTTTACCACCATATTCGCGCCCTGAGGCGCTGGTGAAGAAGGTGGGCGTGCATTTGTGGGCGTACCTGAAAGAGCGCGCTGTTCCCTAGCCACGCCCCCAACTCTGACGCGGCGGCAGGTCCTGTGAGAGCGGAAGTGAACGCTCTGACATCAGAGCGCCAGCGACAAAGGTCCTGTCTCCACCGCTGCAGCCTTTGAAAAAAGTAGGCTCCGATTGAACAGGGGGCACCAACATGTCGCAGCAACCGGCAGACAGAGCGGCCCCAGCCGATGGCCCCAATAGCCCACCGCTTGGCGCTGTAGTGCAGGATGGAGGTGCAGGCCCCTCACCTGGTCCTGTGGTCCCACTCATGCCGCTAACGCTCCCATACATGCCTGGAGCGAAGTGGCTCCCTCAGTACAGCGGCGAGCCTGACCCCCTGCCAGGGTTTAAACGGAAAATATGTAGTATTCTGGACATGTACTCAATGACTGAGAAGCAAAAAGCTGCTGTGGTAATAGGACAGTTAGCTGGTGCGGCTGAGAGAGAAGTAGAGACTTGGACCACTGCAGACCAGGAGTCGGTACCTGCGATTCTCTTAAAGCTACAGGCCATCTTTGAGGACCGCACAGAAACGGATCTCCGGATGACATTTTATCAGTGCTCCCAGAGACCAGGTGACAGTATTAGGGACTACGCCTGCCGACTACAGGGGGCCCTGCGAGCTCTCAAACAGGCTAACCCTACAAGTGCCATTGATGAAAGCAAAATGTTGAAAGAACAATTTGTACGGGGACTGAGGTCTCCAGCGGAAGGCAGTACTGTAAACTGGTGGTCCTTGGATCATCCAGATGCCACTTTTGATGCCCTAAAGGACATGGCAATAACAGGACTGCGACCCTTGGAAAAGCCTGAGGTGGCAACTCAGTATCAATCGGGTGAAGCCACTCTAAAGCCGGCAGTACCCACCTTTTCCCCGCAGGTGGCAGAAGCCAAAACGCAGGTGGCGCCCCCTAGTGAGTTGGAATGTCTGCGCTCAGAAGTGCGCCAGCTGACTAAAAACCTGGCCACTGTAATGAATGCCCTGCAACTGCGGAAAGAAGAAGGAGGAAAGATCCTACTAGCCGACTGTCCAGAGGATGTCCCTTGGATGAACCAGAGGAAATGGAGGACGTCACCTCACCGGAGGAAGACCACGCCACCCCAGGAGCGACTCCTGATCAGCACCATCCTCGCCGAGAGATCATCTGCTACCGCTGCAACCAAAAAGGTCATATGGCTCAGCAATGTCCTTTAAACGAGCCGATCCTGGGTCAGAGGGCCAAAACCCAGGAGTAAGACTCATCAGGCCCCTTAGACTGGAACCGCAGATTTGTGGGAGGACGGCCCTACCTGCCCATAATTCTGGACGGGATTGCAATCCCTGCACTGCTGGACACTGGATCTCAGGTGACCATCATACCTGATGTCCTTTATAATAAATTTTGGTCCATGGACAGTCTCCAGCCCCCGAGCCCTGACTTTACAGTGTACGCCACTAATGGTCTCCCTGTTGAAGTACTCGGAGCCAAAAACGTGAACGTAAAAGTGGGCAGAGTGGAGCTGAAGGATCAGGGACTTCTAGTAGTAAAGACTGTAAATGAGGAAAACGGCTTAAATGTGATATTAGGTACTAATATTATCAGTAACTGTCTGGGAGAAGTTGTGTTTTTGCTCCAACAGCTCGCTGAAGTTGCCAAGCCAAAGCAAAAGGGAGTGATCCAGAGGGAGATACGGGCCCTGATGTGCCAGCAGCAAGCGAAGCTTACAGATGGTGAAATTGGTAATGTACGGGTCACGGACTCGAATCCCATTGTGATACCCCCAATGAGTGAAATGTTAATATGGTGTAGAGCAGCCATAGGTCTGAGAGGACAGAACTACCAAGCCGTAGTAGAGCCCCATCGTTCAGAGCACAGACCTACACTCTTAACTGCTAGAGGGGTAGTGGAAGTGATAAATGGGAGAGTACCAGTATGACTTCTCAACTGGGGAGACGATGAAGTAAATTTACCACGTTATGCTACAGTTGCTAAATTACACGCCGTAGATAACAATTCTATTCTCCCAACCGAGTCCTTAGCCTCCCGCCAACCAGCGGAGGATAATGATCCGGCAACCCTGGTAGCGGATTGGTGTCAGCAGCTTCATATAGGGACAGACACCACTTCCGTCCACCAGAAACAGGGGGTACTACGGGTGGTACAAGAGTACGCACACGTATTTAGCAAACACCCACTTGACTTTGGGACCATTAAGGGAGTACAGCATCATATCCCTACAGGCAGTCATCCTCCCATCAAAGAGCGGTACCGGCCTATACCTCCAGCCCACTATCAGAAAGCTAAGGAAATGTTGCATGACATGAAGGAAGCCGGGGTGATAAGGGATAGTTGTAGCCCCTGGGCAGCACCTCTAGTTCTAGTTAAGAAAAAGGATGGTAGCATGAGAATGTGTGTAGATTACAGACAAGTAAATCGCATAACACATAAAAGAATACCCATTACCACGCATAGAGGAATCCTTAGCTGCTTTGAAAACGGCTAACTATTTTTCTACCCTCGACCTTACTAGTGGGTACTGGCAAGTAGCTGTGGCTGAGGAGGATCGGAGAAAAACTGCTTTCACCACCCCAATGGGACTCTGTGAGTTTGACAGAATGCCGTTTGGCCTCAGCAGTGCCCCAGGAACATTCCAGAGAGTGATGGAGAGCTGCCTGGGACATCTCAACTTTGAAACCGTGTTGCTGTACCTGGACGACGTAATTGTGTACTCCAAGACATACGTAGATCATCTGAAGCATCTGGCAGAGGTATTCGAGTCACTGTCCAAGTATGGGATGAAACTGAAGCCCTCAAAGTGCCATCTGCTCAAGCGGAAGGTACAGTACTTGGGACATATTGTCAGTTCCGAAGGAGTAGCGCCGGACCCCGAGAAGGTCACAGCCATCCAGAAATGGCCGGAGCCGAAGAATCTAAAAGAGGTGCGTCAGTTCCTGGGACTAACAGGTTACTACAGGAGGTTTGTAAAAGATTACACCAAGAAAGCGGCGCCTTTGCAGGACCTCCTGGTCGGACAACCTCTCAAGAGCAGAAACCCTCCATTCAATTGGGGTAAGGAACAAGCTGAGGCATTCAAAGAGATGAAAGAGATTCTAACAGGCGATGAAATCTTAGCCTACCCAGATTACGGTCAACTGTTCCTGCTGTACACCGATGCCAGTAACGAGGGATTGGGAGCGGTCCTCAGTCAGAAGCAGAATGGCCAAGAAAAAGTCATCGCATATGCAAGCAGGAAGCTCCGTCCAACTGAGAGGAACCCAGAAAATTATAGCAGCTTCAAACTGGAGTTCCTGGCGCTGGTCTGGGCCATTACAGAAAGATTCAAGCATTATCTTGCCTCCAGCAAGTTCACTGAGTACACAGACAACAACCCCTTGACGCACCTTGAAACAGCCAAGCTGGGAGCCATGGAGCAACGTTGGATGGCTCGGCTGTCAAACTATCAATTTACCATCAAGTACAGGGCGGGCCGTAAAAATGCCAACGCTGACGCCTTGTCCAGAATGCCGCATGAATCCGACACGGAGGAAGAATCAGATGATCTGGAAGAAATCGAGCTACCTGCGTTCCACCGAAATGGGATGGTCCAAGAGCAACGAGTCTACAGAAAGCAGTGTGGTGAGATGTTGAACCCTTTACCTCATCACAGCTGGAAGGAAACTCAGGACAGCGATCCAGTGGTCAGCCGTGTCAAGGAGCTGATAAGACAGGAAGGTTCCTCCTTGGAGAAAGATGCACCTATACCAGCAAAGCTCCTGTGGAATGAGAGAAGCCGGTTGTTCATCTACCGTGAGAAGTTGTGCAGGAGATACGTCGACCCAAGGACCCATGAGATGGTTTGGCAGACAGTGGTCCCCAGAGCAGACATCCAAATGGTGTTAGAAGCTTACCACGATCAAGCGGGACACTTTGGCTGGAAAAAGCTGGAGACCCTGCTGAGGTGTCGGTTCTACTGGGTAGGGACGCGCAGCTCCATCGAGAAGTGGTGCCGGAACTGTGGACCCTGTGGCCTCAGACGAAAAGACTACTGTAGTCAGAGGGCACCCTGCAGCCTATCCAGACGACTCGTCCCTTGGAGATCGTGGCATTGGACCATGTCAAGCTGTCACCAAGCAGGTCGGGATACACATATGCCCTGACCATGGTGGATCACTATTCCAAATTTTTGGTGGTCGCCCCTGTCAAAGATATGACAGCAGAGACAGCAGCAAAAACCTTCCAAGCAAGTTTCTGCAGACCACATGGATATCCGGAGCAGGTGCTGACTGATCGAGGTCCAGCCTTTGAAGCTGAACTGTTTAAGGAATTCTGTCAATTGTATGGGTGTAAGAAGATCAGAACAACACCGTATCACCCTCAGACCAATGGCCTTTGTGAAAAGATGAATCACATTGTCATTGACTTACTGAAATCTGTACCACTGGAAGAAAGAAATCGGTGGCCAGACTTACTACCTGACCTGGTCGACTTGTACAACCACATACCAGTAAGTTCCACCAACTGCACTCCAGCCTACCTTATGAGAGCAAGACCAGGAAGGCTGCCAATGGATTTGGAGCTTGGTGTGGTAGAACCAGAGGCTGATGACACTGCTGAAGATTGGGACACGAATCGACAGGAACAGTACAGGAGAGTACAAGCCTGCGTGGAAGACAGTCTCAATAAAGTAAGAGAAAGGCAAGAGAAGAACTACAACAAAAATGCTCCCGCTAAGCCTTTAATGCCTGGAGAAATTGTGCTAAAAAGAAAAAAGAATGCACAAATTGGATGATCAGTGGGAACAGGAGCCATATGTCGTGCAAAATTCCAAATTTGATAACAGAAAAACCTGTACCATCAGCAAGGATAGAGGAAAAACGACTGCAACTGTGTCTAGAGATCATCTAAAGTTGTGTCCTGGCCCCTTAAAGCCTCGTGAGGAAGAACCTGTTGTCCTTCAGAAAGAAAATGATGAAGCGGTCATACATACGGATTTGGGAGATTTACCTGCAGATTGGCCCTGAGTGGGAGATGCTGTAATCATTCCTGTGCTGCAGTTTTATCAACCGCAAGAAGAGTCTCTACATCCAGTACCAATCGTGCCAGTAGAGCCAGTTCCAGAGGGACCTGTTCCGGCAGAACCACAAGAAGCAGCACCACAAGAAG